>OZ010678.1:38610394-39055394 GCA_963932185.1 Troglohyphantes excavatus
TTGCTTTTCGATTCGATTTTATTAATGAAGGGCGCATAGTTATCGAATATTTTATTTTTTGAAGATTTGTGCATGCACCGTAACGATTTTATAATTAAAGTTTAAGAGTTATAAATGTAATTAATTATACATTTAATAAGAGAGGTTTTTAAAGTTATTGATTAATGTTGAAATGCTGTAAAACTGATGATATTTCTTATTCCAATATTTATCGTAATTATTGTTTTGTGCAAAAGTGATTATGCGTGTGGTGAGAGGGGGGGGGGGATGTGCAATAATTTATAACTTTAATAAAAAGGATGTGCAATAATGTATAACTTTCATAAAAAGATTCAAAAATTACCAAAAATGATAATAATTGTACCATAAATAAGAAGTACTATATAAGATGTACATACTAATAAGATGTACATAATAATTGTACCATGCAATAATTTATAACTTTAATAAAAAGGATGTGCAATAATGTATAACTTTAATAAAAAGATTAAAAAATTACCAAAATCGATAATACTTGTACCATAAATAAGAAGTACTATATAAGATGTACATACTAATAAGATGTACATAATAATTGTACCATGCAATAATTTATAACTTTAATAAAAAGGATGTGCAATAATGTATAACTTTAATAAAAAGGATGTGCAATAATGTATAACTTTAATAAAAAGATTAAAAAATTACCAAAAACGTAAATAATTGTACCATAAATAAGAAATACTATATAAAATTTACATACTAATAGGATGTACATAATAATTGAACCATGCAATAATTTATAACTTTAATAAAAAGGATGTGCAATAATGTATAACTTTAATAAAAAGATTAAACAATTACCAAAAGCGATAATAATTGTACCATAAATAAGAAGTACTATATAAGATGTACATAATAATTGTACCATGCAATAATTTATAACTTTAATAAAAAAATTAAAAAATTACCAAAAATGATAATAATTGTGCGATAAATAAGAAGTACTATATAAGATGTACATACTAATAAGATGTACATAATAATTGTACCATGCAATAATTTATAACTTTAATAAAAAAGATGTGCAATAATGTATAACTTTAATAAAAAGATTAAACAATTACCAAAAACGATAATAATTGTACCATAAATAAGAAGTACTATATAAGATGTACATAATAATTGTACCATGCAATAATTTATAACTTTAATAAAAAGATTCAAAAATTACCAAAAATGATAATAATTGTACCATAAATAAGAAGTACTATATAAGATGTACATACTAATAAGATGTACATAATAATTGTACCATGCAATAATTTATAACTTTAATAAAAATATTCAAAAATTACCAAAAATGATAATAATTGTACCATAAATAAGAAGTACTATATAAGATGTACATACTAATAAGATGTACATAATAATTGTACCATGCAATAATTTATAACTTTAATAAAAAGATTCAAAAATTACCAAAAATGATAATAATTGTACCATAAATAAGAAGTACTATATAAGATGTACATACTAATAAGATGTACATAATAATTGTACCATGCAATAATTTATAACTTTAATAAAAAGATTAAAAAATTACCAAAAATGATAATAATTGTACCATAAATAAGAAGTACTATATAAGATGTACATACTAATAAGATGTACATACTAATAAGATGTACATAATAATTGTACCATGCAATAATTTATAACTTTAATAAAAAGATTCAAAAAACCAAAAATGATAATAATTGTACCATAAATAAGAAGTACTATATAAGATGTACATACTAATAAGATGTACATAATAATTGTACCATGCAATAATTTATAACTTTAATAAAAAGATTAAAATATTACCAAAAATGATAATAATTGTACCATAAATAAGAAGTACTATATAAGATGTACATACTAATAAGATGTACATAATAATTGTACCATGCAATAATTTATAACTTTAATAAAAAGATTAAAAAATTACCAAAAATGATAATAATTGTACCATAAATAAGAAGTACTATATAAGATGTACATACTAGTAAGATGTACATAATAATTGTACCATGCAATAATTTATAACTTTAATAAAAATATTCAAAAATTAGCAAAAATGATAATAATTGTACCATAAATAAGAAGTACTATATAAGATGTACATACTAGTAAGATGTACATAATAATTGTACCATGCAATAATTTATAACTTTAATAAAAAGATTCAAAAATTATCAAAAATGATAATAATTGTACCATAAATAAGAAGTACTATATAAAATGTACATACTAATAAGATGTACATAATAATTGTACCATGCAATAATTTATAACTTTAATAAAAATATTCAAAAATTACCAAAAATGATAATAATTGTACCATAAATAAGAAGTACTATATAAGATGTACATACTAATATGATGTACATAATAATTGTACCATGCAATAATTTATAACTTTAATAAAAAGATTCAAAAATTACCAAAAATGATAATAATTGTACCATAAATAAGAAGTACTATATAAGATGTACATACTAATATGATGTACATAATAATTGTACCATGCAATAATTTATAACTTTAATAAAAAGATTCAAAAATTACCAAAAATGATAATACTTGTACCATAAATAAGAAGTACTATATAAGATGTACATACTAATAAGATGTACATTATAATTGTACCATGCAATAATTTATAACTTTAATAAAAATATTCAAAAATTACCAAAAATGATAATAATTGTACAGACGCGGGAAAATAAACGAACCACCGATGATTATTTCGTTAGTTTTTATAGTAGAGCTAAACTTAATATACCATTTTGTAGGGAATAAAGTCTACTACACATTGATATACAAAAAATTTGCATAGGGGACTATCCTCATATTAAAATCCGCACCAACTTTAAAATTTCCAATAGCAACACCCAATTTTGATTCAATATTTAAAATCTACGACAAAATTTATCGTTGAATATCAATTTGCAAGTCATTTGGTTAAGTAGTTTTTTAATTATGAATATCGAAAGTTTAGAACTCGTAATGTTAAATGAATTTCTTAAACTTTTAATCATATCTTTCGAAATAATAATTTTATTAAGCTGAAATTTTTATGCATGTTATTTCTAAACGACCCAAATAAAATACACTAACTTTCATTACTTATATGTATGTTTTTTAATTTTATTTAAATTAGAATATTAATATTCATAAAATTTATGAATAGCAACCATGCTATATTTTGATAGTGATGAATTCAGAAAAACGTTTTATATGCATATCTAAAATTTCATGATTTTCCTCTTTGTAGTTTTTTGGCAATATCATAACGTGCATCAAATGATCATTTAAGGGGTCATACACAAATTTAAAATCTGCAGAACTTAACAGAAATCTACGAATTTTGAGAATTAAAAGCGCTGTGATCGCGTTGGTATAAAATTATAAATTCTTATATAGAGGCGAAGGGTATACAGGAGTGGGGGAATGAATGACCACGGAAAAATAAGAACCACGGCTAACGCCAAAACATTTTCTACCAGCGTACTTTCTTTCGAAGTCTCACTAATACTTTGTTCACTGTGAGAGTAGCCCCTCAAATAAGATCGATACATATTGTCTAATATCTCTGCATATAAATGTAGGAAATTAACGAAAATTTGTATTTAGATTATTTTGAGGGCGGGGAACATTTCTGCGCTATCAAAAGTAGGTGTTGCTATTGAAACTTTTAAAGTTGGTGCGGATTCGAGTATGAAGATAGTCCCCTATGCAAATTTTTTGTATATCAATGTATAGTAGACTTTATTTCCTACAAAATGGTATATTAAGTTTAGCTCTACTATAAAAACTAACGAAATAATCATCGGTGGTACGTTTTTTTTTTCCGCGGCTGTACCATAAATAAGAAGTACTATATAAGATTTACATACTAATAAGATGTACATAATAATTGTACAATGCAAAAATTTATAACTTTAATAAAAATATTCAAAAATTACCAAAAATGATAATAATTGTACCATAAATAAGAAGTACTATATAAGATGTACATACTAATAAGATGTACATAATAATTGTACCATGCAATAATTTATAACTTTAATAAAAATATTCAAAAATTATCAAAAACGATAATAATTGTACCATAAATAAGAAGTACTATATAAGATGTACATACTAATAAGATGTATATAATAATTGTACCATGCAATAATTTATAACTTTAATAAAAAGATTCAAAAATTACCAAAAATGATAATACTTGTACCATAAATAAGAAGTAATATACAAGATGTACATACTAATAAGATGTACATACAAATAAGATGTACATAATAATTGTGCCATGCAATAATTTATAACTTGAATAAAAAGATTAAAAAATTACCAAAAATGATAATAATTGTACCATAAATAAGAAGTACTATACAAGATGTACATACTAATAAGATGTACATACAAATAACATATACATAATAATTGTACCATGCAATAATTTATAAATATAATAAAAAGATTCAAAAATTACCAAAAATTATGATAATTGTACAATGAATTGGTCCAACTTACAAATCAATTAAATCGCTTGATTTTAAAAGGCGACTTCTGTTATGGATATCCAATGTCAAAGTTTTGTTTTATAAATCAAGCGATTCGATTGACATTTTGAATGCTTGCAGTGTGTTAATTTGTTTGTTTTAAAAAATATGCTTGTAGCAAGTGTTCCAAATATTTTAAGGCGGGCATCCTTAATTCTGAACAAACATCGTTTTTGAGGTTTTCACTATTTATCAAAAAAATATTTTCTGTTTAAAATGATATCTTATTTGTAGTAGCAATTAGGAAGTACTTTTTAAATACATATTTTTTAAAAATAATGTATCGAATTGTATTCTTCGGGCGAACTTGCACTGTTGAAATAGGTACTCAAAAATAAGTAAAATGTAAATATTTTTGAGTGCATTCTATGATAAGTAAAAATGAATAAAAAAAAGAGCAGTAACTTGCCTACATAGGCTGCCTTCATAAACCACTTTCAATAAATATAGGTAATTACGACCAAGACTTTCCGGGAATCGAATCCATATCCTCAGGCACCAAAGTCCAGTGCCTTATCCGTTGTACTACCAGAGCGACATGAAGAAGTTATAAACAAAAGTATGGGAAGTAAGATAATTGAGATGTATTAATTCAGTTTCCATTTAAACAATCGACATTAATTAATTGTCGGAAAAGCATCTTCCGAACAAATATTTTAATTGAGTCAGGTCGCTTTATTAAGATGGCTTGAACAGAAGCTGAGATTAACAATATTAAATCACACTACTCATTTTTGCGAAAGTACGATTACTTCAATTTGGGAACGTCATTGCTCATTTACGATGCAATTTACTCAAATAAAAACGAGTATGTTCATGTACTCGTTTTTAAGCATTTTTTTTTTTACTGTGGAACTGCAAATACCAATGTACCAATTACCGACCAGCTAAGGCCAATTACCGACCAGCTAAGACCAATTACCGACCAGCTAAGACCAATTACCGACCAGATAAGACCAATTATCGACCAGCTAAGACCAATTATCGACCAGCTAAGACCAATTATCGACCAGCTAAGACCAATTATCGACCAGCTAAGACCAATTATCGACCAGCTAAGACCAATTATCGACCAGCTAAGACCAATTACCGACCAAATGTGTGACTACTCCAACCAAACATTGTCTTCCAGAATAAAAAAAAAAATCATAAAATTTTATTGAACAAACATAAAACCGGAGAAATGAATCCCGCGAAATAATTAATATCGTTTGACGAGAAGAGATTGCTTCTTCCTCCCGACCAATCAGAAGCGAGGTGTGACAATTCGGGTGTTCGATTATCCCTTTTCCTTCCAAACGAGAATTTCCTTAGTAGTGAATAATACATCGGGTTTGCTTGAAGTACTTCGAGAACGTCCCTTGTCTCTTTCTCTGTTTGGAAATAAGCTATTATACAGAAAGTTTGTTTGATATTGCGAATACTTTTGGTTTGGTTAATAAACGTCGCACTAGAGTTGCACATTGGTCTATTGGCGACGGTTCGGGGCCTATCTCGAAGGAAAGACCCGGGAACGATGTCTCGTATGTTTGAAACATGTTCAGATGACGAGAATAGCCCCTGAACTTTGGACTCCGATCAGATGTATCGTGCACCAGTCCCGTATACACGCCGATAATTTTTGTGGATGTTCTGGACGACATTCCTAGTATTTTTTGTAGCGAAGCTGGTAACCCTCCGATCACAAGATCGCTACTTTTTACTTTTCTTAGTCAAGTCCGTCGCACAGGATCGAACTAGGAATCCTCTGATTCCCAGGTGACGTCTTTATCCACTCGGCCACGGAGGCCTCTGTGTCATTTAAGGAGTTTGTGTTTAAGTGTTCATATTTTCGATACTAACTACCCGATTTTGATTGGCTTGGTTAATTAACGTCGCACTAGAACTGCACATTGGGCAATTGGCGACAGTTCGAGGCCTATACCGGAGAAAAGACCCGGGAACAATGCTTAGTTTTTTTTAACCATGGTCAGATGATGAAGACAACACCTGAACTGTCATACAAAGCAACCTGAATAGGTGTCAGGACATTATATCACTATCAGATTTAACATGCACCAGTCTCGCATACACGCTGCAGAAATTGGAGGATAAGTTCGTACGACGCATTGTCACTTCGCAGAGAATCTGACAAAGTAACCGATTTTGATTGGTTTGGTTAATCAACGTCGTACTTGAGCTGCTAATTGGGTTATTGTCGACCGTTCGGGGCATACCTCGAAGGAAAGACCCGGGAACAATGCCTGGTACTTTTGAACCATGGTCAGATGACGAGGACAAT
Organism: Troglohyphantes excavatus; assembly: GCA_963932185.1. NCBI lineage: Eukaryota > Metazoa > Arthropoda > Arachnida > Araneae > Linyphiidae > Troglohyphantes > Troglohyphantes excavatus. The sequence goes on from OZ010678.1 coordinate 38,617,268, forward strand.
ATTTGAGCTGGCATCGACGCAACCACAATACGCATCAGGACATTGGATCCTGATCAGATTACCATACAAGCCGCAGCCATTGTTTTCTTGAAATCTGACTCATTTCCCACCACGCCGTCTGAAGGTCAGAGGGGAAGTGTATTAGTAACCAACAGGTTCGGTTCGGCTTACTTCGGTCTACACGATGGTAAGTCATATCGTAAAATCGCTACTTTTGTACTTTCCTTTGTTATGTCCACCGCATGGGCTCTGATTACCAGCTGAACGCCTTTATTTTAACCACTGGGCAACTGGAACGTAGTTTGGCGTTTGAATTTGGTTTGGTTTGGTTAATTAACGTCGCACTAGAGCTGCACAGTGGGCTATTGGCGACGGTTCGGGGTCAATCTCGAAGGAAAGACCCGGGAACACATACACATTCACACACACATTCATGCATGCACCTCGTTATTTTAGAACCATGGTCAGATGACGAGGAAACACCTGAACTGGCACCCAACGCCTTCAATAGACGTCGGGACTTTGGATCCCGATCAGATGTATCGTGCATCAGTCCCGTATACACGCCAGTATAATTTGTTGGATATTCTGGACGACTTTCTAGTATTTTTGTAGCGAAGCTGGCAACCCTCCGATCGCAAGATCACTACTTTTTTACTTTTCTATGTCAAGTCCATTTCCCGGATTCGAACCACCAATGCCCTGATTAGTAGCTGAACGCCTTACCAACTGAGCCACTGGGGCTCGCGTTTGAATTCAGATAATACCTTTGAGCATGAATGGCCAGTAGTAGAGAGAATATGACGTTATAATCGTGAGGCAAACATCTCAGACCAAATCGCTACAAACACGTGACTTCTTTTCAAAATTATGAATTAAAAAGTACTCGCGATTGGCTGATGATTTGGGAAATGTGTAGCAGTGAAATTTTATGAATGGAATGACGTCATTATCACGTGTTTGTAGCGATACATGTTGACCTCACTTTGATGTCAGCGAGATGATATCCCGATGTTTGCTCTACTATAAGGGATCCATGCTCGAAGGATAATACGGGATTTTTTTTTAATACGATACCAATTCACGATATCGTGCTAGAATTACATGTCTACTAATCCATTTACAATTTAACTGGAAAAAAAATATTTTTAATATCTAAAAAATGATAAAAAAAAGTGGTATTAATACTTTATTAAAATAAACTTTATATCGTTTACAGATATATAATTTTAGAGAAATGATAAATAAGTTTTCATTTTAAATTGGCGCTCAATCTACATCTGCATCGTAATACGAACTGCCAATATTAACTTTACTCAGTCATTCTTTATTTTAATCTTCCCCATTTTTATTTGTACTTAGTATGAATACTCAAATAATTTTTTTATTCAAATTGGTCAACATTTTTGATTGAATGAACTACAATTTTATTTTATACACTTTTAGAATAAAACACACTGTAAGTTGCCGTTGTTGTATTTTAATTATTTTAAACACAAATTAAATGCCCCACCGCCTTGAAACTTGGTTCACTCACTCAATCCCGATGACAAGACAACAATCAAAATCGTAACGAAAAGTCGTTACTAATAAATACGAATTATTAGAAATTATAATTGTTAATTAAAGAAAATTAGCAGTGTGCAAGTAGAACAGTATTAGTGCATAGTGAACTTAGTATTAGTGCATAGTGAACTTAGTATTAATGCATAGTTAACTTAGTATTAGTGCATGGTGAACTTAGCATTAGTGAATAGAAAATTTAGTATTAGTTCGTAGTTAACTTTGTTGTATAAATTAGTGAACTTAGTATTATTGCATAGTGAACATAGTTTTATAAATTAGTGAACTTAGTATTAGTGCATAGTGAACTTATTATTAGTGCATAGTGAACTTATTATTAGTGCATAGTGAACTTATTATTAGTGCAAAGTGAACGTTGTAATAGTGCATAGTAATCTTAGTATTAGTTCATAGTTAACTTTGTTTTATAAATTAGTGAATTTAGTATTAGTGCATAGTGAACTTAGTATTAGTGCATAATGAATTTATTATTAGTACATAGTAAACTTAATATTAGTGCACGGTGAACTTATTATTAGAGTAAAGTGAACGTTGTATTAGTGCATAGAAAACTTAGTATTAGTTTGTAGTTAACTTAATTTTATAAATTATTGAACTTAGTATTAGTGCATTGTGAACTTAATATTAGTGCATAGTGAACTTATTATTAGTGCAAAGTGAACGTTGTATTAGTGCATAGTAAACTTAGTATTAGTTCATAGTTAACTTTGTTTTATAAATTAGTGAATTTAGTATTAGTGCATAGTGAACTTAGTATTAGTGCATAATGAATTTATTATTAGTACATAGTAAACTTAATATTAGTGCACGGTGAACTTATTATTAGAGTAAAGTAAACGTTGTATTAGTGCATAGAAAACTTAGTATTAGTTTGTAGTTAACTTAATTTTATAAATTATTGAACTTAGTATTAATGCATAGTAAACTTAATATTAGTGCACGGTGAACTTATAAGGGTAAAGTGAACGTTGTAATAGTGCATAAAAAACTTAGTATTAGTTTGTAGTTAATTTAGTTTTGTAAATTAGTGAACTTAGTATTAGTGCATAGTGAACTTCTTATTAGTACATAGTAAACTTAATATTAGTGCATGGTGAACTTCTTATTAGTGCAAAGTGAACATTGTAATAGTGCATAGTAAACTTAGTATTAGTTCGTAGTTAACTTAGTTTTATAAATTAGTGAATTCAGTATTAGTACATAGTAAACTTAATATTAGTGCACGGTGAACTTATAAGGGTAAAGTGAACGTTGTAATAGTGCATAGAAAACTTAGTATTAGTTTGTAGTTAACTTAGTTTTATAAATTAATATACTTAGTATTAGTGCATAGTGAACTTAATATTAGTGCACGGTGAACTAATTATTAGTGCAAAGTGAACGTTGTATTAGTGCATTGTAAACTTAGTATTAGTTCGTAGTTAACTTAGTTTATAAATTAGTTAACTCATTATTTTAGCTTTAGAAATAGTTGTTATCAATCATAATGCTTATTGATAATAGTGCGTATTGAACATAGTTCAATATACACAGTGTGTTATAAAACATAGCGCTCAGTAAACATAAGGCTTACGAAACATAGACCTTAACAAATATAATGATTAAGAAACATTGTAATTAACAAATACAATGATTACGAAACATAGTCCTTAACAAATATAATGCTTTTTGAAAATATTTTTTAGTAAACTTTATTCACAGCTACGCAGAATATTCGACCAAACCCCAAACCAAAAATCAATGCCAACCTAGTACAATATCACAAAGTCAACACCCTACACACAGCCCATTCCACCCCCTTCATACCGCTGAACTGTCACAAAATCACTGAAGAGACCACCCTTTCCCCCCCCCCTCTCACCACCCCCTGCAAAAGTTCTTATGTGGTTTCCTGCAGACGACAAAGGAGAGCTCCGGGGGGTGCTTTTCGGCGTGTCGATGGCCAATTACGTCGCGTCTTTACGAGTCTTCGGTATTAAGTTTGCGCCGATGCCTTTATTAGGTCACGATGCCTCCCTCGATGTGAAGGGGGGGGGGGGGGATTTCCCCCCCTGCTCCCCCCCCTGTAATGTTCCATGACGTCCTCAGTAACTTTGGAATGGCAGCGAGAATAGTGCAGATACTACCTTTCCCTGCTGATACGATAACGATGATTACATAACGATATCGATGGATTGTGCTTGCCGAGGCTGGATTGACGATAACACTGTGTTCGTTGAGGTCTGCGTAAAAATTATGATTATTATTGAGGGTGGGATAATTGTAATCGATTTGAATTTAGAGATCTTGGGAACGAATGGGTATTTTGTCATGGTTAAAATTGAAATGATTATCTTAGTGAGTTTTGGTGAATGAGGACAAATATTTCTTGATTAATTTTGACAAATAATTCTGGATTGGTTTGGTTTGGTTTTGTTAATTAACGTCGCACTAGAGCTGCACAGTGGGCTATTGGCGACGGTTCGGGGTCAATCTCGAAGGAAAGACCCGGGAACACATACACATTCACACACACATTCATACATGCACCTCGTTATTTTAGAACCATGGTCAGATGACGAGGAAACACCTGAACTGGCACCCAACGCCTTCAATAGACGTCGGAACTTTGGACCCCGATCAGATGTATCGTGCTGCACCAGTCCCGTATACACGCCAGTATAATTTGTTGGATATTCTGGACGACTTTCTAGTATTTTTGTAGCGAAGCTGGCAACCCTCCGAGCTGTCATTAGACAGCAGCATTCTTAGCGTCATGCCAGAGACCGGGCTGTGTATAAAGACTCTCCATTATTTTTTTTTCTTCGATACTTTCTTTTGAGAGGTTCATGTAATCCTTTGCACTCCGGTCTCTCCTTTAAATCACCAAAAGAACGACGCGTTATTATTTTCTCTTCTTTAAAAGGAAAAAAAAGAACAGCATTTTCCTGAGTTTAAAAAGTAATTTTCTCACCAATTTTAATTGAAATTTGATTGGTTATCGTGAAGCACCAAATATGCTTCAGTAATCTAAACCTTTCTTTAGATCAAAATTCCTCACAACCACACTCTTAAAAATAGGTATTTGAAAATAAGTAAAATGTACTCATTTTTGATTACTTTGGATGCTATCATGGCTCCAGTTTCATTTTAAAACAAGAGATGTACTCAAAAATGAGTAAAATTAATAACAAAAGCAGTTGATTGCCTACATAGGCTGCCTTCATAAATCCCTTTCAACAATTACAACCAGGATTTACCGGGAATCGAAACCAATCCGTCTACCTGATGTCGTCCACAGGGCTTTATCCGTTATGCTACCAGAGCCACGTGAAGAAGTTATCAACAGGAGACATGTTAAAGAGGTGTGCCAAAAGATTGGGAAGTAATATAGAGATAATTGAGAGAAGATAATTGAGTTGTAATAACTCGATTTCTATTTAAGCAATCAACATCAAATTCTATGGAAAATAATATTCTAAACTATTTTAATTTTGTCAGGTCGATTTGTTAAAATGACTTGAATAGAAGCTCAGATTTAGCGATATTAAATCACACTGTTCATTTTTGAGAAAGTACGATTACTTAAATTTGAGTTCGTCATTTCTCTTCCACAATACAATTGTACTCAAAGAAATACAAGTAGGTTCAGGTACTCATATATAAGTATTTTTTTACAATGTAACTATACAGTAGTCCAGGGTCATATCCGTTGTACTACCAGAACGATGTGAAGAAGTTGTAAACAGAAGTAATGTTAAAAAGGCGTGGCAAAAGAATGGAAAGTAAGATAATCAAATAACTCAGTTTCCATTCAAGTAATCGACTTCAAACAATGTTGAAAACCATCTTCTGAACAATTATTTTAAGTTAGCCAGGTCGCTTTGTTAAGATGACTTGATTAGCAGCTGATATTAACAATATTAAACCATTCTGCTCATTTTTGCGAATGTTCAATTACTAAACTTTGTGTGCGTCATCGCTCATTGACGATGCAATTGTACTCAAACAAAAGCGAGTACGTCCATGTACTCATTTTTAAGTATATTCTATACAAGCATCATAAACCACTAAATATGTGTATATTCAATATACTCATTATATTAAGATAAATTCCAGAGAGTTGTAATATTAAATAGACAGCGCCTTCAATACCAGACTCTCATAAGGCCGTGGTGTCAACATTGAAAAGAAAAACCCACATCACGTGGTTATAGCGCTGCCACATTTGGCGTACAGACATCTGCAGGAGTTCCAAATTTGGCGCACTTTCTTCTCTTTTGGTGATAAAGCGTTCTGTCCGTTTTTAACTGTTTAACATATATGTACGTGTTTACTTATTTTCAAACAATATGCGCTAAATATTTCCTCTTCATTAACGAAACGAAAATGTTTATTTGTGTTCAATACTAGAAGAAGCGAAACTCTTTATATTTCTCTGGTTTTATTGTTCATATTTTCTTATTGAAGTGTACAAAATAACAATTGAAAGAACTTTGCTTATAATAAATTTTTTACATAAAAACGTAATGCAATTATTTCAAAACTACAAAGTAAAAAAAATCTCCTTAATATATCTGTTAAACTCCCTTAAATTGTGCCACTCGTTAAAAAAAAACTATATTTAAATACAAAACTAAACACAAAACCATATTACAATTCTTCGATCTCGCTTGGTTCTTAAAGTCGCCAAGGACTGCCAAGTAATATTGGCGCATGAATGAATTGGCATTTCCACATATCACGTGGTTTCAATGATGGACACACGGAAATCAGCCTTTTTATTTCTCTATTTGTATCATTACTCTTTGCTAAATTCAGGTTAATATTCAGCTTCTCACATATATTTTTTAATTTTTATAATTAAACAATCTAAACGTAAAAAGGAACACGCTAAAGAATACACTTCTAAAAGGAACAGGAACGGGATATAACTGTTCCATAAAAAGACCGTAAATTACTCGAGTGAAAAAGATTAACACTGTAACAATGATGAGAGAACATATTCTGTAACCATTCACTTAAAACTGAATTAAAATTGTATTAAATAATTAAAAAAAATATTTTTCCAGATTTACAGAATTTAGAATTTACAGTGTTATTTTCACCAAATGTAAAAGTACGATTATTACACACTGTAAAAAAAATGTGCTTAAAAATGAGTACATGGACGTACTCGTTTTTCTTTGAGTACAATTGCATCGTCAATGGGCGATGAAGTACTCAAATTTAAGTAAATGTACTTTCGCAAAAATGAGCAGTATAGTTTAATATTGCTCATATCAGCATCTGTTCAAGCCATCTTAACAAAGCGACCGGACAAACTTAAAATAGTTGTCCAGAAGATGGTTTTCCACATTATTGGATGTCGATTGCTTAAATAGAAACTGATTATTACATCTCAATTATCTTACTTCCCATACTTTTGTATATAACATCTTCACGTCGCTCTGGTAGTACAACAGATAAGGCACTGGACTTCGATGCGGACGACATCAGGCAGATGGATTGGGTACGATTCTCGGTAACTCCTGGTTGTAATTGTTGAAATTTATTGAAAGATATTTATGAAGGCAGCCTACGTAGGCAAATCAACTGCTCATTTTTATTCATTTTTGAGTACATGTCTCTTTCAAAACGAAACTTATGTATTCGGAGTTATGATAAGCATCGAACGTACTCAAAAATGAGTACATTTTACTTATTTTTAAGTACCTATTTCTAACAGTGTACGTTTAGTATTATGTGGTTAATATTCAGTTTCTAGCATAACTTTTTAATTTTTATAATACAATCTCAACGTAAAAAGAACACGCTAAAGAATACCTTTTTTAAAGGAACAGGAACGGGATATAACTTATCCATAAAAAGACAATAAATTCCTCTAGTGCAAAGGATTAACACTGTAACAATGCTGAGAGAACATATTTTGTACCATTAATTTAAACCTGAATTAAATTTTTATATAATACATTTTTTTATATTTTTCCAGATTTTCTGAATTTAGTGTAGGTTTCACCCAATGTAAATGTACGACTATCACAATGAAGAGGATTATAGTAGTCGTTTTGATATATCGAAAAGTAAATAATTAAAACATTTGTCGAGCACAAGTTTTATGATTATTTACCATTCCGAAATTTTCAATAGGATTGCATGAAAGTCCATTGTTTAGAGCTTTGAAATGTTTGATTTGTTAGACAGAAATCCCAAATACATTCCACTGTTTTTATTAGTCATAACATTGCAAGTGGAATGACTTTATTTATTGATATAATGGTGATACTTTGTACTAATAACCAATAAATATAAATCTGATGTTTTTCATATGAAATGTTTCATTTATTTTTGAGTTACTGAGATTTATTTAAATGCATATATTAACGATTATTGTCTTTATTGATTGCTATAAAAATTTAAGATGCGATTTTGCAATAGTACGTATAGAAATTTATTTATGTCATAAAAAACATAAACTTATATTTATTATGATTGAAATAAGCAACGATAAGGTTAAATAAAACATGGAAATATGGAATTATTTAGTGTATCTACATCATGTTGCTACCGAGAATATTTTATGTATAAGGGTAAGTGGATAAGGCACTGGACTGCTGTGTTGAGGATCTTTGTTCGATTACCGGTAAGGTTGTAATTGTCGATATTTATTGGAAGTGATTTATGAAGGCAGCCTATGTAGGCTCATGCTTGAGTACAAGTGAAAGTAGAAATTCATGTATTCGGATCCATGCTAAACATCGAACGTAACAAAAGATGCGTATTTAATTTCATGTATCTGTTTTTAACAGTTTACTTTACACTTTGTTGTATATGCACCTCTGCATGGAACCGACTATAAAGATTGTTGCTCGCCAAAATAATTTTACTAAGAAGTAACGCTTTGACGTTTTGCAATTACACTCAAACCTTTTTTTGTGCGGTGGATAGGGACCGCATAAAAAAGAACGCATAAAAAATCGCAGAAAACTAGATGAGTAGCTATAAAAAATAGTTTTCGCAACACAATTAAAAAATATTTTTTTAATGCGATGAATAGGGACCGCATAAAAAAAGTCTCACGTAGAAAATAACTCAAAACCTTGCGAAATAACTAGGAACTGCTTTTTCAAACGAAATCAAGACACGAGACACGAGGCTTGACAGCTACTTGGAATCTTGCCAAACCTTTTGGAATCTGATTTAGAAAATACACATGCGAACGTTTTTAAATATTTTATTTACATATGTACTTATTTTACACATACAAATCTTTTCAAAACGTATAACCATTTTCCTTCGTAGTCTGACAATACGCGAACTTTCTTGTGGTAAACTGGTTCAAAATCGCTTTTGTCACTTGAAGATACTACCTGGCACTCGTTTAGAGTTGACTTTTTTTCAGTTACCATGCAGTCAGTGATCAGTTTTTGCGACGACTGTTGTTTCACTGGACGCTTCTATATGTCTCGGTAGCCAGATAATCAATTATGTTCCAATTTGATTGAAAGTTTCATATTCCGCACAAAAAAAATCGCATAAATAAAAAATCGCACAAAAAAAGACCGCACAGAAACAGGTTTGAGTGTACAAATTTTACTAAAATATTATATTTTATAACTTCAACTGTCCATTTTGAATACCAATTTTTTTTTAATCAAAGCTAATTATTGCTAAAAGATCCACGCAAAGATCTTCACAAACAAAAACCAAATCTTCGCAAACATTTCTACTAATTCACCCAATCACATCATCAATCAAAACCCTCAACACACAAACTAAAACCCCGCCATCAAAACCCCAAACGAATTCAATTCAAAAAACAACATTTTTTTAATCAAACATCATTCATTTTACGCATTATCATCCAGGCTACTTTCCGAATTATACCTTTAAAAACACCTCAACCCAATTAATTATAATGCATTCACTTAATGCAAAGATCCCATCTATTAATTTAGAAATGATTGATAAGAATAAATCAGTTGAACCAAACCCTAAACCTTATCATTAAAAAGATAAGAGGGAGCCATGCTCTTCATTCTATTAAATAAGTAAGCCTGCGTAAAAAAGATAAGTATCACTTTTGTGTATAGATAATGAAAAGGGATTGTTGCTGATGAAAGAGTACCTGGGATAATGAAGAAATTGGGGTTTAATAAGAAAAATGCATTGTTTATATCTTTTGGTGGGATTTTTTTTTTTTTGAGAAATGGGATTTCTTTGTTTTGCTCTGAAATTAATTTTCTGAAAGGTTACATTGAGTGAAAAGAGTAAAAATATATATTACGTGATTTTTTTTCTGTTTAAATTAATTATATTTATTTTCTTCTTCTAAATACTCTCTTCTGTAGAAGTTATGGCTGAATATTTGTGCTTGTTAGCTGGAATTCTTTTGGTCGGGTAGGATTTTTAGTATTTAATTAATGCTAATAAAATTTGTGGGTACGTTGTAAAAAAAAAGGTATTTAAATATGAGTACCTGAATCCACTTGTTTTTCTTTGAGTACAAATGCATTGTAAAGGTGCGATAACGTACTCAAATTTCAGTAATCGTATTTTCTCAAAAATGAGCAGTATGATTTAATATCTCTAAGTCTCAGTTTCTGTTCACGTCATCTTAACAAAGCGACCTGACACATTTAATAAAACTCGAATAAAATTTATGCGTACGTTGTAAAAAAAGGTATTTAAATATGAGTATCTGAACCTAGTTGTTTATCTTTGAGTACAAATGCATTGTAAAGGTGCGATAACGTACTCAAATTTAAGTAATCGTATTTTCTCAAAAATGAGCAGTATGATTTAATATCTCTAAGTCTCAGTTTCTGTTCACGTCATCTTAACAAAGCGACCTGACACATTTAATAAAACTCGAATAAAATTTATGCGTACGTTGTAAAAAAAGGTATTTAAATATGAGTATCTGAACCTAGTTGTTTATCTTTGAGTACAAATGCATTGTAAAGGTGCGATAACGTACTCAAATTTCAGTAATCGTATTTTCTCAAAAATGAGCAGTATGATTTAATATCTCTAAGTCTCAGTTTCTGTTCACGTCATCTTAACAAAGCGACCTGACACATTTAATAAAACTCGAATAAAATTTATGCGTACGTTGTAAAAAAAGGTATTTAAATATGAGTATCTGAACCTAGTTGTTTATCTTTGAGTACAAATGCATTGTAAAGGTGCGATAACGTACTCAAATTTAAGTAATCGTATTTTCTCAAAAATGAGCAGTATGATTTAATATCTCTAAGTCTCAGTTTCTGTTCACGTCATCTTAACAAAGCGACCTGACACACTTAATAAAACTCGAATAAAATTTATGGGTACGCTGTAAAAAAAAAAGGTTTTTAAATATGAGTACGTGAACCTACTTGTTTTCCTTTGAGTACAATTGCATTGTAAATGGGTGATGACGTACACAAATTTAAGTAAACGCACTTTCTCAAAAATGAGCAATATGGTTTAATATCACTAAGTCTCAGTTTCTTTTGTTTAAGTCATCTTAACAAAGCGATCTGTCAAACTTAAAATAGGTATTCAGACGATAGTTTTCTCCTTAGTATTTGATGTTGATTGCTCAAATGGAAACTGAGTTATTGCAACTCAATTATCTTACTTCCCATTCCATGGCACATCTTTTTAACATTCCTTTGGTGTATAATTTAAAAAGTTAGCTAAAACCCCTCGATCTGTTGGTCTGAGATATTATAATAATAAATCTCGAACGTTAAAGATTAATGTACATTCTTAAAAATAGGTACTCAAAAATAAGTAACATGTGCTCATTTTTGAGTGTATTCGATGCTTATCATAGCTCCGAACACATAAGTTTAATTTTGAAAAAATACATCTACTAAAAAAAAAAGTGTAAAAATGAATAAAAAGAGCAGTTGCTTGCATACAAAGACTGCTTTCATAAATCACTTTTAGTAAATATTAACAATTACAACCAAGACTTATCGGGAATTAAACCCAGATCGTCAAGCACAGTCAGTCCAGTGCCTTATTCGTTGTACTACCAGGGAGACGTGAATAAGTTATGAAGAGAATATGTGTTAAAAAGGTGGTCCAAATAACTTAAAATTTTCATTTAAGCAATCGACATCAAATAATACGAAAACCATCTTCTGAACAACGATTTTAAGTTAGTCAGGTCGCTTTGTTAAGATGGCTTGAACAGAGACTGATATTAATCATATTAATTCACTGCTCATTTTTGAGAAAGTACGGTTACTTAAATTTGAGTACATCATCGCACCTTTACAAAGCAATTGTACTCAAAGATAAACAAGTAGGTTCAGATACTCATATTTAAATACTTTTTTTTACAACGTACGCATAAATTTTATTCGAGTTTTATTAAGTGTGTCAGGTCGCTTTGTTAAGATGACGTGAACAGAAACTGAGACTTAGAGATATTAAATCATACTGCTCATTTTTGAGAAAGTACGATTACTGAAATTTGAGTACGTTATCGCACCTTTACAATGCATTTGTACTCAAAGATAAACAAGTAGGTTCAGATACTCATATTTAAATACCTTTTTTTACAACGTACGCATAAATTTTATTCGAGTTTTATTAAGTGTGTCAGGTCGCTTTGTTAAGATGACGTGAACAGAAACTGAGACTTAGAGATATTAAATCATACTGCTCATTTTTGAGAAAATACGATTACTGAAATTTGAGTACGTCATCGCACCTTTACAAAGCAATTGTACTCAAAGAAAAACAAGTAGGTTCAGATACTCATATTTAAATACCTTTTTTTACAACGTACGCATAAATTTTATTCGAGTTTTATTAAGTGTGTCAGGTCGCTTTGTTAAGATGACGTGAACAGAAACTGAGACTTAGAGATATTAAATCATACTGCTCATTTTTGAGAAAGTACGATTACTGAAATTTGAGTACGTTATCGCACCTTTACAATGCATTTGTACTCAAAGATAAACAAGTAGGTTCAGATACTCATATTTAAATACCTTTTTTTACAACGTACGCATAAATTTTATTCGAGTTTTATTAAGTGTGTCAGGTCGCTTTGTTAAGATGACGTGAACAGAAATTGAGACTTAGAGATATTAAATCATACTGCTCATTTTTGAGAAAATACGATTACTGAAATTTGAGTACGTCATCGCACCTTTACAAAGCAATTGTACTCAAAGAAAAACAAGTAGGTTCAGATACTCATATTTAAATACCTTTTTTTACAACGTACGCATAAATTTTATTCGAGTTTTATTAAGTGTGTCAGGTCGCTTTGTTAAGATGACGTGAACAGAAACTGAGACTTAGAGATATTAAATCATACTGCTCATTTTTGAGAAAGTACGATTACTGAAATTTGAGTACGTTATCGCACCTTTACAATGCATTTGTACTCAAAGATAAACAAGTAGGTTCAGATACTCATATTTAAATACCTTTTTTTACAACGTACGCATAAATTTTATTCGAGTTTTATTAAGTGTGTCAGGTCGCTTTGTTAAGATGACGTGAACAGAAACTGAGACTTAGAGATATTAAATCATACTGCTCATTTTTGAGAAAATACGATTACTGAAATTTGAGTACGTCATCGCACCTTTACAAAGCAATTGTACTCAAAGATAAACAAGTAGGTTCAGATACTCATATTTAAATACCTTTTTTTTATAGTGTATTTTTAAAATTGACGTAAAAGTTAATTTTTTCTTTAATTAATCTCAGCATATGTTGCACCAATCTCAATAAAAATTTATAAGTTTAAAAAGTTGATTTTTTTAAAATCAAAATAAGAAGTATCAATTAAGCAAGCAATGTGAAAAAGAAAAGTATCAGACGAATAAAATAAATTTACGCACAAAACTGTATTTTTATGATTAAATAAAAGTTCCATAAATAATTTAAAATGTATATTAATTATTCCAAATTTTACGAAATTGTGTTTTATTAGTCTAGAAACATATTACACGACTAAACACTAGACATAATTTATTCGGAATGCAAAAAAACTAAATAGTTTAAGGATTTTGTCAACATTCCATACAATTAATTTACTTTTATTACTAGACAGTCCATTAAAACCATTACCGTAATTTCACAGAATCCCGACAATTATGACGAAAAAAATTTCGAATTTTTAATTAATTGCACAACACTTAATGGTTCTATTTAACCATTATCCGAAAAGCACGTTTTGTTCGTTTAAAATCGTCTGCAAACAGACATAAAAAAAACTCTTAGAATTTCGAGAGTGTCTGAGTATTTAATTTCAGACACTAAATTCTAAGATTATAGAAAATGTCCCTAAAAGCCCCTTTTTTTCCTTCCTGGAAATTGAATTAAAAGATTCTAAAATTAGAATAAAAAAAAATGGCAGTGGTTCATTTTGCTTATGCACTAATGGAAGGAATTCGTCTTGGTTTAATCCTAAAGTAAAGTTCTTCCTTTGAGATAATTCTTTGAGATCACTTTGTATCTTTTGTTTGTAAACTATTAGTCATTAATTTGGTTAATTTGTGATTTCAAGTGCAAAGTGGGATTGGAGTGTCCCATTTCGGATTTTGTAGTTGTTTGTGTTTGAAGTTCGGTAGAATTTAGGCTTAAGGAATAGTTGCACAATGGGAATTAGTTAATGAATGCTTTGAGTAAAATTCTAAAAAAAAATCTTTTGATCAACTGTAAATGGAAATAAACAATCGCTTTAAAACTCAATGGTTTATAATACATCATTTAAAATTTGGTTACTTTTCCTTGCTACTTTAATTCTTTTGTCTAACTTAACCTACACCGTAAAAAAAAAGTACTTAAAAATGAGTACATGAACATAATCGTTTTTCTTTGAGTAATATTGCATCGTAAATGAGCGATGACATACTCACGTTTCAGTAATCGTACTTTCTCAATAATGAGCAGTGTGATTTAATATTGCTAATATCCGCTTCTGTTCAAGCCATCTTTACAAAGCGACCTGACAAACTTAAAATAGTTGTTCAGAAGATATTTTCGACTTTTATATTACATCGACTTTTACATCGACTTCAATTCAACAAAATGTCTTGCCCGATCCAGAAGTTACAGTTAGAGATCAGTGTCTGGTACCAATTGATACAGATAATGCATAAACATAATCGTTTTTCTTTGAGTACAATTGCATCGTACATGAGCGATGACATACTCACGTTTCAGTAATCGTACTTTCTCAATAATGAGCAGTGTGATTTAATATTGCTAATATCCGCTTCTGTTCAAGCCATCTTCACAAAGCGACCTGACAAACTTAAAATAGTTGTTCAGAAGATATTTTCGACTTTTATATTACATCGACTTTTACATCGACTTCAATTCAACAAAATGTCTTGCCCGATCCAGAAGTTACAGTTAGAGATCAGTGTCTGGTACCAATTTATACAGTTAATGCATAAACATAATCGTTTTTCTTTGAGTACAATTGCATCGTACATGAGCGATGACATACTCACGTTTCAGTAATCGTACTTTCTCAATAATGAGCAGTGTTATTTAATATTGCTAATATCCGCTTCTGTTCAAGCCATCTTCACAAAGCGACCTGACAAACTTAAAATAGTTGTTCAGAAGATATTTTCGACTTTTATATTACATCGACTTTTACATCGACTTCAATTCAACAAAATGTCTTGCCCGATCCAGAAGTTACAGTTAGAGATCAGTGTCTGGTACCAATTGATACAGATAATGCATAAACATAATCGTTTTTCTTTGAGTACAATTGCATCGTACATGAGCGATGACATACTCACGTTTCAGTAATCGTACTTTCTCAATAATGAGCAGTGTGATTTAATATTGCTAATATCCGCTTCTGTTCAAGCCATCTTCACAAAGCGACCTGACAAACTTAAAATAGTTGTTCAGAAGATATTTTCGACTTTTATATTACATCGACTTTTACATCGACTTCAATTCAACAAAATGTCTTGCCCGATCCAGAAGTTACAGTTAGAGATCAGTGTCTGGTACCAATTGATACAGATAATGCATAAACATAATCGTTTTTCTTTGAGTACAATTGCATCGTACATGAGCGATGACATACTCACGTTTCAGTAATCGTACTTTCTCAATAATGAGCAGTGTGATTTAATATTGCTAATATCCGCTTCTGTTCAAGCCATCTTCACAAAGCGACCTGACAAACTTAAAATAGTTGTTCAGAAGATATTTTCGACTTTTATATTACATCGACTTTTACATCGACTTCAATTCAACAAAATGTCTTGCCCGATCCAGAAGTTACAGTTAGAGATCAGTGTCTGGTACCAATTGATACAGATAATGCATAAACATAATCGTTTTTCTTTGAGTACAATTGCATCGTACATGAGCGATGACATACTCACGTTTCAGTAATCGTACTTTCTCAATAATGAGCAGTGTGATTTAATATTGCTAATATCCGCTTCTGTTCAAGCCATCTTCACAAAGCGACCTGACAAACTTAAAATAGTTGTTCAGAAGATATTTTCGACTTTTATATTACATCGACTTTTACATCGACTTCAATTCAACAAAATGTCTTGCCCGATCCAGAAGTTACAGTTAGAGATCAGTGTCTGGTACCAATTGATACAGATAATGCATAAACATAATCGTTTTTCTTTGAGTACAATTGCATCGTACATGAGCGATGACATACTCACGTTTCAGTAATCGTACTTTCTCAATAATGAGCAGTGTGATTTAATATTGCTAATATCCGCTTCTGTTCAAGCCATCTTCACAAAGCGACCTGACAAACTTAAAATAGTTGTTCAGAAGATATTTTCGACTTTTATATTACATCGACTTTTACATCGACTTCAATTCAACAAAATGTCTTGCCCGATCCAGAAGTTACAGTTAGAGATCAGTGTCTGGTACCAATTGATACAGATAATGCATAAACATAATCGTTTTTCTTTGAGTACAATTGCATCGTACATGAGCGATGACATACTCACGTTTCAGTAATCGTACTTTCTCAATAATGAGCAGTGTGATTTAATATTGCTAATATCCGCTTCTGTTCAAGCCATCTTCACAAAGCGACCTGACAAACTTAAAATAGTTGTTCAGAAGATATTTTCGACTTTTATATTACATCGACTTTTACATCGACTTCAATTCAACAAAATGTCTTGCCCGATCCAGAAGTTACAGTTAGAGATCAGTGTCTGGTACCAATTGATACAGATAATGCATAAACATAATCGTTTTTCTTTGAGTACAATTGCATCGTACATGAGCGATGACATACTCACATTTCAGTAATCGTACTTTCTCAATAATGAGCAGTGTGATTTAATATTGCTAATATCCGCTTCTGTTCAAGCCATCTTCACAAAGCGACCTGACAAACTTAAAATAGTTGTTCAGAAGATATTTTCGACTTTTATATTACATCGACTTTTACATCGACTTCAATTCAACAAAATGTCTTGCCCGATCCAGAAGTTACAGTTAGAGATCAGTGTCTGGTACCAATTGATACAGATAATTGGATTGGATACGGATAATTCCGATTGGTTGAAATGTGCATATAACGGCTTTTAAGGTTTGCGACGCACCCAGTTGCAAAAAAACTTACATTTTTACTCCAGTTTCATAACAAGTTATATGAAAATTAAATTTTATATATTATTATTCAGTAATTTGGAAACATACACACTTTAATGAAAATTTGTTGGTATTTTTTTTATAACTAACAATTATTTGTGTATTGAAACTAATTAAAGTTTGACAATTTTTCGCTATTTACTCACAGAAGCTTTTCATGCACACTGCTGCTTTAGCATCCGGGTTACTCAATTATTCTACATTCCTATAATTATTTCGTTCATTTGCGTTTAAAAAAATGCTAATAACACAAAATAAGTGAAAGATACCATTTTAAAATTTATCATGAAATATCTATCCAACTAATCAGTATATATCCTCGAGATATATATATCTCGCATAGAAATTCATTTAATAAAATGTCTTTGCTTTACTATTTTAAATACATCGAGAAATTACAAGGTTTAATCAAATTTGTTAGCAGTATCTCAGCGTTATTTTGTATATTCTTCTATTTTTCTATTCTATAAAGCGTTCTTCATTTCAGTTTGATAAATATTATTCTTAGATACGTGCAATTAGCGATTCAAATCGTTCACGACAAAGTCCACTGGATGCAGACTTTAATTATATATATCTCTAGGGAATCTCAATTGGATTGTGTCCTGAAAGCACAAACTAAATATATCCGCCATCTTTGACCACGGGTATTTTGGCAATTTAGATGTTACCCTTTAGACTCGATTGACGATTCTCCGTCACCAAATTGACGGCCTGTTCTTTTCACTGTTAAAAATAATTACTTAAAAATGGTAAAATGCACTCGCATTTGAGTACATACGATGCTTAATCATAGCTCCGAATATATAAGTTTCAATTTTGAAAAAGACATGTACACAAAAATGACATGACAAAAATGTAAAATAATTACTCAAAAATGGTAAAATGCACTCGCATTTGAGTACATACGATGCTTAATCATAGCTCCGAATATATAAGTTTCAATTTTGAAAAAGACATGTACTCAAAAATGACATGACAAAAATGTAAAATAATTACTTAAAAATGGTAAAATGCACTCGCATTTGAGTACATACGATGCTTAATCATAGCTCCGAATATATAAGTTTCAATTTGAAAAAGACATGTACTCAAAAATGACATGACAAAAATGTAAAATAATTACTCAAAAATGGTAAAATGCACTCGCATTTGAGTACATACGATGCTTAATCATAGCTCCGAATATATAAGTTTCAATTTTGAAAAAGACATGTACTCAAAAATGACATGACAAAAATGTAAAATAATTACTCAAAAATGGTAAAATGCACTCGCATTTGAGTACATACGATGCTTAATCATAGCTCCGAATATATAAGTTTCAATTTTGAAAAAGACATGTACTCAAAAATGACATGACAAAAATGTAAAATAATTACTCAAAAATGGTAAAATGCACTCGCATTTGAGTACATACGATGCTTAATCATAGCTCCGAATACATAAGTTTCAATTTTGAAAAAGACATGTACTCAAAAATGACATGACAAAGACATGTACTCAAAAATGACATGTACTCAAAGAAAAACGAGTAGGTTCAGGTACTCATTTGTTACTACCTTTTTTACATTGTTGTTTCATGTTCTTTAAATCGAACGAGAATTGCACGTTCTTGAACTTAAAATACGATGTTCTTTCGTCAACTTGTTCTTTATTTAATTTCAATAAAATGTGTAAAATCATTTGAGTACCAGCATATTTTATTAACCCTTTGCACTAGTATCACCATTAACACTTTGCACTCCGTTGGCCCCGCTCAGGCGACAACATAACAACTCGTTCTTTTGCTTCCCTGTTCTTTAAAATAAACGAGAACAGCCATGATCTTGTGTTTAAAAAACATCGATATTTTTTTCAACTCGTTCTTTTGCATATCCAAAACAGATTAGGTTTCCCTCTCTATAAGCATAACAAATTCTAGGGAAAAGAACATAAGGATGAATAACTGTTCCGTAGAAAGAACAGAAAAAGCAAAGAGTTCTTGGAGTGCAAAGGGTGGAGTCATAAAAATAACGATGTGTTATTTTTTTTTCTGTTCTGCAAAATGAACGACTCGTTCTTTTGGTTCCCTGTTCTTTAAAATAAACGAGAATAGCCATGAGCTTGTGCTTAAAAAACATCGATATTTTTTTCAACTCGTTCTTTTTCAGATCCAAAACAGATTAGGTTTCTTTTTTCTATAAGCATAACAAATTCTAGGGAAAAGAACATAAGGATGAATAACTGTTCCGTAGAAAGAACGGAAAACGCACAGAGTTCTTAGAGTGCAAAGGGCTGAGTCATAAAAATAACGATGTTTTTTTTTTTGCTGTTCTTTAAAATGAAAAATAACAACGTATTCTTGAGTTTAAAAAGTTATTGTCTTACAAACTTTAATAGGAATTATTTTTGTTATCTAGAAGCATCAAATAGGTTAACTATCTAAAACTTTCTTTAGATTGAAACTCCTTACAAACTCAATTTAAATTTAAAAAAAATTGAGAAATGTCATAAAACAAGTCACTCAACAACAGGTCATGGTAACTTTAAACAATATTTATTTAAATTTCACTGATCTCCATCAAGTATATGCAAATGCAACACAAGAAAAATTCATAATGATAAACATATTCTGTTTGAATGCCCAATGCTTAACCCTTTTCACTCCGAAGGCGCCTCTCAGGCGCCAACATAACGACCAGTTCTTTTGTTTCCCTGTTCTTGAAAATGAACGAGAACAGCATGAATATTGTGTTTAGAACATCAGTCTTTTTTGCAACTTGTTCTCTTGCAAATACAAAACAGATTAGGATTTTTTTCCCCTTTATGAGTAATAAAATATCTGTGGAAAAGAACGTAAAGAGGAATAACTGTTCCATAGAAAGAACACAAATCGTAAAATGTTCGTGAAGTGCAAAGGATTAGGAAAGAGTAAAAGATGTTCTCAAAAGGGAACTTAAACAAAAAACGTTAATTGGCCTCCTAAATGTCACCAATTTGTTAACCAAAAGTGGATATTCAATTTTTTCTGTAATTTTATTAACCAATATCTTGTAAAATAGTATTTTTAACTTTCTTTAACATATTTTTAACAGGCCATGGTAACTTTAAATTATATTAATTTAAATTTCACTTATCTCCATATGTAAATGCAACACAGGAAAATTTCATAATGATCTACATATTCTGTTTGAACGTCCATTGCTTAAAAAAGAGAGAGATATTCTCAAAAGGCAACTTAAACTAAAAAACGTTAATTGGCCTCCTAACCCAGCAAAAAAAGTCAGCATGAAACCTTCATCAAAATTGTCAAATTGAAGGTTGTTTGAAGGTTTTATAAAGGATATTGAAACAAAAAAAATGCAGTTTTTTTTTGAAGTTTTTAATTTTCCTGCATAAAACCTTTAAAATATCTGCATTTTCCCTTCATGATTAAAAATTGAAGGTTTTTTGCAGGTTTTTATGAAGGTTTTTTGCAGTTTTTATGAAGGACATTGAGGCAAAAACCTTTAATTTTATAGATCTTCAAAAAAACTTCAGTTTTCCTGCATAAAACCTTCAATTTCAAAATTTTGATGAAGGTTTTATGCTTACTTTTTTTGCTGGGAAATGTCACTAATTTGTTAAACAAAAGTGTATTTCCAATTTGTTCTGTAATTTTATTAACCAATACCTTGTAATATAGTATTTTTGTAAAAAAAAATTCCTTTTAACTTTTTTTTTACATATGATTTATTCTTATTAACGATTGTTATATGTATTAGATCCTTTGTACTTATATTTGTAAGCCACGTGTGATACTTTGTGGTTCATAGGGATTTCTTTATGTCTTCAACAATTTTTTTTTATAAAACTCTAAATATTATTTTGGTATACTGAGATTGTTATCTTTTTATTTTTATAATTATATACCCTAAACATAAAAATAACACGATAAAGAATACCTCTTTAAAAAGAACAGGTTGTAACAGTTCCATAAAAATAACGTAAATATCACACATGATCTTCGACCGAAAAGGGTTAACAGTAAGAGAGATTATATGTCAAGAGTGAGGAAGAAAGAATTGCCCCTGGTGTAATTATAGGTATACAGGGTGGTTGAAAATTATTGGGCGATAGTAATTGTTCAGTTGAATCACATGAATCTGCATTGGTATAATAAAACCGTCTAACTATTTCTCTTGTGTTTTAAACAAATCGCATAGAAAAACAATCAAAGCAGATAAAACATGGCAAAAAAAATGGAATAACCATTTGTAAATCAAAAAGTTTTAAAATATTTATTCGATTTTGGTATCATCTGGAAGATAAATAATTGGGGAATATTATAGAACACAAAAAAATATTTTATAATTTTTGATCAATTTTCGTTTTATCTAGTGTGTATGTACACCTTAATGCTATAATTTTAATAGTGTCCAAAAATGGACCCGTGTCCAAAAATGGCGGACACACCATCCTTGAATTTCAAACCCCAAACTTCCGCCCTGTCAAGCGCGCTGTCTAAAAGAGCATATATACATCCCTCCAAACCCGTTATTACCCCTTCTCGCATCACCAAAACATTCGAATGCGACGCCATTAATCCAAGGGAATTTGACGACGGGAATCAAAACAGAGGCTTCGATTACGAGTCCGGCCGTTCGAATCCGGATATTCGACGATTTTATTCCGTCCGGGAGAATGTTCTAATTAAATGTTTCGTGCCAACTCGCGAAGTGGAATTTTGGAAATTGTATATGGAATGGGATATTCGAATGGTATACGGCCGCCATTGTTGGATTCATTACGAAATGTGGATGTGATCTCCCATTGGATGCAATTATCGTTTGGATTTTGCTAATACCCGTCGGTTGCCAACTCGTTAATCTTAATAGTAGTAATTTGGGAGTCAGTAAAGAAAGAATGAATGGGATGGTGTTGGGTTTTGATGAATGAATGTGTTATTCAATGCCCTTTTGATGTTTCGGGGTAAGGAATAGTAATATTTATTTGATTCATTCAGTGGATTAGATAAATCATCAAAATTTATATTGGTTTTATCTGCAGGACTCTATAAAACATCATTCATTGGTAGTGTTAGTTTATGACTGTGAAGTTTAATATACAGTATATCATATTTAATGTTAGGAATAACAAAGAATATTTGGGATAACTATAGTTTAAAGTGGTAATTAGAATTTTACTAAGTGTCATCAAAATCAGATCCTTAGTCTCTTAGATTAGCTAGGATAAACACAGACACACCTGAAATTTTAATAGTATTAAATGCATTTTTCAGTTTTCGCTTTTCATTATTACTGCGCTTAAACATAATGATTTTTTTAAAAAAAATCCTCAAAATATTTTAAAGAGTAATTCTAAAAAAATGTAAAAAACAATAAAAGCTCTTTAATAGAATATACTTGTTTATCCGTTCATGCATGTCTGTGCGCCTTTCATTTTATATCTTTATATCTAGCTAGCTATCTCTATATCTAGCTATCTATCTCTATTTCTAGCTATCTATCTCTATATCTTGCTATCTATCTCTATATTTAGCTATCTATCTCTATCTCTCTCTCTATATATATATATATATTTATCTCTATATCTCTATCTCTATATATCTCTCTCTAAATATATATTTCTCTCTCTCTATCTCTCTCTCTCTCTCTCTCTCTATATATATATATATATATATATCGATATCTAGCTATCTATCTCTATATTTGGCTATCTATATCTTTTTATATCTATTTCTCTATATCTCTCTTATATATATTTCTCTATATCTTTCTTTATATATATTTCTCTCGATCACTCTTTATATATATTTCTCTATATCTCTCTATCTCCATAATCGTTAAATCAACGACAAATATACGGATCTTACTTAAAAGATTCTTAATAATATATTCATTAAAATAATAAACAATAGTTGCCCAAGAATTGTACCCTGTGGAACCCCACTGTTGACTACCACCCATGTGGAGTATTAAGCCTGAAATTATGTATTCAATTACTTTTATGATTATTTCGTGGCCATTGATTGAAAAAACAAAAACTTCAAAATTCTTAATGGTTTATTACTTAGATCGTAATATATATTTTTATTTTTGAATAATAAAAAGAAAATAAAGAGTGTTAAATCGACAACAGTTAACGTTACTATTTGAATGGTGCTTATTTTATATATGGTGATGCTATGTAATCCGATTTTGGTATATAAAAAAGCATCGTATAAGAAATTATACAATTATTTAAAATTCTCAAATAATTTAATTAATTTTCTAGAATAATCGTATGTTTAAAAAGTAAATGATCTAAAAAATCCATCTAAAAAAGAGGATTGGAAAAGATTGAATATTTTCAACCAAGCTAATATACATTTGAATATAACTTTTAAAATTATTTTAACTAATTAAAAATATCACAATAAAATCTTTGCATCAATTAAAAAATATTTTATTTTAATTAAGTTTTCCGAAAGAAGAACCCACACGATTTCCTATTTTAGAATATTCTGCTTTATTTTTTTGAAAAAAAAATCTCAAATGTCGGAACTACGAACGAATAATCTCATTCTTTCACTACCCACTTCCACCTCACAATATCGGATACGATTTTTACATAGCAACTACTCGAGATTTTCCGAATCATTTAATTCCACTAATTATTTCATTCTACTTCATAAAATTAGAATATTTTTCATGAAATTAGAACAGTTTCCTTCGGTAAAGAGTTTCAACGGAGCGCGAAATTATTTTCTCGGAATCGGGCGCCATTAGTCTGATGAAAATGAAATTCACGTTGCCATTTCGAATTTTGAAATTGATGAATATATTTTTTTTCATAAATTGTATTCTCATTTCCCGTTTCGTTTATTTCTTTAATTGCTTTCGCTTTGGAATAAAAATGGGAGTATATATATACACAAAGCAAAAACGTTCTGATTTTATTTCTTCATAAAATTATACGGTGTAGCAAATATTTAGTCAATATTTGAAATATTTGTATTTTATTACTTGTATGTTATTTATGTATTAAATATGAGTAATCATATGTGTTATACTAGGGCAGCGGTTTTCAATTGGAATTAATCCACAGACCCCAAGCTAAAATTAAAATAAGACCGAGGAAACCTTTAGTTTTGATATATGATTATGGAATTCCGCCTCGTTTTCTGGGCATGTACACGTTTAAATAGGGCTTTCAGTTGCCCAGTGGATAGTTCGAACTCGTGCGATAGACTTAACAAAGAAAAGTAAAATAGTAGTGAATTTGCGATCGGATGGTTGCCAGCTTCGCTACAAAAATACTAGAAAGTCGTCCAGAACATTCAACAAATTATAACGGCGTGTATATGTGATTGGTGCACGATAAATCTGATCGAGGTCCAATGTCCTAACGTCTATTGAAGTTGCGTTGGGTGCCATCTCAGGTGTTATTCTATCTTGTTGTCATCTGAATAGGGTTCAGAAATACGAGGCATCGTTCCTGGCTCTTTCCTTTGCGATAGGAGGCCTCCATGGCCAAGCGTTTAAGGGCGTCAGCTGGGAATCCGAGGATTCCTGGTTCGATCCTAGGCGATGGACAAAGAAGAGTAAAAAAAGTAGGGACCTTGTGATCCGAGGGTTGCCAGCTTCGCTACAAAATATTAGAAAAGTCGTCCAGAACATCCGCAAAAATGAACGGCGTACATACGGGACTGGAGCACGATAAATCTGATCGGGGTCCAAAGTCCCGACGTCTGTTGAAGGCGTTGGGTGCCAGTTCAGGTGTTTCCTCGTCATCTGACCATGGTTCTAAAATTATGAGGTACATGTGTGAATGTGTATGTATTCCCGGGTCTTTCCTTCGAGATAGACTCCGAACCGCCGCAAATAGCCCACTGTGCAGCTCTAGTGCGACGTTAATTAACCAAACCAAACCTTTGAGATAGGCCCGAACTGTCAGCAATAGCCCACTGTGCAGCTCTAGTGCGACGTTCCTTAACCAAACTAAGCCAAACTAAACAAAACCAAACACGTTTAAATATTGTTTGAACATAAATGTGAAGGGTAGAAATTTTTTTTAAAAATAAATTTTTATAATAATTAATTTTACACAGTTTAATTTTACACAGTTTTTAATAAGAATATTACACAATCGAATTTACACAACACATACATAGAAAATATAACAATACAAACATAAGTATAATTACTTTCTATCTCTTTCTTACGCATTTAATACACATTTAAACTCATGAAAGCTTTATAATAGTCACTTTAATTTTGAATGTGAGAACATTCGCACGCACACGCACACGCACACACATATATAATTTTAAATTCAAGAATATGTGTTTATCTTTCATTTTGAAGAACAGGGAAAAAATAATTCTTCGTTATTTTGACGACTTAACCCTTTGCACTCCAAGAACACTTTGCGATGTGTGTTCTTTCTATGGAACAGTTATTCTTCTTTACGTTCTTTTCCGCAGATTTTTTTTTATACTCATAAAGGGAAAAATAATCTGTTTTGTATTTGCAAGAGAACAAGTTGAAAAAAAAGATCGATGTTCTAAACACAAGATCAAGCTGTTCTCGTTTATTTTAAAGAACAGGGAAGCAAAAGAACGAGTCGTTATGTTGGTGCCTGAGAGGCGACATGGGAGTGCTGAGGGTTAAAGGCGACATTAGAGTAGAAAGGGGTAATAAAATATATTGATACGCAAGTTGATATAATACTTTAAAATAGAGCTATATAAAAAACAAACCAATGAAAAAAAAATCGTTTTTATTTTGTGGAGAATTTGTTTAATTTGAAGAACAAGGGACAAAAGAACAAGCCGTTATTTTACTGACAGATTCCCCACTCGAATACAAAGAGTTATTTTCGAATGATACAAAACGTAAAATATCAGAGACATAACACACAGAAATAACATAACACTAAATCGACCAACTTCCAACATATAATCAAAACTATTCACCAAATCCAACTTTATCTATTTCCCCAAACACAAACCACACTCCTTTCGAACTTTGCATTATTAACATCAACGGAATACAAACAACCAAAACATCATCCCATGCGGTTCCACGAGACCCGACTTCAATTTTAAATGCACCGACTTCAATTTTAAAGGCACCGACTTCAAAATTAGAGAACACACCCAGAAAACATACAATTATATATGCCAAAAGGTAAATAATCCAGAGATTTCTAAAATTCAAATTATCCGGCGGAAGAATTATTAATAATAAGGAAGCTTTCTCAAGATGTGTTGGAAACTCCTGAATTCGAATTCAAAACTTCGAAGTTCTTGGAGAATGAATTCCGCATTCTTGGCAGAGTGTTGGCGGAAAACTTGAAAGGAATTTCATAGGGAAGGATATTAGAATGGAATTGTCCAAGCGAATATTCCATTTGAAAAGAGGTTGTGTTATTTTCGGAATCGTATGGTTTGTTGTATTGTAAAAGTTTCGAAATAGCTTACCTGTTTTAAATGTCTAATATTCTAGAAGGTATTGGTAGGGATGGAAAGGTAGATATATATTTTAAATAAATTCCCCTTTGAGTGTTGGAGAAGTTACATAAAGTAATACCTTGAAATAAACATTTTATAAATTTTAAAATAAATACTGAATTTATTAAATTTCCGATATCATTTGCTATTTATATGTTGGTTGGTTGGCTTAATTAACGTCGCACTAGAGTTGCACAGTGGGCTATTGGCGACGGCTCGGAGCCTATCCCGAAGGAAAGTCCCGGGAACGATGCCTTATATTTTTGAACCATGGTCAGGTGTCGAGGACAACACCTGAGCAGGCACCCAACGTCTACAATAGACGTCGGGACTTTGGAACCCGATCGAATTTTTCGTGCACCAGTCCGTATACACGCCGTTAATTTTTGTGGATGTTCTGGATGACTTTTCTAGTATATTGTAGCAAAGCTGGCAACCCTCCGATCACAAGATCATTACTTTTTGAAACATGAAATTTCCCAACTTAACGATTCGAAATTCTCAACTCAACAGTGCTGAAAATTATCAGTTCCAACTTATCAGCATTTTTCATATTTTTTTTATAGATATTTTAGATAATATTAAACGGCTCTCACACAAGCATTAATTTGTTGCACCCATATCCTAATGCAGTGTCTGTTATGAGGTCTAATTTAAATGTAATCATACAAGTTGGGCGATTTCTAATCTTCCCTCGCTTTCATTTCCTAATAATATTCATTTTCTTCAGGCATAATTTTTCCCAACGCAGGGTTTTTAGAAGTTGAAATTCCCAACTTTCAGGGTTTCAATATAATTGGAGGGATCGGACTCCTCCAAAACCCCCCCTGTGCGACGGGCCTGATTGCAAGTATAATTTTTAAAAGTCAATAAATTTGAAAATGGTGAATGATCATTATCGGGAATAAAATTCGGGTGAGGCTGTGTCAGAGCACGACTAGAAGGATTTACGTTAAACGTCATTTACGCAGATTATAGAAAGGGAAGTTGGTCGTAAAAAAAAACCTCTCCAACAGTATGATAAACAAGCTCCGTTTGACGCCTCGGTTTCCAAAATCCACGCCCATAAGTGCTTTGTTTTCTATCAAGAGTTTACATGCATAGACGCTTATTTTCTTATCGAATTTATAACAATTGTTCTATTTGTAACGCGTTAAAGCGAAATACCACATGTAGCTCATTTTTAAAATGTTTTACGTTAAAATAAATATGTTTGATAAATTTTTTCAGAAACTTTTTTACTTAAAAATTCAAAATATATTATTCTTAACAGAAAAAATTACATTTTTTAATTAAATACTTGAGCCCTCCAGTTTCAAAACCAGGTAAATCCCATTTTTCACGAAAACTCATTCTGTTATATTTTTAATAAATTCTCAATGAACTCACTACATCACATTCCAAAGCAGTATATTGAACAAAAGTACCTGGTTTGGTTTGGTGTTGGTTAAAAAACGTCGCAATAGAGCTACACAGTGGGATATTGGCGACGGTTCGGAGCCTATGTCGAAGGAAAGACCCGGGAACGATGGCTCGTATTTTTGAACTGTGGTCAGATGACGAGGACAACACATGAGCTGGCACCCGACGTAACCTCAGCACATTGGACCCTGTTAAGATTTATCATGCACCAGTCCCGTATACACGCCAGTATAATTTTTGGATGTTCTGGACGACTTTCTAGTATTTTTGTAGCGAAGCTGGGGACCCTCCAATTGCAAGATCACTTTTCTTTGTCAAGTCCACCGCATGGGTTCGAACTAGCAATCCTCTGATTTACCACCTGAACGCCTTTATTCACTGGGCCACTGGAAGCCCACAAAAGTATCCGAATCTATCTGATTAATTTAATTAATTATTCTGATTTAATTTAAGGGTTTAGTTATAAAAATACGTGTCTGTCAATCTTTTTAGGTGTCTCGTGTAAAAATCATTAAAAATGGATCTAGCTGGTTTTGAAACTAGACGACCCATTTACCAGACTACAACACCTTTTTAATTACATTTATTAAACACAGAATTTTCCCTCTACCTCCTCCCCGAATAAACAATCGAATTACAATATCAAGCGAAACTCTTAACAAACTTAAAACAGTTTGCTTCCAACACAACTAAACTTACCCAAAACTCACTCCCCCCCCCCCTCCCCCCCCCACATACCATTCTTTGATCTATAATTAGTCTAAAAATTTCCAGAAACATTCCAATACGAACCAAACTCTTCGTCCTAAACAGGACTACCTTAGAATTTCTCAAACCAATTAACAATTAGCAGCTCTTTCGCCCCCAATACAGACATTCAGAACGTTCCATTGCAGACTATAATAATATCTTCGAACAAATTAGGTCTGGAATGGAAAGGGGGGAGGAGTCTTATTATCTCTTCGCACCCCCCCCCCAGCCCCCTAAAGTGCAGAATGTCTAATTGTTATCAAGGCAACTGGGATGTTTGAATATTTAAAGACACTTTGCCGCCTTTTCGAGTTATCGGGTTGGCTGGCTGATGAGTTGGAAATCGCGTTTTGTGCTGAGAAAGTGAACGGTCCATTAGATAACTGGAAGGTTGAATTCTTTGAATGGAATTTCGTTATAGTATCTTATAGTTGGAGTTGGTTACTAAGATATAAATTGGATTGTTCACTTGGGTTGTTTGAATGCATTTTGTAGGATTCCGGAATCGAGATTTGTACAGGGTACACCAACAGTGTAAAAATTGTACTTAAAAATAAGTACCCTAACTACTTATTTTTCTTTGAGTACAATTGAATCGTAAATGAGCGACGACGTACTCAAATTTAAGTAATAGTACTTTCGTAAAAATGAGCCGTGAGATTTAATATTGTTAATATCAACCTTCTGTTCATGCCACCTTAAGAAATCGACCTGACAAACTTAAAATACAGTGTAAAAAAATTATGTGTTTAAAAATGAGTATATTGACGTACTCATTTTCTTTGAGTACAATTGCATCGTAAATGAGTGATGACGTACTGAAATTGAAGTAACTGTACTTTCTATAAAATGAGCAGTGTGATTTGATATTGCTAATATCAGCTTCTGTTCATGCTACCTTAACAAATCGACCTGACAAATTCAAAATACTGTGTAAAAAAATTATGTGTTTAAAAATGAGTATATTGACGTACTCATTTTCTTTGAGTACAATTGCATCGTAAATGAGTGATGACGTACTGAAATTGAAGTAACTGTACTTTCTATAAAATGAGCAGTGTGATTTGATATTGCTAATATCAGCTTCTGTTCATGCTACCTTAACAAATCGACCTGACAAATTCAAAATACTGTGTAAAAAAATTATGTGTTTAAAAATGAGTATATTGACGTACTCATTTTCTTTGAGTACAATTGCATCGTAAATGAGCGACGACGTACTCAAATTTAAGTAATAGTACTTTCGTAAAAATGTGCCGTGATATTTAATATTGTTAATATCAACCTTCTGTTCATGCTACCTTAACAAATCGACCTGACAAATTCAAAATACTGTGTTAAAAAAATTATGTGTTTAAAAATGAGTATATTGTCGTACTCAATTTCTTTGAGTGCAATTGCATCGTAAATGAGCGACGACGTACTCAAATTTAAGTAATAGTACTTTCTATAAAATGATCAGTGTGATTTGATATTGCTAATATCAGCTTCTGTTCATGCTACCTTAACAAAGCGACCTGACAAACTTAAAATAGTTGTTCAGAAGATGGTTCCAGACCTTATTTGATGCCGATTGCTTAATTAAACACTGAGTTATTTCAACTCAATTGTCAATGGAAGTAATGTTAAAAAGGCGTGGCAAAATAATGGGAAATAAGATTGAGTCGTAATAACTCAGCTTCCATTTAAGCAATCGACATCAAATAATGTAGAAAACCACCTTCTGAACAGATATTTTAAGTTTTCCAGGTCGCTTAGTTAAGATGGCTTGAACAGAAGCTGATATTAACAATATTAAACCATTCTGCAAATTTTTGCGGAAGTACGATTACTTAAATTTGAGTACGTTATCGCTCATTTACTATGCAACTGCACTCAAAGAAAAACGAGTACGTTCAGGTACTCATTTTTAAGTACTTTTTTTTAACAGTGTACCCAATTATTGATGTAATATTAAAATTACATAACTTAAGTAATCTTTTCATCGGAAATCCAAAATATCCACCTTGCTTTGTTCCAAGAACGCATTCATTTTTACAAAAACCACAACCAAAATGAGTACCAGGAATTCTAGTACTCATTTTTAAGTACTTTTTTTTAACAGTGTACCCAATAATTGATGTAATATTAAAATTACATAACTTAAATAATCTTTTTATCGGAAATCCAAAATATTTATCTTGCTCAGTTCCAAGAACGCATTCATTTTTACGAAAAACAAAATGAGTACCAGGAATTCTGGTACTCATTTTGAGGTATTTTTTTTACAGTGTATCCAATTATTGATGTAATATTAAAATTACATAACATTCATCTTTTCATCGGAAATCCAAAATATCCACCTTGCTCAGTTCCAAGAACACATTCTTTTTTACAAAAACCAAAACCACAATGAGTACCAGGAATTCTGGTTCTCATTTGAGGAATTTTTTTACAGTGTACCCAATTATTGATGTAATATTAAAATTACGTAACTTTAATAATCTTTTCATCGGAAATCCAAAATATCCACCTTGCTCAGTTCCAAGAACACATTCAATTTTACAAAAACCAAAACCAAAATGAGTACCAGGAATTCTGGTACTCATTTTGAGGTATTTTTTTTACAATGTACCCAATAATTGATGTAATATTAAAATTACATAACTTAAATAATCTTTTTATCGGAAATCCAAAATATTTATCTTGCTCAGTTCCAAGAACGCATTCATTTTTACGAAAAACAAAATGAGTACCAGGAATTCTGGTACTCATTTTGAGGTATTTTTTTACAGTGTACCCAATTATTGATGTAATATTAAAATTACATAACATTCATCTTTTCATCGGAAATCCAAAATATCCACCTTGCTCAGTTCCAAGAACACATTCTTTTTTACAAAAAACAAAACCACAATGAGTACCAGGAATTCTGGTTCTCATTTGAGGAATTTTTTTACAGTGTACCCAATTATTGATGTAATATTAAAATTACGTAACTTTAATAATCTTTTCATCGGAAATCCAAAATATCCACCTTGCTCAGTTCCAAGAACACATTCAATTTTACAAAAACCAAAACCAAAATGAGTACCAGGAATTCTGGTACTCATTTTTTTACAGTGTACCCAATTATTGATGTAATATTAAAATTACATAACTTAAATAATCTTTTATAGGAAATCCAAAATATCTATCTTGCTCAGTGCCAAGAACACATTCATTTTTACAAAAACCAAAACCAAAATGAGTACCAGGAATTCTGGTATTCATTTTGAGGTATTTTTTTTACAGTGTACCCAATTATTGATGTAATATTAAAATTACATAACTTAAATAATCATTTTATCGGAAATCCAAAATATCAATCTTGCTTAGTTCCAAGAACACATTCATTTTTACAAAAACCAATTTTCAATATCCATCACCTTCACCAAGATTCCACAACTTCGACAAAACTTCTACTTTTGCCCAATTTCTAATTAACCAATCTCCAATGAACCAACAAACCCTATCGACATATCCTTCTTACGAATCCCAATCTCCCCTTCCGAACAATCAGGAATATTCACCCAATTACAGGACCCCAAACGATTCCATTGTCCCAAACATCCATATATTTATTGACAATCCAACCTCTCCGCAAACGGTCCTCCCTGGCCGAGATTGATGCTTCAAATACAGCATAGACTTACAGCACTCTAGCATCTTACAGCCGTCTGACCCAGTAAGTTTAATGGTGCCCATGCATATTTAGGCTGTATTTCATTGAAATGTGAAAGACTAATGGTTTCCCGGGATCGTTACCGAGGCAGTCGGGAAGGATTTATTAGGTCGAAGATGAATGGTCCGTTTGAATAGAGAGTGCGGGGAATGGACCAATCAGCGGATCGCTTCTTTGTTTGAAGTGGTTTCTGGGATGGTGAGGTTAATTTAGAAATCAAAATGGTGGTTTTCGATGGTAAAGGGGTGGGTGGTTAAGTGTGTAGGAAATTTGATGGATCTTAAAAACAATTTTGCTGAGTATTTTAAATTATTCGAAAGGAAATTGAATTTTGATTTGGCAACCTTAAAATGAAATAAATGTTTTATTTATCTTTATGGAAAGTGAAAATACATTTTAATGCTGGTAAAGGTTTTAAGTCAAGAATTTCATAAAATGATAAAATCTCGGGAAAGTAAGTGAAATATATTAGGAACATACACTGTAAAAAAAGGTACTTAAAAATGAGTACCTCAACCTACTCGTTTTTCTTTGAGTACAAATGCATTGTAAATAAGCGATGACGTACTCAAATTGAAGTAACCGTACGTTCTCAAAAATGAGCAGTAAGATTCAATATTGCTAATCTCAGCTTTTGTTCAAGCCATCTTAACATAACGACCTGACAAACTTAAAATAGTTGATCAGAAGATGGTTTTCCGCATTATTTGAAGTCGTTTACTTGAATGGAAATTGAGTTATTACAACTAAATTATCTTACTTCCCATTCTTCCGTCACACCTTTTTTTTAAACATTTCTTCTGTTATTAACCCTCTTCACTTCGCCTTGATAGTGTAATAGATAAGGACTGAGGTGCATTGAGGATCTGGGTTCGATTCCCGGTAGTTCTTGGTTGTAATTTTCGAAATTTATTGAACGCGATTTTTGAAGGCAGCCTATGTATGCTGGCATCTGCTCTTTTTATTCATTTTTACTCATTTTTGAGTACATACCTTTTTCAAATTTGGAACTCATGTATTAGGAGCCATAAGCATCGAATGTACTCAAAAATGAGCACCATTTACTTATTTTTGAGTAACTATTTTAAACCGTGTAGTTTGTGTGGAATTTCAGAAGTCCATTAAAAGGGTCACTTTTGTCAGCTTATATAATGTTTGTAAATAATACGAGAATCGTTGAACGAGTTTAGACTGTACTTTAAATGGCGCAGAGCGTAGAGAAAATTGAAATTGAAGAGAATATTTTTATATATTTTTTGTAAGCTACGCGTAGGCGAATGTTAAGATGTAACAGAAATACAGTTCAACACCAACTATTTCCGGTTGCAGAGCTACCCAAAGTTAATAAGCTGTTATTTGATTTTTTAGGGAGACAATACCTAAAAATATATAAATGTCTTAATTTTTGTTTATTTGCTAACTTATAGTTGAGAATATTCTAAATATGCTAATAATAATATCATTCAATTCTACCAAAACCTTTAAAAATATCAAACATTAAAGAAATCAACCTATCCCATTTAAACAACACCTCATACAACACTATAAAATATCTACAAAGCAATAAAAACTACTTAGAAAAGCAAATGACAATATCAAACATCATACGTAACTCCCATCACACACCATAAACGTCAATTCTAGATTTTAAAACAATATCCCACTAAACAACTGCCCACATAAAAAGATACCCCGACGTTAAATTTATAACTAACTTTCTCTCATTGATAAAAAAAATTCGCCTGATTGTATAATTCTGTATATATTCTGTATTAAATTCCTGATACTGTAAGGCTAATTTTATTATATTCTAACAAAACCTAGAAATTTTACCAACATAAAAACAAAATAACTTTCAAACTATCTCATTTAAACAACACCTCATAAAACACTAAAAAATATCAACAAAACAATTAAAATTACTTAGAAAAGCAAATAACGAAACAAAACGCCATACATATCTTTCATTACCTCATAAAAGTCCATTTTAAATTATAAAACAATATCCTATAAAATAAAATATCCCCCATAAAATGATATCCAGACGTTAAATTTAATTCCTAACTAATTTTCTCTGATTGGTAAAAAAAAGTCGCCTGATTGTATAACTTTTTTAAATTTCTGATACCGTGCGAGTAATTTTATTATATTCTATCAAAACCTATAAAAATGTTAAATATAAAAAAAATCAACCTTTCCTATTTAAACAACACCTTATAAAACACTATAAAATATCTACAAAGCAATAACTTAACCAAACATCATACATAACTATTATTACCTCATAAAAGTCCATTTTACATTTTAAAACAATATCCTGTTAAACAACTGCCCCCATAAAATGATATCCAGACGTTAAATTTAATTCCTCACTAATTTTCTCTGATTGGTAAAAAAAAAATCGCCTGATTGTATATATTTTTAAAATTTCTAAAACCTTACGAGTAATTTTATTCTATATTATCAAAACCAAAATTTTTTCGAATATAAAAAAATCAACCTATTTTATTTAAACAACACGTCATAAAACACTATAAAATATCTGAAAAGTAATAAAAATTACTTAGGAAAGCAAATCACAAAATCAAATATCATGCATTACTCCCATCACACACCATAAAAGTCCATTCTACATTTTAAAACAATATCCCACTAAAACAACTGCCCACATAAAATGATATCCCGGCGTAAAATTTAATTCCTAAATAACTTATTAACTAATTTTCGCTCATTGATAAAAAAAAGCACCTGATTGTATAATTCCATTAAATTTCTGCTACAGTACGACTAATTTTATTCAATTCTATCAAAAACTTTAAAAATGTCAAACATAAAATAAATAAACCTATCCCATTTAAACAACATCTCATTAAACACTATACAATATCTACAAATCAATAAAAATTACTTAGAAAAGCAAATGATCAAACCAAACATCATACATAACTTCCATCACTCCATAAAAGTTCATTCTACATTTTAAAACAATATCCCGCTAAACAACTGCCCACATAAAAGGATACCCCGACGTTAAATTTAATTCCTAAATAATTTTCTCTCATTGGTAAAAAAATCGCCTGATTGTGTAATTCTGTTAAATTTCTGATACCGTACGACTAATTTTCTACCAAAACCTATAAAAATTTCAAATATAAAAAAATCAACCTATCCCATTTAAACAACACCTTATAAAACACTATAAAATATCTACAAAGCAATAAAAATTACCCCAAAAAACAAATAACAAAACCAAACATCATACATAACTCTCATCACCCCATAAAAGTCCATTCTACATTTTAAAACAATATCCCGCTAAACAACTGCCTACATAAAATGATATCCCAACGTTAAATTTAATTCCAAACTAATGTTCTCTGATTGGTAAAAAAAATCGCATGATTGTATAATTCCTTTAAATTTCTGATACAGTACAACTAATTTTATTTTATTTTATCAAAACCTTTAAAAATATCAAACATAAAAGAAATCAACCTATCCCATTTAAACAACACCTCATAAAACACTATAAAATATCTACAAAGCAATAAAAATTACCCCAAAAAACAAATAACCAAACCAAACATCATACATAACTCCCATCACCCCATAAAAGTCCATTCTACATTTTAAAACAATATTCCGCTAAACAACTGCCCACATAAAAGGATACCCCGACGTTAAATTTAATTCCTAAAGACACCATAAGACGTCCAATAGACATTACAAGACGTCCTCTAGACATCATCTCCCACGAAACTACCAAGGAAACGTCCCCATCGCCTAATTACGCCACAAAGCTTAGCGACCATTACTTCGCTGGAAAAATGAACCCAATTCGCCCATTTCGTCCGATAGATGGCGGTACTTGAGCCTTTTCCAGGGAAATCAGTCCAGAAACCTTAACGTCCTTCCCATTTCAAATCTCTTTAAAGCTACGGCCGTAGCTTTAAGCCGGTACTAAATCTATATTGGAAGTGCCAACTTAATTCCCTATGTTTGTTTGCTTTTATTCGGGAGCCTTGTTTTCCCCGGAAAATAGGCTTAGCTTTTCCCCCGGATAAAAGTCCGGGGCGTAAATAACGGGTCTATCTGTCCCGACTTTCGGAGAAATTGGTTTGAGAATCAGACTGTGATAAGTTAAAGTTAAGGATCTCGTTAAAGTCACGGTGAAAAAGATTTATTTTATTGGGGTTTGGGATTTATTTATCGAAAGAAAGTGACGAATTCTTATTAATTAATCAATAATAAATAAGGTTATTTAGTTTATTAATAGTTTCACTTATATTAAATGTTTAGTGTTTTGACGTGTAAACACGGTTACGGATAAGAGGACAAAGTGGGCAGTAACAAAAACTTGTGTCATGAAAACGTGAACCGCGAAGTAGCGTTGTCATGGTTACATCTATTTCATGCTCGCTTGATACATGCAGACTTCATTATAGGCACAATACACTACGTTGAAAGCGTGCAGTGATTTATCTGGTACCCAAAAAGTTATTTGAGTTTGACGTTACATGCCTCGAATCCTGCATTTGTCTCGATAGATATAACCTACTTAATTATAAATATATACTACCAAACCCTCAAATACAGTGATTTAATTTATATAAGTTTAGTTAAGTCTAAATTTATAAATTGTCTGTTATTTTCAAAAGAGAAATGGCTAATTTTTATTTTAATTACTTCTTAAAATTCACAACGTTGTCGTTTCGTATAACCTAACCCTGCAATTCAAATTTAACACATTTCAAAATACCATTTAGACTTAACAAAGAATACTTACGCAATCGCAGCGGCAATATTATAGTTAGTATAAATTATTAATAAAAATTTTTTATAACTAAAAATGAGTTTAATTTTATATAGACAAATCGAACACCGAGAAGTTTTAATCCCGAATTAAAAGCACAAATGCTATAATTACGTAATATATGGAAATATTATTTCATTTTTTTTAATACCTTTTCTGAATTAATAGGGAAAATAACATTTAGAGGAAATTAAAAACTAAATTTGATGTGGTGAGGAATATTTTGCTAGCAATATCTGCCAACCCACTTTCCCACACAAGTTGCCAAGAAGCACCAGAATTTCTTATTCTGAGCCCCGTTATAAAATAGTTGAATCAACAAAAGGACCAGACTTTAGGGAGACTCTGTAGCCATAAACAAATGTATGTGTCTCTTTCGTCTCACCGGCTTCCAATTGACGGCTTGAGATGAATGTTCGAATCAGGGTCAAGCCGAAAAGATAGACTCTCACACAAGGTGACCAATCGGACAGGGACTGGTCAATATAGGGGTAGACCCTCCACCCCCACAAAACGCTGCGCTACAGATCTCTCAGATAGACTCTCTTTGACAACTCTACTGTCAACATCTTAAATACACCCTATCGTTTTGAAGGGTTTGGTATCTTTTTCTAACGGAATTCTCAGTCAACGGAAATGTACCAGAGAATACTTAAGTTTAACGATATGTTAACTTAATAATTGTAATTTAAACAATATTAACTATCACCTTTCGATGTGCCTGGAGGACTAAATCGACTTTATTTATTCGAACATTTAATAAACTTGTAAAATTGATGAATGTATGGTCCAAAATACACACTATCGTTTTGAAGGGTTTGGTATCTTTTTCTAACGGAATTCTCAGTCAACGGAAATGTACCAGAGAATACTTAAGTTTAACGATATGTTAACTTAATAATTGTAATTTAAACAATATTAACTATCACCTTTCGATGTGCCTGGAGGTCTGAATCAAATTTATTTATTCGCACATTTAATAAACTTGTAAAATTTATGAATGTAAGGTCCAAAATACACACTATCGTTTTGAAGGGTTTGGTATCTTTTTCTAACGGAATTCTCAGTCAACGGAAATGTACCAGAGAATACTTAAGTTTAACGATATGTTAACTTAATAATTGTAATTTAAACAATATTAACTATCACCTTTCGATGTGCCTGGAGGACTAAATCGACTTTATTTATTCGAACATTTAATAAACTTGTAAAATTTATGAATGTATGGTCCAAAATACACACTATCGTTTTGAAGGGTTTGGTATCTTTTTCTAACGGAATTCTCAGTCAACGGAAATGTACCAGAGAATACTTAAGTTTAACGATATGTTAACTTAATAATTGTAATTTAAACAATATTAACTATCACCTTTCGATGTGCCTGGAGGTCTGAATCAAATTTATTTATTCGCACATTTAATAAACTTGTAAAATTTATGAATGTAAGGTCCAAAATACACACTATCGTTTTGAAGGGTTTGGTATCTTTTTCTAACGGAATTGTCAGTCAACGGAAATGTACCAGAGAATACTTAACTTTAACGATATGTTAACTTAATAATTGTAATTTAAACAATATTAACTATCACCTTTTGATGTGCCTGGAGGTCTAAATCAACTTTATTTATTCGCACATTTAATAAACTTGTAAAATTGATGAATGTCTGATCTAAGTGTTCCTAGAGTAATTCAGTTAGAAGTGTTCAGCATTTTAAGTGTTCCTAGAGTAATTAAGTTAGAAGTGTTCAGCATTTTAAGTGTTCCTAGAGTAATTAAGTTAGAAGTGTTCAGCATTTTATAGTATCGAATTAACAGGAAAAAATACGTTCCGGGTAATTTATTTCTTAAGTCACAACGTAATGGTTAATCTTATTATTTACAATTATTCCAGTTTTAATCTTAATAATAACGTTAATAATAATCTTATTAAATGGTAAATTTTATGTTAATACATTTGAGAATTTTTTGTTTCGTGATGGAGATAAAATCGTAAGAGAACAAATAATCTTTTGAATTTTGATGGACGGTAAAAGAAAGTCATTTAATTTTGAAAGGGAGATAACAGAAAGTTAGATGACTATAAAATTTTGAAATAAACTCACAAGATAACTCTCAATAAAACGATAAATTTCCGAAATCAACTCATAGAAATATGCTGATTTGATTTTTTAAGTGATTGATTTTACTTTCAAAAACGCATACAAAATTATATAATTATTCTAACAAGCTTTGAAAATATTTTAAATAATAATTAAATAAAAAATTAACCAATAATAAATACTTCATAACAAGTATTTAAATGTATCCTAACCGATAATTAACTTTATTCGATGCAAAAAAACAATGTATATTTAATTCGATATTTAAATATATTTTAAGCAATAATTAAATACATAATTTTAATCCATATTTAAATAATTTTAATAAAACCTGAAATATTTTTAATAAAAAATTAAATATGTTTAATATAAAATTAAATATTTTTATTAACAAAATTAAATATTTTTAATAAAAAAATTAAATATTTTTAATAAAAAAATTAAATATTTTTAATAAAAAAATTAAATATTTTTAATAAAAAAAATTAATAAATAAATTAAATATTTTTAATAAAAAAATTAAATATTTTTAATAAAAAAATTAAATATTTTTAATAAAAAAAAATTAAATATTTTTAATAAATTTTTTTAATATTTTTAATAAAAAAATTAATATTTAAAATTTTTTTTTTTAATATTATTTACCCCAAAATGAAATATGTTTAAATGATTTCACGATTAGATTACTGAAATAGAATTTATAATATTTATTTCAAAAACTTATAATAATCAATTTTATGTTATAGATAAAACTAAAGTAATAAATACTCTTGTACAATAATTTCGTTATTCCAGTTCCACAAATGTTGTTCGAAACAGCACTAATGAAAGAACATTCCAATCTTTTTCTACACCTGATAACGTTGACCCAACAATGTTTCGAACATTCTGACTGCAAAAAAAAGGTTAAGGTTATGATTAAAGTAATAAATGTCGTCTGCAATGATATCTTTATTTAATCTGTAGGTAGTAGAACTCGTGTTCGAAATGTCATTTCTTGTCTGTCTAAACTGAAGTGAAGGTACTTAAGCCTTTGGAATGGCTTCGCTTTGTATCGGAGTGTTGCCACTGGAGGAAGCATAAAAGTGGGATAAAAGTATTTTTTTGTTCCGGAAAAGTTGTCTTGAATGGAGGATTTTAGAAAGGTTGACAGTTAGTCGCGGGATTTCAATCTTCTAAGCAAAAGATATGGTAGAAAAAGTAGAGTCTTGGAAAAATTGGCATTGGGAGAAAATATATATATAAAACAAAACTATGTTTATATTTGAGTGTGTTATTTTCCAAAAGGAACATTTCCCTGTCTGGTGGTTGTACTGGTTGACTACGAATTTCAAGCGATTCACATCTAAATGTGGAATCCGGACAATAGAAGTGAGTCGCTGGAATTCCTTGATAATTTCATATTTTTTTCTACAAGACACAATATTGATAATTTTATATTTCGGTTACTACAAACAAGTACGATAATTTTATGTTTTGGTTAAAAGAAACAAGATATATTAAATTTTTTATATTTTGGCTACAAAAATTAGGAAGATAATTTTATATTTAGGCTACAAGAAATAAGAATAATTATTTTATATTTTGGCTATAAGAAAAACGATAATTTTATATTTTAGGTACCACAAACAGAACGATAATTTTATATTTTGGCTACAAGGAACAAGGTTGATAATTTATATTT
The DNA here is from genome assembly GCA_963932185.1 of Troglohyphantes excavatus. Lineage (NCBI taxonomy): Eukaryota > Metazoa > Arthropoda > Arachnida > Araneae > Linyphiidae > Troglohyphantes > Troglohyphantes excavatus. The sequence goes on from OZ010678.1 coordinate 38,658,413, forward strand.
TTGGATAGAAGAATCAAGAATGATAATGTTATATTTCGGATACAAGAAATAAGAATGATAATTTTATATTTTGGCTATAAGAAATAAGAATGATAATTTTATATTTTGGCTACAAGAAACAATATTGATAATTTTATATTTTGGGTAACACAAACAAGAACAATAATTTTATATTTTGGATACAAGAAAGAAAAATGGTAATTTTATATTTCGACTACAAGAATCAAGAATAATAATTTTTTTTTCGGTTACCATAAACAAAACGATAATTTTATATTTGGCCACAAGAAACAAGATTGGCAATTTTATATTTTGGCTACAAAAAAATTAAAATGCTAATTTTATATTTTGGCTACTAGAAATAAGAATGATAATTTTATATTTTGGTTACAAGAAACAATATGAATAATTTTATTTTTTTGTCTTTAAAAATTAAGAATGATAATTTTATATTTTGATTATAAGAAATAAGAAAGATAATTTTATATTTTGATTATAAGAAATAAGAAAGATAATTTTATATTTTGGCTAACAAGAAATATATGGGAGCCGGTAAATTTGGCAAAGGTAAATTTGGCAACGGTAAATTTGGCGGAATCTTTCAAGGGGTCGTCCATATATTGCATACACACGTATAGGGAAGAAATTTTCTGTTCTGCGTGCTTTTAGTGGATTGTGGATGTATAGGTACGTGACATGAGGGGGGGGGGGGAGGTAATAAGTATAATATAGGTTAAGTATAGCGTGTCAAGAAGGAAAGGGGGGGGGGGGGGCGGCGGCGGTAATGGAGGATGTATTTCGGCTATTTTGTTCGTGGAAATATTGGTTAAAAATTATTTAGTCGAGCCCATGGTTATAATTCTTATTTTGTTATAAGATATGCCTTTAATAGCCCGAATCGTCGCCAGTAAAAAAATTAATATTTTTAATAAAAAATAAATATTTTTTATAAAAAAAATATTTTTAAATAAAAAATTTAATAATTTTAACAAAAAAAAATTAAATATTAAAAATAAATATTTTTAATAAAAAAAATTAAATACTTAAAAAAAATATTTTTAATAAAAAAAATTAAATATTTTTAAATAAAAAATTTAATATTTTTAATAAAAGTTAAATATTTTTAATAAAAATTAAATATTTTTAATAAAAATTAAATATTTTTAATAAAAATTAAATATTTTTAATAAAAATTAAATATTTTTAATAAAAATTAAATATTTTTAATAAAAATTAAATATTTTTAATAAAAATTAAATATTTTTAATAAAAATTAAATATTTTTAATAAAAATTAAATATTTTTAATAAAAATTAAATAATTTTAATAAAAATTAAATATTTTTAATAAAAATTAAATAGTTTTAATAAAAATTAAATATTTTTAATAAAAATTAAATATTTTTAATAAAAATTAAATAGTTTTAATAAAAATTAAATAGTTTTAATAAAAATTAAATAGTTTTAATAAAAATTAAATATTTTTAATAAAAATTAAATATTTTTAATAAAAATTAAATATTTTTAATAAAAATTAAATATTTTTAATAAAAATTAAAAAATTAACTATTATTTACCCAAAATAAAATATATCTAAACAATTATTTCATGATTAGAATACTGAAATAGAATTCCTAATATTTTTTTTCAACTAACATAATCAAAAACTTATAATAATCAATTTTAAGTTAATTAACCAAACCAAACTAACCAATTTTTACATAGGTCATATAACAAGGACAACAACTGATTATCACCTCACTCACTTGAAATAGACGGAAGAATCACGATAGATTTAAGGTGCTCCAGTCTCCTAGACACGGCGTATGTTTCTTACGATGATGAGGAACAAAACTTGCAACCCTTAGACAATTAATTATATGCACTTTTAAACTCAAGGTTCGAACCCGTAATTCTCCTATTACGAGTCTAATACTCTACCATTGGGCTCATTCAACAATAAAGGTTCCTCTACTAAATTCCCAACATAAAAGTGTAAATTACCCCTCAACAAACAAAAGATAATCAAAGGCCAAACAACAAATTACCTTTCACACCTTACTAATTACCCCTCTTCGTCATTGTCAAACATAAAGTTCGATTTTGGCGGGAAAATAATATTTTCCTGTTCGAACATTCCATTTTATTTTTCGAGCCATTAATGCCCCCCATGTCATGACTAGGGTATGTCATCTTCGAACAAACAATCACATTTCAAAAATTCTTTTTTTTTTGTTATCGTCTGCTTTGACGTAAGAACGGGTCCTAATGAGAATTTAATCTACTTTTGAGTTCCATTGGAATGCTTGTTTTTGACTCTTGATGTTGATTTTTACCCTTTTTTTTATGTTCGGAATCATTCTTTGACATCAAAATGACATTATCTTGATATTAATTAGTTTTTTTTTCTTTCGATTAAATGTTGTGGAAGTTTTGAGTGAGGAAGTCTTCGGAGATGTATGTTGAATATTTTATATTTAATGGAAATGACAAGTGTTCTTTTTTTGGGGTGTTTTTTTAATGATTTTTTGTGATTTTTTTTTGTGATTTTTGTTCGAAATAAATTGATTTCAATTGAGCCAAAATTAACGTGAATTATATTTATTTTTTTAAAAAAATGTGCTTTTTTATTAGCACTAAAAACACTAATACATTATGTAGGTTGGTTGGATTAACAATTTACTACACTGTAAGAAAAAGGTACTTAAAAATGAGTACCTGAACATACTCGTTTCTCTTTGAGTCAATTGCATCGTAAATGAGCGATGACGTACTCAAATTTAAGTAACCGTATTTTCTCAAAAATGAGCAATGTGATTTAATATTGCTGATCTCAGCTGCTGTTCTAGCCATCTTAACAAAGCGAACTGACACACTTAAAATAGTTGTTCAGAAGATGATTTCTACATTATTTGATGGCGATTGCTTAAATGGAAACTGAGTTATTACATCTCAATTATCTTACTTTCCATTCTTTTGAAATACCTTTTCAACATTTCTACTGTATATATAACTACTTCACAACGCCCTGGTAGTACAACGAATAAGTCACTGGTCCGCGGTGCCTTAGGATATGGGTTCGATTCTCGATAAGTCTTGGTTGCAATTGTCGATATTTATTGAAAGTGATTTATGACGGCATCCTACGTAAGCAAGAAACAGCTCTTTTTACTTATTTTTGAGTACATGTCTTTTTCAAAAATGAAACTTACGTCTTCGGAGCCGTGATAAGCATCGCATGTACTATAAAATTAGTACAATTTACTTATTTTTGAGTATCTATTTTTAACAGTGCAGAGTTACACATAGGATTAGGAAAGACCCGAGATAACTGTTGTAATTTTGAACCAGAGTAAAATGACAAGGACAGCATCTGAGCAAGCACACGACCCAACCTAAATAGGTATCAGGGAATAGGGTCCTGATCATATTTAACGTTCACCAGTCCCGAATGCACGCTCATGGTATATTTCATATTTAATTTTCTTTTGTTTTCTTCATTAAGAAAATCCTATGTTTAAATTTGTTTATATATCTTTCATTTTCATATACGTCTTTTCAATAAAAACCTTTTCAAGATTCTTATTTCATACTTCGTCTAATTAGCATTTTTTATGTTTGATTACATTTGACGACTATCATAGTTCCGAATACATAAGTTTCATTTTTGAAAAACACATGTACTCAAAATTGTGCAAAAATGAATAAACAGAGCAGTTACTTGTCTACATAGGCTGCCTTCATAAATCACTTTCAATAAATATCGATAATTACAACTTAGACTTACAAGAAATCGAACCGAGGTCTGCAGCCTCGCTGTCCACTTTCTTATCCGTTAAGTTATCAATCCGACGCGAAGGAGTTATAAATAGAAGTAATATTAAAAGGTATGCCAAAAAAATAGGAAGTAAGATAATTGAATTGTAATAATTATGTTTCCATATAAGCAATCGACATTAAATAATAGGGAAAAACTATCTTCTGAACAAATATTTTGAGTTTGTACGGTCGCTTTGTAAAAATGGCTTGAACAGAAGCTGAGATTAGCAATATTAAATCATGCTATTCATTTTTGCGAAAGTACGATTATTTTAATTTGAGTACGTCATAGCTGATTTATGACACAATTGTACTTTAAAAATTTAAGTACGTTTATGTACTCATTTTTAAGCACTTTTTTTACAGTGAACAAATTACTAATTATGCCATAAACAGTTGTTCAATTCCCAAACAAGCTTCAGCTCACTAACCAAATTACAATATAAAGTTTTCTATACAATTCAATGAATCTGTGTTACGATTCTTCTCAAAAATCAGTATACTCGTTCGCGAGAAAAAATACAACTAACATTCTCTTCTCTTGCCTCAAGCTCAGTTAATTGTTTCCCTAACTGAACAACCAACAAAGTTAACTGCTCGGAGCTAGAAATCCTGGCAAATGTTACGAGCGAGTTGTTTTAACAAAAGATCGATTCTTTTACCGAATCGATTCAACAGTAGTTCTCCAGAAGTGTAGGATACTGGTATCCCATGCTCGAAAACTTTTCGGGTACCTTGATAAATGACTGGGCCCGCAAGAACTTAAACAGATGTTCGGTGTTTTCAAATGAAAGAACGGGTTGTTTATAGTAACAAACAGGATTTTGTTACTTTAAACAGCACTAGGGGGAGTTTTGGTATTGTGGTCTTTGTAAGGAAGAGTAATATTTAGATGGGAACTGACAATATGGCAGTGATGAATTGGGTTTAATTAATGAACTGGAAATAAGGGAAAATATTTTAGTTAATAGGATTTATTGTAAACAAACAGTATAATATATATCTAAAAGATTGTAAATTGTCAGACACACACATCTCTCTCTATATATCTCTATCTCTATATCTATCTTATCTCTCTATATATCTATCTTTATCTCTATCTCTCCCTCTCTCTTTATACATATATATATATATATATATATATATATATATATATATATATATATATATATATATATATATATATATATATATATATATATATATATATATATATATATATATATATATATATATATATATTTTTGAGTATATAACACCAATGGCGGTATCAGTATCTGGAATATGTAATTGTGTTCCATTTTAAATGTTTTACATAACGTCTCCAAAGTCATATTAAAATAATTAATTCAAACGACGTTTTAGGAAAATTTACTAGTGTAACTGACAAAATCGACAAAAATGAAACCCAACAGATTAAAATTTAGAACCAGTTCCCTGATAAATTATAAATAGATTCATCCTGTAATAGAAATTTTTTAATTTGTTCTCCATCTCTTAGTTCTCCTCAAACGACGATGTCAGACTAGTCTGGAACTATCGTAGTCCTTCTTCTTAAGCAACTCCCCGATGCTATAAGAGACTAGCCTCGTAATAGTCGCCATTTATTCAGTCGTCTCAATTGCGTGCCTTGAGAAATGTCTTGGATTGCTTTAAGACAAATTTCTCCTGAAGTCGTTCTGGATGGCACCGAACCCTTAAAGTGTTGCTCTTTTTAAATTGAAGGGAAAGTCGGATGTTTGCTGGTATTTTTATTGATCTCAATAGATTGATTGAAGTAAAAAATCAACTATTGAATGTATTTGGTGTCTGCTTTGTGTTGTTGGGTATTACATTGTACTGGATATGTTGTCAAGCCAGTTAGTGTTTATAATGTTGAATATGTTAAGACGTTAAAGATGTTAAGAAGTTAAAGATGTTAAGCTGTTAAAGATGTGAAGCTGTTAAAGATGTTAAGAGGTTAAAGATTTTAAGACATTAAAGATGTTAAGATGTTAAAGATGTTAGGATGTTAAGACGTTAAAGATGTTAAGGTGTTAAGAGGTTAAATATGTTAAGATGTTAAAAAGTTAAGATGTTAAGACGTTAAAGATGTTAAGATGTTAAAACGTTAAAGATGTTAAGATGTTAAAGATGTTAAGACGTTAAAGATGTTAAGACGTTAAAGATGTTAAAGCATTAAAGATGTTAAGATGTTATAGATGTTAGGATGTTAAGACGTTAAAGATGTTAAGGTGTTAAGAGGTTAAATATGTTAAGATGTTAAAAAGTTAAGATGTTAAGACGTTAAAGATGTTAAGATGTTAAAACGTTAAAGATGTTAAGATGTTAAAGATGTTAAGACGTTAAAGATGTTAAGACGTTAAAGATGTTAAAGCATTAAAGATGTTAAGATGTTATAGATGTTAGGATGTTAAGACGTTAAAGATGTTAAGGTGTTAAGACGTTAAAGATGTTAAAAATGTTAAGACATTAAAGATGTTAAGACATTAAAGATGTTAAGACATTAAAGATGTTAAGACATTAAATATGTTAAGATGTTAAAGATGTTAGGATGTTATGACGTTAAAGATGTTAAGATGTTAAAAATGTTAAGACATTAAAGATGTTAAGATGTTAAAACGTTAAAGATGTTAAGACGTTAAAGATGTTAAGATGTTAAGATTTTAAAGATGTTAAGATGCAAGCGAGTTGGTGTTCTTAAGGCTTTTACACGATGTTTCTGAAAAAGTTTGATTACATACACCCTGGTAGAAATGCACACAGAAACTTTCGTCGTTCTTGACGACGCAGATGCCTGCTATATGCTCCTATTAAATATTTCGTCAAACTGAGAAAATTAATTTTGTCTTAGTTTTTTTTTTACGAAATTTATTTCTTTATAAATGAGGTCAATAACTACTGATGGGGTGACTCAAATATTTAATTTACAATTGAAGGGAAAGTATTCCACTATTTGTCGCCAAAAGAAAAAAATGCCATGAAACTTTTTCCTATTCATGGATCGTGAGCGTGATTAGTGGTGGTAGTTAAGAAAATTAGCGTATTTTCGCACATTTGGTATTTAGGTTCGCTTAATGAAATCAACCCATTCTAATTCAAATATATACTTTTTAATGTTTGGTATTTGCATGAAATAAATCAAGCAAGAGTCACACAATTTTCAGTCCTCAAAGCTTTCATACACATCACAATTAGATTTTAAAATCTTAGATTAGACTTAAAATAGTAGTTCATAAGATGGTTTTTCACATTATTTGATTTCGATTGCTTAAATGGAAACAGAGTTATTACAACGCAATTATCTTACTTCGCATTCTTTTGGCACACCTTTTAAACATTTCTTCTGTTTATAACTTCTTTAAGTCGCTCTGGTATTATAATTGATAAAGCACTCTACTGCGGTGCCTGAGGATCTTGGTCCGATTCCTGGTAAGTCTTAGTATTGATTGTTTCTATTTATTGAAAGTAATTTATTAAAAGTAATTTATTAAAAGTAATTTAATAAAAGTAATTTATTAAAAGTAATTTATTAAAAGTAATTTATTGAAAGTAATTTATTAAAAGTAATTTATTAAAAGTAATTTAATAAAAGTAATTTATTAAAAGTAATTTATTAAAAGTAATTTAATAAAAGTAATTTATTAAAAGTAATTTATTAAAAGTAATTTAATAAAAGTAATTTATTAAAAGTAATTTATTAAAAGTAATTTAATAAAAGTAATTTATTAAAAGTAATTTATTAAAAGTAATTTATTAAAAGTAATTTATTAAAAGTAATTTATTAAAAGTAATTTATTAAAAGTAATTTATTAAAAGTAATTTATTAAAAGTAATTTATTAAAAGTAATTTATTAAAAGTAATTTATTAAAAGTAATTTATTAAAAGTAATTTATTAAAAGTAATTTATTAAAAGTAATTTATTAAAAGTAATTTATTAAAAGTAATTTATTAAAAGTAATTTATTAAAAGTAATTTATTAAAAGTAATTTATTAAAAGTAATTTATTAAAAGTAATTTATTAAAAGTAATTTATTAAAAGTAATTTATTAAAAGTAATTTATTAAAAGTAATTTATTAAAAGTAATTTATTAAAAGTAATTTATTAAAAGTAATTTATTAAAAGTAATTTATTAAAAGTAATTTATTAAAAGTAATTTATTAAAAGTAATTTATTAAAAGTAATTTATTAAAAGTAATTTATTAAAAGTAATTTATCAAGGCAGCCTATATAGGTAGCAACTACTCTTTTTTAACTGACTGAACAGCGCGCCAACCAAAACTCCAAAATAAAACCACCAAATAATTTAAATTAAAACCGCCAATGCGCGCCAAGTCGATAGGTTATTAATTCGACCGCTATGTATTTTTTTTATGTATGTTCGCACGGGATTTCTGTTCTACTTCAGATATTTGCACATTTTTTTGTTGAATAGGGCATGTTTCATTTGGGAGCAATTAAAAAAAATATCCGGTTATCCTGCATTTAATTATCCGGAATTCTCAGTTAGCCGGACCGTTTGAAAAAAAATTGTCCGATTTCGAAAGTTATTTTTTTGTTGGATAGAGAAAAATCCACTTAGGCAAAATATGCAACAAAAAAAAAATCGTTTATCCGGCTGTTATATATCCGGAAATGTCGATTAAATGGAGTTTTTTTAAACAATTTATCCGATTTCATAATATTTTCATTGTTTAACAGAAGTTGTAAAACAATGACTTTTCGTTTAACCAGCATTTATTGACATGGATAGGGATTACTTTACAATATATGTTGTTGAGCACAAGTTGCTGCTTGAATTTCTAGGTGAATAATAATAGGTGACGAAGCCGCCTGCTAAATTAAAAACTAAAAAGGGAAAAATAAAATAATATTTCTAGAAAAAAAAAAACGACTTTAAGGAAAATGCGCTAAAAAGTAAAAAATAATTTTTAATTTTACGAATGAGTTGAAATAGTTGAATTATTAAATATCAATTTTATACTTATTACAACTTTTTGAAGTTGGTGCCAATTTACAAAAATCATACCCAAATTTTGGCGCCGATTTCAAAAAGTTGTAATAAGTATAAAATTGATATTCAATAATTAAATTTTTCAACTCATTCGTAAAATTAAAAATTATATTAATTTTTATTCATGTTTGAGTGCATGTCATTTTTAAGAATGAAACTAATGTATTCGGAGCTACGATAAGCATCGAATATACTCAAAGATGAGTACATTTTACTTATATTTGAGTACCCATTTTAGACAGTGTATATCAACCGTTTATCCATGCACTCAACCTAAGTAACTCTTCATATGTTGATATTTATTGAAAGTGATTTATGAAGGCAGCCTATGTAGGTATCAACTACTCTTTTTATTAATTTTTATTCACGTATAAGTGCATGTCATTTTTAAAAATGAAACTAATGTATTCGGAGCTACGATAAGCATCGTATATACTCAAAGATGAGTACATTTTACTTATTTTTGAGTACCCATTTTAGACAGTGTATATCAACCGTTTATCCATGCACTCAACCTAAGTAACTCTTCATATGTTGATATTTATTGAAAGTGATTTATGAAGGCAGCCTATGTAGGTATCAACTACTCTTTTTATTAATTTTTATTCACGTATAACTGCATGTCATTTTTAAAAATGAAACTAATGTATTCGGAGCTACGATAAGCATCGTATATACTCAAAGATGAGTACATTTTACTTATTTTTGAGTACCCATTTTAGACAGAGTATATCAACCGTTTATCCATGCACTCAACCTAAGTAACTCTTCATATGTTGATATTTATTGAAAGTGATTTATGAAGGCAGCCTATGTAGGTATCAACTACTCTTTTTATTAATTTTTATTCACGTATAAGTGCATGTCATTTTTAAAAATGAAACTAATGTATTCGGAGCTATGATAAGCATCGAATATACTCAAAAATGAGTACATTTTACTTATTTTTGAGTACCCATTTTAGACAGAGTATATCAACCGTTTATCCATGCACTCAACCTAAGTAACTCTTCATATGTTGATATTTATTGAAAGTGATTTATGAAGGCAGCCTATGTAGGTATCAACTACTCTTTTTATTAATTTTATTCACGTATAAGTGCATGTCATTTTTAAAAATGAAACTAATGTATTCGGAGCTATGGTAAGCATCGAATATACTCAAAGATGAGTACATTTTACTTATTTTTGAGTACCCATTTTAGACAGAGTATATCAACCGTTTATCCATGCACTCAACCTAAGTAACTCTTCATATGTTGATATTTATTGAAAGTGATTTATGAAGGCAGCCTATGTAGGTATCAACTACTCTTTTTATTAATTTTATTCACGTATAAGTGCATGTCATTTTTAAAAATGAAACTAATGTATTCGGAGCTATGATAAGCATCGAATATACTCAAAGATGAGTACATTTTACTTATTTTTGAGTACCCATTTTAGACAGAGTATATCAACCGTTTATCCATGCACTCAACCTAAGTAACTCTTCATATAAGCACCCTCTCCCCGCGTTTCACTGGAAGTTAACGATCAATATTTCTTTTTCCCCTATATTTTTCCAGGAAAAACTCCTACTTGAAAGAAAACTTCCAGGAAACGCTTTGCCGCGTAATGTGTTTTCAGCTAAGTTGTGCTTTTCAGGAAAAAGGGGATTTCGCCCTGTCTCTCAGTCGTTAAAAGTGGGGGGATTATGGGGGAAAAGGATAGGGAATTTTCTCGAAGTTTTTCCCCGTTTTTTCTTCACCCGAATCTCTTAATACATCTCATGGTTAAACAGCGACGTTAAAGGTAAAGTTATCTATAAAATAAAAAAAAAACTCTAAGAGATTTTTTTTTTTTAGAGTTTTTTTGTTCTCAGGTGAGTTTAGGGAAAAGTCGCCGAGATAAATGTTTAACTTGGGGATTTTTTTTAGGGGGAGATAGTTTATTTTAAGTTTTAGTTTTATCAGTTTGTTGAGTAAGTGCGAGGCTTTAGTTTGTGAAGTATTAGGGATCTTTGTGATGACTTGACACTGCTTAGGGATATTTTTTGTTATCCTGGTGATGGCGGTTCTTATAAATAAAAACTTGTGGTTTGTTTTGGTAAATAAGTAATTGAAATAAGAATACATCAAATTGTTTTTTTAGCAACAGGTTTTCAATTTTTAAACAATTAGTAATTTTGATATTTTGCATAAAAATCTGAAAACGTATTATTTGAATTTGTCACCTATTTTTTCAACGAGCGATTTTATCGATTTTTTTTGTAAATTGATTATTTTTTTTTGTAAATGAATACTTCAGTTTAAGTAAATAAGTAATTGAAATAAGAATAAAGAATATTTCAAATTGTTTTATTTTTATTAACAGGTTTTAAATTTTATACAGGTAGTAGTTTTGATATTTTGCATAAAAATCTGAAAACGTATTATTTGAATTGATCATCTATTTATTCAACTAAAGATTTTATCGTTTTTTTTTTTTGTAAATTGATTATTTTTATGTAAATTTATACTTTAGTTTAAGTAAATAAGTAATTGAAATAAGAATAAAAAAATCTTCAAATTGTTTTTTTAATCAACAGGTTTTAAAATTTTAAACAGATAGTATTTTTGACATTTTATTTAAAAATCTGAAAACGTATTATTTGAATTTATCACCTTTTTTTTTCAATAAACGATTTCAATAACCATTATTTCTACTTGCCCCTTTAATTGCTATAGACACGAATAAATTTGTAAACAATTGCAGCAAACAAAAATATTAATATAAATTTATTTACGTCACACTGAAACTGTTAAAAATAAGTCCCACATATTTTAAAGAATACTTTATAAACTCACATAAAAGAGAGTTTTAAATAACACTAAAAGTTTGTGATAACTCATAGATAACACATGATCTGGTATTATACTTTTCAAACTTCCCCATCATCAGTGTGAAAACATACTAGCTACGACAGATTAAAAATGCGCCAGCACCTCTTATCGGTAAGATTCACAAATGCTTTCATAACACCACAAAATATAATCATTACACAAACTCAGATATAAAGAATAAAATATTCATCCTTGAATATTTATATTCGAAGACATCTCCACTGAAAATCAAATACCCACAGCATCGCGATTCCAATCTTAAAATTTGATGACGAACAGAAGATTCCTTAAGATCAGGTTTCCAGTCATCCACCTAAATCCATCGACACCAATGCAATCTCTATCATCCAATACAAATAACCCAATAGCCATCTAAAACCCAAGCACCAAGTATACCATCCTCACCTTCTGTAACAAGTTTTCGCCATGGAAAACACAACACCTTATCCAAAAGATTCCATCAACTCCTAATTAGGGAAAAGAGCCATCAAGCTTGCCTTTGTTCTGGATAAATCCACAAGCTTAGACCTCCTGTGTCCTTCATAAATCTCGTCCTAAGATATCCAAATATTAGCATTTAGGAAAGGTTACCGTGTTGCTTCCTAATCCTTTTATTCAGGAAGTTCCTTCATGTTGGAAGGAAGTGAAGGTTCTTACGACCTTCTGGTTGCTTGATTGGACCTCAATGGGATTGAATGTTAGAGTGGATAAAGAACTTTCTGAGGTTAATGCTAGAGGGATTGAAGTAATATTGGGTGATGGTGAAAAGTAATGTTACATTGTTGTAAGGGTGGTGATGGACGCTAAATGTGAAGGTATGGTGAATGTATAATGATGTTGTTGGTTATTGATTGCATTGTTATGCTGAGGTTTATTTGAAAATTTAAGCATGTACGGAAAGAATTTGTGAGAAAGTTTTTGATGCAGTTATTGAGTCTAATTGTTTTTTGATTGGAGTTATCGAGGCTAATTGTTAGCATGTACGGAAATGATTTGTGAGAAAGTGTTTAATTGGAGTTATTGGGGCCAATTGTTTTTTTTTGGTTTTGTTAATTAACGTCGAACTAGAGTTGCGCAGTGGGCTATTAGCGACGGTTCGGGGTCTATCTCGAAGGAAAGACCCGGGAACGATACCTTGTATTTTTGAACCATGTTCAGATGAAGAGGAAACACCTGAACTGGCACCCAACGTCTTCAATAGACGTCCAGACTTGGATCCCGATCAGATTTATCGTGCACCAGTCCCGTATACACGTCGATAAATTTTGTGGATGTTCTGGACGACATTCCTAGTATTTTGTAGTGAAGCTGGCAACCCTCTGACCACAAGATTACTACTTTTGTTAGTCAAGTCCGTCGCACTGGATGGAACCAGGAACACTCTGATTCCCAGCTAACGCCTTTATCTACTCGCCACGGAGGCCTAGGGCTAATTGGAGAATTAACATCGTACTAGAGCAACTCAAATTAGCGAATGTTGGTGACAGTTGGGTATTTTTTTTGAAAATGTTACACCAGCACAAATGCCTTATCCACTGTACTACCAAGGTGACGTGAAGAAGTTATAAACAGAAGAAATGTTAAAAAAGTTTGCCTAAAAAATGAGAAGTAAGATAATTGAGTTGTAATAACTCGGTTTCCATTTAAGCAATCGACATCAAACAATGTGGAAAACCATCTTCTGAACAACTATTTTAAATGTGTCAGGTCGCTTTGTTAAGATGGCTTGAACAGAAGCTGAAATGAGCAATATTAAATCACACTGCTCATTTTTGAGAAAGTACGGTTACTTAAATTTGAGTACGTCATCGCTCATTTATGATGCAATTGCACTAAAAAAAACGAATATGTTCATGTACTCATTTTTAAGCACAATTTTTTTTTACAGTGGAGATTTCCAAATTATTTTATAACTGTAAACTAAATCCTTAGCTTAAACATACAAACTCAGCTCTTCAATTTGTCTGCTATCATTTCATACATGATTTAACTTATAAAATTGTGTAATTATTTCACTGAGATATATATTATATATTTTAACCTATCCCTTTCTTATGTAATTCTCTGGTATTTTCTGTTTCTAATTAATTGCTCTCAATAAATAATTAAGTTGTTTGGTTTTTTTATATATAAAATCGACTTGCGGGTTCAATTTTTTATAAGAATTCCTCGTGTTTACTTTAAGTAATTTTCTTTACTAGGAGTTTTTAATTATGTTGGTATTTTCTTTTGCTTTATGCGGAACAATATAGGGGCCAAAATGTTCATTTATAAAAGAAACGTAAATGTATCCTATGAAATGTTCATTAAAAATGGCGCTTGTTCGAAAAATAAATTGTGTGTAGGTGGCTGCGTTTGATTTTACTGTTTTTTTTTTCAAACTACAGACAACTCTCGTTATCTCGAAGTCGAAGAGAAGGGTATAAAAATTCGAGATATCAAAAATTCGAGTTATCGAAAATCCTATAAAAAAGCTGTTTTGGTAAAAAATAAATACTAGTATACTTTCACGACTTTATTTAACATATCTATCCAAAATAGTTTGGTAAGTATTTCTATTTTTTTTCGAAATCAATTATATTTTCCAAATGCACGATTGCTTGAAATGTCTCTGATGTTTTCATTTCCGGCCTCGATTCAATGAATGCATGCATAATTTTTATCGAAGAACGAGCCTCTTACAAAGTTATCTTTCGAGGAGATTAGCATTCTTAATTATCATTCTTCTTCTTAGAGCGATCTCTCATCAAATTCTGCTATAGAGAGTGCATTGCCTAAACAAAAATGAGAAGGGGTCGAGTGTCGTCTTCATATTTTAAGTGAGTTGCTTTCTGGACGGTCGGTACTGTTCCAAAAAAGTGACTCGCACTTTACCGAAAACGCCAGCTGGCTTGAGGGACGATAAATCATTAATCTTCCTGTTTGGACAGACTTTGCGTTAAAGAGGAGGAGATTCAGCTCAGGGAATCCAGTCTGGCGACATTCAAACAAAAGGGTGAGGCACAGGTAGGAATCCATTGTAAGTATACCCTTTCAATAACGCACAATAAGAAAGAGAACTGATAAAGAAGAACGTAGTAATTACATATATGCTAAAGGTTTTACAAAATCCTTAGTTTTGAGAGGAAAACAAAATTTTGAGTTGTGAGGAAACTTCGAGTTATCGAAAATAACGACGAAAAACTTCGAATTAAAGAGATAAAATTACATTAAATAAGTAATGAAGGTGCTGGGAAATGGATTTATTTCGAGATATCGAAAAATTCAAGTTATCGAAGTTCGAGTTATCGAGAGTCTACTGTAGTAAGTATATTTTTAATGTATTACAGTGCTAAAACTTTTTCAACTTGAAATTTGTTTATTACTTTACGAAATGTTTTGGTTAAATAAAATAACATTATTTGATGTTTTCCACATTATTTGATGTCTTCCACATTATTTGATGTCTTTTACATTATTTGATGTCTTTCACATTATTAGATGTCGATTGCTTAAATAGATATTGAGTTATTACAATTCTATTATTTTACTTCCCATTCATTTAGCACACCTTTTTGATTTTTTGTGTGTGTTTATAACTGCTGAATATCGCTCTGGTAGTTTAACGGATAAAACATTGGACTGCGGTGCTGGGAATGTGGATTCCATTTCCAATAAATTTTGGTTGTAATTGTCGATATTTATTGAAAGGGATTTACGAAGGCAGCCTATGTAGGCAAGCATCTAATTCATTTTTACTCAATTTTGAGTACGACTTTTTAAAAATTGAAACTCGTGTATTTGGAACCATGATAAGCTTCGAATATAATCAAAATTGAGTAAATTTGACTTATTTGTAAGTACAGAATTTTAATAGTGTAAGCATTTCATAGAATACCTTCCTTTAAAAAAATTGGGGTTAAATTAATAAAAGTATAGTAAATTAATTAAATTAATAAGAGAAAAAAATATTATTATCTTAAGATATATAAAGTGTAAGCATTTTATATACTGCCTTGCTTTATATAGATTACGAGTAATATATATAAATATTTTTATCATTTGCTTCCTCTATAAAAAAAAAGAAATTAACTTATTATTTTAAAAACAGTAACGTTATTATTTAGAACCAAAAATTAAAATAATGTAATTTAATGGTCAACGAAGATTTTGTACCCCACGACTGAAGCATAGAATGTAATCAAAATTGAGTACATTTGACTTATTTTTAAGTACAGAATTTTATTAGAGTAAGCATTTTATATAATGCCTTGCTTTCTATAGATTGAGGGTAAGATATATAAATATTTGTATCATTTGCTTCCTCTATAAAAAAAAGAAATTAACTTATTATTTTAAAAACAGTGACATTATTATTTACAACCAAAATTAAAATAATGTAATTTATTGGTCAAGGAAGATTTTGTACCACGACTAAAGCATAGAATGTAGTTAAAATTGAGTACATTTGACTTATTTTTAATTATCGAATTTTACAAGTGTAAGCATTTTATATAATGCCTTGCTTTCTATAGATTGAGGGTAATATATATAAATATTTGTATCATTTGCTTCCTCTATAAAAAAAAGAAATTAACTTATTATTTTAAAAACAGTGACGTTATTATTTACAACCAAAATTAAAATAATGTAATTTAATGGTCAAGGAAGATTTTGTACCACGACTAAAGCATAGAATGTAGTTAAAATTGAGTACATTTGACTTATTTTTAATTATCGAATTTTACAAGTGTAAGCATTTTATATAATGCCTTGCTTTCTATAGATTGAGGGTAATATATATAAATATTTGTATCATTTGCTTCCTCTATAAAAAAAAGAAATTAACTTATTATTTTAAAAACAGTGACGTTATTATTTACAACCAAAATTAAAATAATGTAATTTAATGGTCAAGGAAGATTTTGTACCACGACTAAAGCATAGAATGTAGTTAAAATTGAGTACATTTGACTTATTTTTAATTATCGAATTTTACAAGTGTAAGCATTTTATATAATGCCTTGCTTTCTATAGATTGAGGGTAATATATATAAATATTTGTATCATTTGCTTCCTCTATAAAAAAAAGAAATTAACTTATTATTTTAAAAACAGTGACGTTATTATTTACAACCAAAATTAAAATAATGTAATTTAATGGTCAACGAAGATTTTGTACCACGACTGAAGCATAGAATGTAATCAAAATTGAGTACATTTGACTTATTTTTAAGTACAGAATTTTATTAGTGTAAGCATTTTATATAATGCCTTGCTTTCTATAGATTGCGGGTAAGATATATAAATATTTTTATCATTTGCTTCCTCTATAAAAAAAAGAAATTAACTTATTATTTTAAAAACAGTGACGTTATTATTTACAACCAAAATTAAAATAATGTAATTTAATGGTCAACGAAGATTTTGTACCACGACTGAAGCATAGAATGTAGTTAAAATTGAGTACATTTGACTTATTTTTAATTATCGAATTTTACAAGTGTAATCATTTTATATAATGCCTTGCTTTCTATAGATTGAGGGTAATATATATAAATATTTGTATCATTTGCTTCCTCTATAAAAAAAAGAAATTAACTTATTATTTTAAAAACAGTGACATTATTATTTACAACCAAAATTAAAATAATGTAATTTAATGGTCAAGGAAGATTTTGTACCACGACTAAAGCATAGAATGTAGTTAAAATTGAGTACATTTGACTTATTTTTAATTATCGAATTTTACAAGTGTAAGCATTTTATATAATGCCTTGCTTTCTATAGATTGCGGGTAAGATATATAAATATTTTTATCATTTGCTTCCTCTATAAAAAAAAGAAATTAACTTATTATTTTAAAAACAGTGACGTTATTATTTACAACCAAAATTAAAATAATGTAATTTATTGGTCAAGGAAGATTTTGTACCACGACTAAAGCATAGAATGTAGTTAAAATTGAGTATATTTGACTTATTTTTAATTATCGAATTTTACAAGTGTAAGCATTTTATATAATGCCTTGCTTTCTATAGATTGAGGGTAATATATATAAATATTTGTATCATTTGCTTCCTCTATAAAAAAAAGAAATTAACTTATTATTTTAAAAACAGTGACATTATTATTTACAACCAAAATTAAAATAATGTAATTTAATGGTCAAGGAAGATTTTGTACCACGACTAAAGCATAGAATGTGGTTAAAATTGAGTACATTTGACTTATTTTTAATTATCGAATTTTACAAGTGTAAGCATTTTATATAATGCCTTGCTTTCTATAGATTGAGGGTAAGATATATAAATATTTGTATCATTTGCTTCCTCTATAAAAAAAAGAAATTAACTTATTATTTTAAAAACAGTGACATTATTATTTACAACCAAAATTAAAATAATGTAATTTAATGGTCAACGAAGATTTTGTACCACGACTGAAGCATAGAATGTAATCAAAATTGAGTACATTTGACTTATTTTTAAGTACAGAATTTTATTAGTGTAAGCATTTTATATAATGCCTTTCTTTCTATAGATTGCGGGTAAGATATATAAATATTTTTATTATTTGCTTCCTCTATAAAAAAAAAGAAATTAACTTATTATTTTAAAAACAGTGACGTTATTATTTACAACCAAAATTAAAATAGTGTAATTTAATGGTCAAGGAAAATTTTGTACCACGACTGAAGCATAGAATGTAGTTAAAATTGAGTACATTTGACTTATTTTTAATTATCGAATTTTACAAGTGTAAGCATTTTATATAATGCCTTACTTTCTATAGATTGAGGGTAAGATATATAAATATTTGTATCATTTGCTTCCTCTATAAAAAAAAGAAATTAACTTATTATTTTAAAAACAGTGACATTATTATTTACAACCAAAATTAAAATAATGTAATTTAATGGTCAACGAAGATTTTGTACCACGACTGAAGCATAGAATGTAATCAAAATTGAGTACATTTGACTTATTTTTAAGTACAGAATTTTATTAGTGTAAGCATTTTATATAATGCCTTTCTTTCTATAGATTGCGGGTAAGATATATAAATATTTTTATTATTTGCTTCCTCTATAAAAAAAAGAAATTAACTTATTATTTTAAAAACAGTGACGTTATTATTTACAACCAAAATTAAAATAGTGTAATTTAATGGTCAAGGAAGATTTTGTACCACGACTAAAGCATAGAATGTAGTTAAAATTGAGTACATTTGACTTATTTTTAATTATCGAATTTTACAAGTGTAAGCATTTTATATAATGCCTTGCTTTCTATAGATTGAGGGTAATATATATAAATATTTGTATCATTTGCTTCCTCTATAAAAAAAAGAAATTAACTTATTATTTTAAAAACAGTGACGTTATTATTTACAACCAAAATTAAAATAATGTAATTTAATGGTCAAGGAAGATTTTGTACCACGACTAAAGCATAGAATGTAGTTAAAATTGAGTACATTTGACTTATTTTTAATTATCGAATTTTACAAGTGTAAGCATTTTATATAATGCCTTGCTTTCTATAGATTGAGGGTAATATATATAAATATTTGTATCATTTGCTTCCTCTATAAAAAAAAGAAATTAACTTATTATTTTAAAAACAGTGACGTTATTATTTACAACCAAAATTAAAATAATGTAATTTAATGGTCAACGAAGATTTTGTACCACGACTGAAGCATAGAATGTAATCAAAATTGAGTACATTTGACTTATTTTTAAGTACAGAATTTTATTAGTGTAAGCATTTTATATAATGCCTTGCTTTCTATAGATTGCGGGTAAGATATATAAATATTTTTATCATTTGCTTCCTCTATAAAAAAAAGAAATTAACTTATTATTTTAAAAACAGTGACGTTATTATTTACAACCAAAATTAAAATAATGTAATTTAATGGTCAAGGAAGATTTTGTACCACGACTGAAGCATAGAATGTAGTTAAAATTGAGTACATTTGACTTATTTTTAATTATCGAATTTTACAAGTGTAATCATTTTATATAATGCCTTGCTTTCTATAGATTGAGGGTAATATATATAAATATTTGTATCATTTGCTTCCTCTATAAAAAAAAGAAATTAACTTATTATTTTAAAAACAGTGACGTTATTATTTACAACCAAAATTAAAATAATGTAATTTAATGGTCAAGGAAGATTTTGTACCACGACTAAAGCATAGACTGTAGTTAAAATTGAGTACATTTGACTTATTTTTAATTATCGAATTTTAAGAGTGTAAGCATTTTATATAATGCCTTGCTTTCTATAGATTGAGGGTAATATATATAAATATTTGTATCATTTGCTTCCTCTATAAAAAAAAGAAATTAACTTATTATTTTAAAAACAGTGACATTATTATTTACAACCAAAATTAAAATAATGTAATTTAATGGTCAAGGAAGATTTTGTACCACGACTAAAGCATAGAATGTAGTTAAAATTGAGTACATTTGACTTATTTTTAATTATCGAATTTTACAAGTGTAAGCATTTTATATAATGCCTTGCTTTCTATAGATTGCGGGTAAGATATATAAATATTTTTATCATTTGCTTCCTCTATAAAAAAAAGAAATTAACTTATTATTTTAAAAACAGTGACGTTATTATTTACAACCAAAATTAAAATAATGTAATTTATTGGTCAAGGAAGATTTTGTACCACGACTAAAGCATAGACTGTAGTTAAAATTGAGTACATTTGACTTATTTTTAATTATCGAATTTTACAAGTGTAAGCATTTTATATAATGCCTTGCTTTCTATAGATTGAGGGTAATATATATAAATATTTGTATCATTTGCTTCCTCTATAAAAAAAAGAAATTAACTTATTATTTTAAAAACAGTGACATTATTATTTACAACCAAAATTAAAATAATGTAATTTAATGGTCAAGGAAGATTTTGTACCACGACTAAAGCATAGAATGTAGTTAAAATTGAGTACATTTGACTTATTTTTAATTATCGAATTTTACAAGTGTAAGCATTTTATATAATGCCTTGCTTTCTATAGATTGAGGGTAAGATATATAAATATTTGTATCATTTGCTTCCTCTATAAAAAAAAGAAATTAACTTATTATTTTAAAAACAGTGACATTATTATTTACAACCAAAATTAAAATAATGTAATTTAATGGTCAACGAAGATTTTGTACCACGACTGAAGCATAGAATGTAATCAAAATTGAGTACATTTGACTTATTTTTAAGTACAGAATTTTATTAGTGTAAGCATTTTATATAATGCCTTTCTTTCTATAGATTGCGGGTAAGATATATAAATATTTTTATTATTTGCTTCCTCTATAAAAAAAAGAAATTAACTTATTATTTTAAAAACAGTGACGTTATTATTTACAACCAAAATTAAAATAGTGTAATTTAATGGTCAAGGAAAATTTTGTACCACGACTGAAGCATAGAATGTAGTTAAAATTGAGTACATTTGACTTATTTTTAATTATCGAATTTTACAAGTGTAAGCATTTTATATAATGCCTTACTTTCTATAGATTGAGGGTAAGATATATAAATATTTGTATCATTTGCTTCCTCTATAAAAAAAAGAAATTAACTTATTATTTTAAAAACAGTGACATTATTATTTACAACCAAAATTAAAATAATGTAATTTAATGGTCAACGAAGATTTTGTACCACGACTGAAGCATAGAATGTAATCAAAATTGAGTACATTTGACTTATTTTTAAGTACAGAATTTTATTAGTGTAAGCATTTTATATAATGCCTTTCTTTCTATAGATTGCGGGTAAGATATATAAATATTTTTATTATTTGCTTCCTCTATAAAAAAAAGAAATTAACTTATTATTTTAAAAACAGTGACGTTATTATTTACAACCAAAATTAAAATAGTGTAATTTAATGGTCAAGGAAAATTTTGTACCACGACTGAAGCATAGAATGTAGTTAAAATTGAGTACATTTGACTTATTTTTAATTATCGAATTTTACAAGTGTAAGCATTTTATATAATGCCTTACTTTCTATAGATTGAGGGTAAGATATATAAATATTTGTATCATTTGCTTCCTCTATAAAAAAAAGAAATTAACTTATTATTTTAAAAACAGTGACATTATTATTTACAACCAAAATTAAAATAATGTAATTTAATGGTCAACGAAGATTTTGTACCACGACTGAAGCATAGAATGTAATCAAAATTGAGTACATTTGACTTATTTTTAAGTACAGAATTTTATTAGTGTAAGCATTTTATATAATGCCTTTCTTTCTATAGATTGCGGGTAAGATATATAAATATTTTTATTATTTGCTTCCTCTATAAAAAAAAGAAATTAACTTATTATTTTAAAAACAGTGACGTTATTATTTACAACCAAAATTAAAATAGTGTAATTTAATGGTCAAGGAAAATTTTGTACCACGACTGAAGCATAGAATGTAGTTAAAATTGAGTACATTTGACTTATTTTTAATTATCGAATTTTACAAGTGTAAGCATTTTATATAATGCCTTTATTTCTATAGATTGCGGGTAAGATATATAAATATTTTTATTATTTGCTTCCTCTATAAAAAAAAGAAATTAACTTATTATTTTAAAAACAGTGACGTTATTATTTACAACCAAAATTAAAATAATGTAATTTAATGGTCAAGGAAGATTTTGTTCCACGACTGAAGCATAGAATGTAATCAAAATTGAGTACTTTTGACTTATTTGTAAGTACAGAATTTTATTAGAGTAAGCATTTTATATAATGCCTTGCTTTCTATAGATTGCGAGTAAGATATATAAATATTTTTATCATTTGCTTCCTCTTTAAAAAAAAAAGAAATTAACTTATTATTTTAAAAACAGTGACATTATTATTTACAACCAAAATTAAAATAATGTAATTTAATGGTCAAGGAAAATTTTGTACCACGACTAAAGCATAGAATGTAGTTAAAATTGAGTACATTTGACTTATTTTTAATTATCGAATTTTACAAGTGTAAGCATTTTATATAATGCCTTGCTTTCTATAGATTGCGGGTAAGATATATAAATATTTTTATCATTTGCTTCCTCTATAAAAAAAAAGAAATTAACTTATTATTTTAAAAACAGTGACGTTATTATTTACAACCAAAATTAAAATAATGTAATTTATTGGTCAAGGAAGATTTTGTACCACGACTAAAGCATAGAATGTAGTTAAAATTGAGTATATTTGACTTATTTTTAATTATCGAATTTTACAAGTGTAAGCATTTTATATAATGCCTTGCTTTCTATAGATTGAGGGTAATATATATAAATATTTGTATCATTTGCTTCCTCTATAAAAAAAAGAAATTAACTTATTATTTTAAAAACAGTGACATTATTATTTACAACCAAAATTAAAATAATGTAATTTAATGGTCAAGGAAGATTTTGTACCACGACTAAAGCATAGAATGTAGTTAAAATTGAGTACATTTGACTTATTTTTAATTATCGAATTTTACAAGTGTAAGCATTTTATATAATGCCTTGCTTTCTATAGATTGAGGGTAAGATATATAAATATTTGTATCATTTGCTTCCTCTATAAAAAAAAGAAATTAACTTATTATTTTAAAAACAGTGACATTATTATTTACAACCAAAATTAAAATAATGTAATTTAATGGTCAACGAAGATTTTGTACCACGACTGAAGCATAGAATGTAATCAAAATTGAGTACATTTGACTTATTTTTAAGTACAGAATTTTATTAGTGTAAGCATTTTATATAATGCCTTTCTTTCTATAGATTGCGGGTAAGATATATAAATATTTTTATTATTTGCTTCCTCTATAAAAAAAAGAAATTAACTTATTATTTTAAAAACAGTGACGTTATTATTTACAACCAAAATTAAAATAGTGTAATTTAATGGTCAAGGAAAATTTTGTACCACGACTGAAGCATAGAATGTAGTTAAAATTGAGTACATTTGACTTATTTTTAATTATCGAATTTTACAAGTGTAAGCATTTTATATAATGCCTTGCTTTCTATAGATTGAGGGTAAGATATATAAATATTTGTATCATTTGCTTCCTCTATAAAAAAAAGAAATTAACTTATTATTTTAAAAACAGTGACATTATTATTTACAACCAAAATTAAAATAATGTAATTTAATGGTCAACGAAGATTTTGTACCACGACTGAAGCATAGAATGTAATCAAAATTGAGTACATTTGACTTATTTTTAAGTACAGAATTTTATTAGTGTAAGCATTTTATATAATGCCTTTCTTTCTATAGATTGCGGGTAAGATATATAAATATTTTTATTATTTGCTTCCTCTATAAAAAAAAGAAATTAACTTATTATTTTAAAAACAGTGACGTTATTATTTACAACCAAAATTAAAATAGTGTAATTTAATGGTCAAGGAAAATTTTGTACCACGACTGAAGCATAGAATGTAGTTAAAATTGAGTACATTTGACTTATTTTTAATTATCGAATTTTACAAGTGTAAGCATTTTATATAATGCCTTTATTTCTATAGATTGCGGGTAAGATATATAAATATTTTTATTATTTGCTTCCTCTATAAAAAAAAGAAATTAACTTATTATTTTAAAAACAGTGACGTTATTATTTACAACCAAAATTAAAATAATGTAATTTAATGGTCAAGGAAGATTTTGTTCCACGACTGAAGCATAGAATGTAATCAAAATTGAGTACTTTTAACTTATTTGTAAGTACAGAATTTTATTAGAGTAAGCATTTTATATAATGCCTTGCTTTCTATAGATTGCGAGTAAGATATATAAATATTTTTATCATTTGCTTCCTCTTTAAAAAAGAAAGAAATTAACTTATTATTTTAAAAACAGTGACATTATTATTTACAACCAAAATTAAAATAATGTAATTTAATGGTCAAGGAAAATTTTGTACCACGACTAAAGCATAGAATGTAGTTAAAATTGAGTACATTTGACTTATTTTTAATTATCGAATTTTACAAGTGTAAGCATTTTATATAATGCCTTGCTTTCTATAGATTGAGGGTAAGATATATAAATATTTGTATCATTTGCTTCCTCAATAAAAAAAAGAAATTAACTTATTATTTTAAAAACAGTGACATTATTATTTACAACCAAAATTAAAATAATGTAATTTAATGGTCAAGGAAGATTTTGTACCACGACTAAAGCATAGAATGTAGTTAAAATTGAGTACATTTGACTTATTTTTAATTATCGAATTTTACAAGTGTAAGCATTTTATATAATGCCTTGCTTTCTATAGATTGAGGGTAAGATATATAAATATTTGTATCATTTGCTTCCTCTATAAAAAAAAAAAATTAACTTATTATTTTAAAAACAGTGACATTATTATTTACAACCAAAATTAAAATAATGTAATTTAATGGTCAACGAAGATTTTGTACCACGACTGAAGCATAGAATGTAATCAAAATTGAGTATATTTGACTTATTTTTAAGTACAGAATTTTATTAGTGTAAGCATTTTGTATAATGCCTTGCTTTCTATAGATTGCGAATAAGATATATAAATATTTTTATCATTTGCTTCCTCTATAAAAAAAATTAATTAACTTATTATTTTAAAAACAGTGACTTTATTATTTACAACCAAAATTAAAATAATGTAATTTAATGGTCAAGGAAGATTTTGTTCCACGACTGAAGCATAGAATGTAATCAAAATTGAGTACATTTGACTTATTTTTAAGTACAGAATTTTATTAGTGTAAGCATTTTTTATAATGCCTTTCTTTCTATAGATTGCGGGTAAGATATATAAATATTTTTATTATTTGCTTCCTCTATAAAAAAATAAATTAACTTATTGTTTTAAAAACAGTGACTTTATTATTTACAACCAAAATTAAAATAATGTAATTTAATGGTCAAGGAAGATTTTATATTACGACTGAAGCATAGAATGCAATCAAAATTGAGTACATTTGACTTATTTTTAAGTACAGAATTTTATTAGAGTAAGCATTTTATATAATGCCTTGCTTTCTATAGATTGCGAGTAAGATATATAAATATTTTTATCATTTGCTTCCTCTATAAAAAAATAAATTAACTTATTATTTTAAAAACAGTGACTTTATTATTTACAACCAAAATTAAAATAATCTAATTTAATGGTCAAGGAAGATTTTATATTACGACTGAAGCATAGAATGTAATCAAAATTGAGTACTTTTGACTTATTTTTAAGTACAGAATTTTATTAGAGTAAGCATTTTATATAATGCCTTGCTTTCTATAGATTGCGAGTAAGATATATAAATATTTTTATCATTTGCTTCCTCTTTAAAAAAAAAAGAAATTAACTTATTATTTTAAAAACAGTGACATTATTATTTACAACCAAAATTAAAATAATGTAATTTAATGGTCAACGAAAATTTTGTACCACGACTGAAGCATAGAATGTAATCCAAATTGAGTACATTTGACTTATTTTTAAGTACCGAATTTTATTAGTGTAAGCATTTTATATAATGCCTTTCTTTCTATAGATTGCGGGTAAGATATATAAATATTTTTATTATTTGCTTCCTCTATAAAAAAAAGAAATTAACTTATTATTTTAAAAACAGTGACGTTATTATTTACAACCAAAATTAAAATAGTGTAATTTAATGGTCAAGGAAAATTTTGTACCACGACTGAAGCATAGAATGTAGTTAAAATTGAGTACATTTGACTTATTTTTAATTATCGAATTTTACAAGTGTAAGCATTTTATATAATGCCTTTCTTTCTATAGATTGCGGGTAAGATATATAAATATTTTTATTATTTGCTTCCTCTATAAAAAAAAGAAATTAACTTATTATTTTAAAAACAGTGACGTTATTATTTACAACCAAAATTAAAATAATGTAATTTAATGGTCAAGGAAGATTTTGTTCCACGACTGAAGCATAGAATGTAATCAAAATTGAGTACTTTTGACTTATTTGTAAGTACAGAATTTTATTAGAGTAAGCATTTTATATAATGCCTTGCTTTCTATAGATTGCGAGTAAGATATATAAATATTTTTATCATTTGCTTCCTCTTTAAAAAAAAAAGAAATTAACTTATTATTTTAAAAACAGTGACATTATTATTTACAACCAAAATTAAAATAATGTAATTTAATGGTCAAGGAAAATTTTGTACCACGACTAAAGCATAGAATGTAGTTAAAATTGAGTACATTTGACTTATTTTTAATTATCGAATTTTACAAGTGTAAGCATTTTATATAATGCCTTGCTTTCTATAGATTGAGGGTAAGATATATAAATATTTGTATCATTTGCTTCCTCTATAAAAAAAAGAAATTAACTTATTATTTTAAAAACAGTGACATTATTATTTACAACCAAAATTAAAATAATGTAATTTAATGGTCAAGGAAGATTTTGTACCACGACTAAAGCATAGAATGTAGTTAAAATTGAGTACATTTGACTTATTTTTAATTATCGAATTTTACAAGTGTAAGCATTTTATATAATGCCTTGCTTTCTATAGATTGAGGGTAAGATATATAAATATTTGTATCATTTGCTTCCTCTATAAAAAAAAGAAATTAACTTATTATTTTAAAAACAGTGACATTATTATTTACAACCAAAATTAAAATAATGTAATTTAATGGTCAACGAAGATTTTGTACCACGACTGAAGCATAGAATGTAATCAAAATTGAGTATATTTGACTTATTTTTAAGTACAGAATTTTATTAGTGTAAGCATTTTGTATAATGCCTTGCTTTCTATAGATTGCGAATAAGATATATAAATATTTTTATCATTTGCTTCCTCTATAAAAAAAATTAATTAACTTATTATTTTAAAAACAGTGACTTTATTATTTACAACCAAAATTAAAATAATGTAATTTAATGGTCAAGGAAGATTTTGTTCCACGACTGAAGCATAGAATGTAATCAAAATTGAGTACATTTGACTTATTTTTAAGTACAGAATTTTATTAGTGTAAGCATTTTATATAATGCCTTTCTTTCTATAGATTGCGGGTAAGATATATAAATATTTTTATTATTTGCTTCCTCTATAAAAAAATAAATTAACTTATTGTTTTAAAAACAGTGACTTTATTATTTACAACCAAAATTAAAATAATGTAATTTAATGGTCAAGGAAGATTTTATATTACGACTGAAGCATAGAATGCAATCAAAATTGAGTACATTTGACTTATTTTTAAGTACAGAATTTTATTAGAGTAAGCATTTTATATAATGCCTTGCTTTCTATAGATTGCGAGTAAGATATATAAATATTTTTATCATTTGCTTCCTCTATAAAAAAATAAATTAACTTATTATTTTAAAAACAGTGACTTTATTATTTACAACCAAAATTAAAATAATCTAATTTAATGGTCAAGGAAGATTTTATATTACGACTGAAGCATAGAATGTAATCAAAATTGAGTACTTTTGACTTATTTGTAAGTACAGAATTTTATTAGAGTAAGCATTTTATATAATGCCTTGCTTTCTATAGATTGCGAGTAAGATATATAAATATTTTTATCATTTGCTTCCTCTTTAAAAAAAAAAGAAATTAACTTATTATTTTAAAAACAGTGACATTATTATTTACAACCAAAATTAAAATAATGTAATTTAATGGTCAACGAAAATTTTGTACCACGACTGAAGCATAGAATGTAATCCAAATTGAGTACATTTGACTTATTTTTAAGTACCGAATTTTATTAGTGTAAGCATTTTATATAATGCCTTTCTTTCTATAGATTGCGGGTAAGATATATAAATATTTTTATTATTTGCTTCCTCTATAAAAAAAAGAAATTAACTTATTATTTTAAAAACAGTGACGTTATTATTTACAACCAAAATTAAAATAGTGTAATTTAATGGTCAAGGAAAATTTTGTACCACGACTGAAGCATAGAATGTAGTTAAAATTGAGTACATTTGACTTATTTTTAATTATCGAATTTTACAAGTGTAAGCATTTTATATAATGCCTTTCTTTCTATAGATTGCGGGTAAGATATATAAATATTTTTATTATTTGCTTCCTCTATAAAAAAAAGAAATTAACTTATTATTTTAAAAACAGTGACGTTATTATTTACAACCAAAATTAAAATAATGTAATTTAATGGTCAAGGAAGATTTTGTTCCACGACTGAAGCATAGAATGTAATCAAAATTGAGTACTTTTGACTTATTTGTAAGTACAGAATTTTATTAGAGTAAGCATTTTATATAATGCCTTGCTTTCTATAGATTGCGAGTAAGATATATAAATATTTTTATCATTTGCTTCCTCTTTAAAAAAAAAAGAAATTAACTTATTATTTTAAAAACAGTGACATTATTATTTACAACCAAAATTAAAATAATGTAATTTAATGGTCAAGGAAAATTTTGTACCACGACTAAAGCATAGAATGTAGTTAAAATTGAGTACATTTGACTTATTTTTAATTATCGAATTTTACAAGTGTAAGCATTTTATATAATGCCTTGCTTTCTATAGATTGAGGGTAAGATATATAAATATTTGTATCATTTGCTTCCTCTATAAAAAAAAGAAATTAACTTATTATTTTAAAAACAGTGACATTATTATTTACAACCAAAATTAAAATAATGTAATTTAATGGTCAAGGAAGATTTTGTACCACGACTAAAGCATAGAATGTAGTTAAAATTGAGTACATTTGACTTATTTTTAATTATCGAATTTTACAAGTGTAAGCATTTTATATAATGCCTTGCTTTCTATAGATTGAGGGTAAGATATATAAATATTTGTATCATTTGCTTCCTCTATAAAAAAAAGAAATTAACTTATTATTTTAAAAACAGTGACATTATTATTTACAACCAAAATTAAAATAATGTAATTTAATGGTCAACGAAGATTTTGTACCACGACTGAAGCATAGAATGTAATCAAAATTGAGTATATTTGACTTATTTTTAAGTACAGAATTTTATTAGTGTAAGCATTTTGTATAATGCCTTGCTTTCTATAGATTGCGAATAAGATATATAAATATTTTTATCATTTGCTTCCTCTATAAAAAAAATTAATTAACTTATTATTTTAAAAACAGTGACTTTATTATTTACAACCAAAATTAAAATAATGTAATTTAATGGTCAAGGAAGATTTTGTTCCACGACTGAAGCATAGAATGTAATCAAAATTGAGTACATTTGACTTATTTTTAAGTACAGAATTTTATTAGTGTAAGCATTTTATATAATGCCTTTCTTTCTATAGATTGCGGGTAAGATATATAAATATTTTTATTATTTGCTTCCTCTATAAAAAAATAAATTAACTTATTGTTTTAAAAACAGTGACTTTATTATTTACAACCAAAATTAAAATAATGTAATTTAATGGTCAAGGAAGATTTTATATTACGACTGAAGCATAGAATGCAATCAAAATTGAGTACATTTGACTTATTTTTAAGTACAGAATTTTATTAGAGTAAGCATTTTATATAATGCCTTGCTTTCTATAGATTGCGAGTAAGATATATAAATATTTTTATCATTTGCTTCCTCTATAAAAAAATAAATTAACTTATTATTTTAAAAACAGTGACTTTATTATTTACAACCAAAATTAAAATAATCTAATTTAATGGTCAAGGAAGATTTTATATTACGACTGAAGCATAGAATGTAATCAAAATTGAGTACTTTTGACTTATTTGTAAGTACAGAATTTTATTAGAGTAAGCATTTTATATAATGCCTTGCTTTCTATAGATTGCGAGTAAGATATATAAATATTTTTATCATTTGCTTCCTCTTTAAAAAAAAAAGAAATTAACTTATTATTTTAAAAACAGTGACATTATTATTTACAACCAAAATTAAAATAATGTAATTTAATGGTCAATGAAAATTTTGTACCACGACTGAAGCATAGAATGTAATCCAAATTGAGTACATTTGACTTATTTTTAAGTACCGAATTTTATTAGTGTAAGCATTTTATATAATGCCTTGCTTTCTATAGATTGCGGTTAGATATATAAATATTTTTATCATTTGCTTCTTCTATATAAAAAAAGAAATAAACTTATTATTTTAAAAACAGTGACTTTATTATTTAGAACCAAAATTAAAATAATGTAATTTAATGGTCAACGAAGATTTTGTACCACGACTGAAGCATAGAATGTAATCAAAATTGAGTATATTTGACTTATTTTTAAATACAGAACTTAATAGTGTAAGCATTTTATATAATGCCTAGCTTTCTATAGATTGCGAGTAAGATATATAAATATTTTTATCATTTGCTTCCTCTTTAAAAAAAAAGAAATTAACTTATTATTTTAAAAACAGTGACATTATTATTTAGAACCAAAATTAAAATAATGTAATTTAATGGTCAACGAAAATTTTGTACCACGACTGAAGCATAGAATGCAATCAAAATTGAGTACATTTGACTTATTTTTAAGTACAGAATTTTATTAGAGTAAGCATTTTATATAATGCCTTGCTTTCTATAGATTGCGAGTAAGATATATAAATATTTTTATCATTTGCTTCCTCTTTAAAAAAAAAAGAAATTAACTTATTATTTTAAAAACAGTGACATTATTATTTAGAACCAAAATTAAAATAATGTAATTTAATGGTCAACGAAAATTTTG
This sequence comes from Troglohyphantes excavatus, assembly GCA_963932185.1. Taxonomy (NCBI): domain Eukaryota; kingdom Metazoa; phylum Arthropoda; class Arachnida; order Araneae; family Linyphiidae; genus Troglohyphantes; species Troglohyphantes excavatus. The sequence goes on from OZ010678.1 coordinate 38,689,839, forward strand.
TACCACGACTGAAGCATAGAATGTAATCCAAATTGAGTACATTTGACTTATTTTTAAGTACCGAATTTTATTAGTGTAAGCATTTTATATAATGCCTTGCTTTCTATAGATTGCGGTTAGATATATAAATATTTTTATCATTTGCTTCTTCTATATAAAAAAAGAAATAAACTTATTATTTTAAAAACAGTGACATTATTATTTAGAACCAAAATTAAAATAATGTAATTTAATGGTCAACGAAAATTTTGTACCACCACTGAAGCATAGAATGCAATCAAAATTGAGTACATTTGACTTATTTTTAAGTACAGAATTTTATTAGAGTAAGCATTTTATATAATGCCTTGCTTTCTATAGATTGAGGGTAAGATATATAAATATTTGTATCATTTGCTTCCTCTATAAAAAAAAGAAATTAACTTATTATTTTAAAAACAGTGACATTATTATTTACAACCAAAATTAAAATAATGTAATTTAATGGTCAAGGAAGATTTTGTACCACGACTAAAGCATAGAATGTAGTTAAAATTGAGTACATTTGACTTATTTTTAATTATCGAATTTTACAAGTGTAAGCATTTTATATAATGCCTTGCTTTCTATAGATTGAGGGTAAGATATATAAATATTTGTATCATTTGCTTCCTCTATAAAAAAAAAAATTAACTTATTATTTTAAAAACAGTGACATTATTATTTACAACCAAAATTAAAATAATGTAATTTAATGGTCAACGAAGATTTTGTACCACGACTGAAGCATAGAATGTAATCAAAATTGAGTATATTTGACTTATTTTTAAGTACAGAATTTTATTAGTGTAAGCATTTTGTATAATGCCTTGCTTTCTATAGATTGCGAATAAGATATATAAATATTTTTATCATTTGCTTCCTCTATAAAAAAAATTAATTAACTTATTATTTTAAAGACAGTGACTTTATTATTTACAACCAAAATTAAAATAATGTAATTTAATGGTCAAGGAAGATTTTGTTCCACGACTGAAGCATAGAATGTAATCAAAATTGAGTACATTTGACTTATTTTTAAGTACAGAATTTTATTAGTGTAAGCATTTTATATAATGCCTTTCTTTCTATAGATTGCGGGTAAGATATATAAATATTTTTATTATTTGCTTCCTCTATAAAAAAATAAATTAACTTATTGTTTTAAAAACAGTGACTTTATTATTTACAACCAAAATTAAAATAATCTAATTTAATGGTCAAGGAAGATTTTATATTACGACTGAAGCATAGAATGCAATCAAAATTGAGTACATTTGACTTATTTTTAAGTACAGAATTTTATTAGAGTAAGCATTTTATATAATGCCTTGCTTTCTATAGATTGCGAGTAAGATATATAAATATTTTTATCATTTGCTTCCTCTTTAAAAAAAAAAGAAATTAACTTATTATTTTAAAAACAGTGACATTATTATTTACAACCAAAATTAAAATAATGTAATTTAATGGTCAACGAAAATTTTGTACCACGACTGAAGCATAGAATGTAATCCAAATTGAGTACATTTGACTTATTTTTAAGTACCGAATTTTATTAGTGTAAGCATTTTATATAATGCCTTTCTTTCTATAGATTGCGGGTAAGATATATAAATATTTTTATTATTTGCTTCCTCTATAAAAAAAAGAAATTAACTTATTATTTTAAAAACAGTGACGTTATTATTTACAACCAAAATTAAAATAGTGTAATTTAATGGTCAAGGAAAATTTTGTACCACGACTGAAGCATAGAATGTAGTTAAAATTGAGTACATTTGACTTATTTTTAATTATCGAATTTTACAAGTGTAAGCATTTTATATAATGCCTTTCTTTCTATAGATTGCGGGTAAGATATATAAATATTTTTATTATTTGCTTCCTCTATAAAAAAAAGAAATTAACTTATTATTTTAAAAACAGTGACGTTATTATTTACAACCAAAATTAAAATAATGTAATTTAATGGTCAAGGAAGATTTTGTTCCACGACTGAAGCATAGAATGTAATCAAAATTGAGTACTTTTGACTTATTTGTAAGTACAGAATTTTATTAGAGTAAGCATTTTATATAATGCCTTGCTTTCTATAGATTGCGAGTAAGATATATAAATATTTTTATCATTTGCTTCCTCTTTAAAAAAAAAAGAAATTAACTTATTATTTTAAAAACAGTGACATTATTATTTACAACCAAAATTAAAATAATGTAATTTAATGGTCAAGGAAAATTTTGTACCACGACTAAAGCATAGAATGTAGTTAAAATTGAGTACATTTGACTTATTTTTAATTATCGAATTTTACAAGTGTAAGCATTTTATATAATACCTTGCTTTCTATAGATTGAGGGTAAGATATATAAATATTTGTATCATTTGCTTCCTCTATAAAAAAAAGAAATTAACTTATTATTTTAAAAACAGTGACATTATTATTTACAACCAAAATTAAAATAATGTAATTTAATGGTCAAGGAAGATTTTGTACCACGACTAAAGCATAGAATGTAGTTAAAATTGAGTACATTTGACTTATTTTTAATTATCGAATTTTACAAGTGTAAGCATTTTATATAATGCCTTGCTTTCTATAGATTGAGGGTAAGATATATAAATATTTGTATCATTTGCTTCCTCTATAAAAAAAAGAAATTAACTTATTATTTTAAAAACAGTGACATTATTATTTACAACCAAAATTAAAATAATGTAATTTAATGGTCAACGAAGATTTTGTACCACGACTGAAGCATAGAATGTAATCAAAATTGAGTATATTTGACTTATTTTTAAGTACAGAATTTTATTAGTGTAAGCATTTTGTATAATGCCTTGCTTTCTATAGATTGCGAATAAGATATATAAATATTTTTATCATTTGCTTCCTCTATAAAAAAAATTAATTAACTTATTATTTTAAAAACAGTGACTTTATTATTTACAACCAAAATTAAAATAATGTAATTTAATGGTCAAGGAAGATTTTGTTCCACGACTGAAGCATAGAATGTAATCAAAATTGAGTACATTTGACTTATTTTTAAGTACAGAATTTTATTAGTGTAAGCATTTTATATAATGCCTTTCTTTCTATAGATTGCGGGTAAGATATATAAATATTTTTATTATTTGCTTCCTCTATAAAAAAATAAATTAACTTATTGTTTTAAAAACAGTGACTTTATTATTTACAACCAAAATTAAAATAATGTAATTTAATGGTCAAGGAAGATTTTATATTACGACTGAAGCATAGAATGCAATCAAAATTGAGTACATTTGACTTATTTTTAAGTACAGAATTTTATTAGAGTAAGCATTTTATATAATGCCTTGCTTTCTATAGATTGCGAGTAAGATATATAAATATTTTTATCATTTGCTTCCTCTATAAAAAAATAAATTAACTTATTATTTTAAAAACAGTGACTTTATTATTTACAACCAAAATTAAAATAATCTAATTTAATGGTCAAGGAAGATTTTATATTACGACTGAAGCATAGAATGTAATCAAAATTGAGTACTTTTGACTTATTTGTAAGTACAGAATTTTATTAGAGTAAGCATTTTATATAATGCCTTGCTTTCTATAGATTGCGAGTAAGATATATAAATATTTTTATCATTTGCTTCCTCTTTAAAAAAAAAAGAAATTAACTTATTATTTTAAAAACAGTGACATTATTATTTACAACCAAAATTAAAATAATGTAATTTAATGGTCAACGAAAATTTTGTACCACGACTGAAGCATAGAATGTAATCCAAATTGAGTACATTTGACTTATTTTTAAGTACCGAATTTTACAAGTGTAAGCATTTTATATAATGCCTTGCTTTCTATAGATTGAGGGTAAGATATATAAATATTTGTATCATTTGCTTCCTCTATAAAAAAAAGAAATTAACTTATTATTTTAAAAACAGTGACATTATTATTTACAACCAAAATTAAAATAATGTAATTTAATGGTCAAGGAAGATTTTGTACCACGACTAAAGCATAGAATGTAGTTAAAATTGAGTACATTTGACTTATTTTTAATTATCGAATTTTACAAGTGTAAGCATTTTATATAATGCCTTGCTTTCTATAGATTGAGGGTAAGATATATAAATATTTGTATCATTTGCTTCCTCTATAAAAAAAAGAAATTAACTTATTATTTTAAAAACAGTGACATTATTATTTACAACCAAAATTAAAATAATGTAATTTAATGGTCAACGAAGATTTTGTACCACGACTGAAGCATAGAATGTAATCAAAATTGAGTATATTTGACTTATTTTTAAGTACAGAATTTTATTAGTGTAAGCATTTTGTATAATGCCTTGCTTTCTATAGATTGCGAATAAGATATATAAATATTTTTATCATTTGCTTCCTCTATAAAAAAAATTAATTAACTTATTATTTTAAAAACAGTGACTTTATTATTTACAACCAAAATTAAAATAATGTAATTTAATGGTCAAGGAAGATTTTGTTCCACGACTGAAGCATAGAATGTAATCAAAATTGAGTACATTTGACTTATTTTTAAGTACAGAATTTTATTAGTGTAAGCATTTTATATAATGCCTTTCTTTCTATAGATTGCGGGTAAGATATATAAATATTTTTATTATTTGCTTCCTCTATAAAAAAATAAATTAACTTATTGTTTTAAAAACAGTGACTTTATTATTTACAACCAAAATTAAAATAATGTAATTTAATGGTCAAGGAAGATTTTATATTACGACTGAAGCATAGAATGCAATCAAAATTGAGTACATTTGACTTATTTTTAAGTACAGAATTTTATTAGAGTAAGCATTTTATATAATGCCTTGCTTTCTATAGATTGCGAGTAAGATATATAAATATTTTTATCATTTGCTTCCTCTATAAAAAAATAAATTAACTTATTATTTTAAAAACAGTGACTTTATTATTTACAACCAAAATTAAAATAATCTAATTTAATGGTCAAGGAAGATTTTATATTACGACTGAAGCATAGAATGTAATCAAAATTGAGTACTTTTGACTTATTTGTAAGTACAGAATTTTATTAGAGTAAGCATTTTATATAATGCCTTGCTTTCTATAGATTGCGAGTAAGATATATAAATATTTTTATCATTTGCTTCCTCTTTAAAAAAAAAAGAAATTAACTTATTATTTTAAAAACAGTGACATTATTATTTACAACCAAAATTAAAATAATGTAATTTAATGGTCAACGAAAATTTTGTACCACGACTGAAGCATAGAATGTAATCCAAATTGAGTACATTTGACTTATTTTTAAGTACCGAATTTTATTAGTGTAAGCATTTTATATAATGCCTTGCTTTCTATAGATTGCGGTTAGATATATAAATATTTTTATCATTTGCTTCTTCTATATAAAAAAAGAAATAAACTTATTATTTTAAAAACAGTGACTTTATTATTTAGAACCAAAATTAAAATAATGTAATTTAATGGTCAACGAAGATTTTGTACCACGACTGAAGCATAGAATGTAATCAAAATTGAGTATATTTGACTTATTTTTAAATACAGAACTTAATAGTGTAAGCATTTTATATAATGCCTAGCTTTCTATAGATTGCGAGTAAGATATATAAATATTTTTATCATTTGCTTCCTCTTTAAAAAAAAAGAAATTAACTTATTATTTTAAAAACAGTGACATTATTATTTAGAACCAAAATTAAAATAATGTAATTTAATGGTCAACGAAATTTTTGTACCACGACTGAAGCATAGAATGCAATCAAAATTGAGTACATTTGACTTATTTTTAAGTACAGAATTTTATTAGAGTAAGCATTTTATATAATGCCTTGCTTTCTATAGATTGCGAGTAAGATATATAAATATTTTTATCATTTGCTTCCTCTTTAAAAAAAAAAGAAATTAACTTATTATTTTAAAAACAGTGACATTATTATTTAGAACCAAAATTAAAATAATGTAATTTAATGGTCAACGAAAATTTTGTACCACGACTGAAGCATAGAATGTAATCCAAATTGAGTACATTTGACTTATTTTTAAGTACCGAATTTTATTAGTGTAAGCATTTTATATAATGCCTTGCTTTCTATAGATTGCGGTTAGATATATAAATATTTTTATCATTTGCTTCTTCTATATAAAAAAAGAAATAAACTTATTATTTTAAAAACAGTGACATTATTATTTAGAACCAAAATTAAAATAATGTAATTTAATGGTCAACGAAAATTTTGTACCACCACTGAAGCATAGAATGCAATCAAAATTGAGTACATTTGACTTATTTTTAAGTACAGAATTTTATTAGAGTAAGCATTTTATATAATGCCTTGCTTTCTATAGATTGCGGGTAAGATATATAAATATTTTTATCATTTGCTTCCTCTATAAAAAAATAAATTAACTTATTATTTTAAAAACAGTGACTTTATTATTTACAACCAAAATTAAAATAATGTAATTTAATGGTCAACGAAAATTTTGTACCACGACTGAAGCATAGAATGTAATCCAAATTGAGTACATTTGACTTATTTTTAAGTATCGAATTTTATTAGTGTAAGCATTTTATATAATGCCTTGCTTTCTATAGATTGCGAGTAAGATATATAAATATTTTTATCATTTGCTTCCTCTTTAAAAAAAAAAGAAATTAACTTATTATTTTAAAAACAGTGACATTATTATTTAGAACCAAAATTAAAATAATGTAATTTAATGGTCAACGAAAATTTTGTACCACGACTGAAGCATAGAATGCAATCAAAATTGAGTACATTTGACTTATTTTTAAGTACAGAATTTTATTAGAGTAAGCATTTTATATAATGCCTTGCTTTCTATAGATTGCGGGTAAGATATATAAATATTTTTATCATTTGCTTCCTCTATAATAAAAAGAAATTGACTTATTATTTTAAAAACAGTGACGTTATTATTTACAACCAAAATTAAAATAATGTAATTTAATGGTCATTGAAGATTTTGTACCTCGACTGAAGCATATAATGTAATTAAAATTGAGTATATTTGACTTATTTTTAAATACAGAACTTAATAGTGTAAGCATTTTATATAATGCCTAGCTTTCTATAGATTGCGAGTAAGATATATAAATATTTTTAAGATATATAAATACCTTATTTTTTAACTTACTCTAAAAAAATTAAATTATTATTTTAAAGACAGTGAGGTTTTTATTTAAAGGCAAAATTAAAATAATGCAATTTAATGGTCAAATAAACTTTTTGCACCACGAACGAAATTCAAAACGTAAAACCAAAATACAGTTTCAGCTGTTTCTTTTGCATTTAATAAAAGCGTAAAGAAATAAAATTGCCCCCACCTCTCTGTTGGTGTTTTTATTCTTCAAGCAGCCATTTGAAATAACTACATTTCTATCTCTAAACAGAAATGTTTTGCGGGTCTGAATAAAATTCGAGTTTTCAATTTACTTTCAGCAGCGAGTAAAAGTTTTTCGGTTTCTGCATTGTGTGTTAAAGTCTATTCTTTCTGTCGAGAACTTATTTAAAAAAAATGTTGTGGTAGGAAAATTTGCAAGGTAATTCAAAAATGAATATTCTTCAGATGAATTCGAGGATTTGAATATATATTTCTGAGTTAAGGGAACCCTGCAGTTTGTGATGAACAAAAATGGAGAATATTTTGTTATTATAAAAAGCAGTGGCAATACAATACTATTATTGTAATTGGAATAAAATATTGTATACATGTGGGGAAAACAATATTTAGCAAGGTTCAATAAAAAAAATTCTGCATTTAGTATAATTTTTAAGAAAAAAGGAATTTTATAACTGTAGGATTTTAGGACAATAATGGTACACTTTCCTAAATTAGTTTCTAAAAGAGTATGGTACACTTTTCTAAAATAGTTTCTAAAATATTATGGTACAATTTACTAAAATAGTATGGTAAATTTCCTAAAATAGTTTTTAAAATAGTATGGTACACTTTCCTAAAATAGTATTGCATACTATCCTAACATAGTTTCTAAAATAGTGAATTGAACAAAAAATTATTAAAATGATTTTGCTTGCGGCCAAGGAATTATATAAGATGAAAAGTTATTGTATGAAAAATTTGATTGTATTTTCAATACATACCATTAGAATATTTAAAAAATACCAGTTTTTATGGATAGATTGAGTTTTAAATTGAACTATGACCAATGTAATGATTATATAAATAATTTATTTGTAAGACTTTTTTTAACACAATTAGAACAATCAATAAATATTCAAGTCAATTAATCCAACTTTCCAAGCTGATAAAAATAAATCATCCCAATTTTTTAAAAAAATATTTTACTGTAAAAAATGTACAAAATCTTGCAGTATTTTCGGAAAAAAAATCCCTACTTTTCCCTAAAGAAAGAAAAAATTCCTAAAAGAATTCCCCTACTTTTTAGCATTGTATCTTCAAAACAAAACCGTTCTTATTAAAAATATTAATTTGTACTGCATAAAACAGTTAATGTGATACAAAAACTATTCATTAGCACATTTTTTCAAAAGTTTAACTAGAATATTAAACTACATTTTTCAACTAACTACACCTTAAAATGTGGTCATTAATGGCTACTTTTGATTGCCTATCATTTCATTCCCCAGTCTCATTCCCAGACAACATTCATCCCCAGCAAACAAAAACGCGTCACATTCATACATTTATCCCTTTTCCATTTTCCCCACAAATGTTTCTACCCCGTTTCCATAGCAACCAACTGAGGTATTCATCAATCCCAATGCAAAATAAGGCGATAATATTCATAGCCCAGCAACATACAAAGAAAATAAGAGAGTGGGGATTTTTTTTACTGATGAGTGTTAGAGAAGGGTACCAAAGGAATATACCCCTTGGGATATTTCCCTATCATAAATCCCTAATAAATGCCATTCGGTGACATTCTGGGTTCTGAAAGTCCCTATTCGGATGATTTCTCAACTTCATTGATCTTTCGCTATATAAATATGTATAATCAAATTGAATTTCGTCATCAGTGGGGATACGGTTGCAGAAATGAGCTACTCCCTTTTCATGCATGGACTGAGAGGTTTAAGTGTTTATATGGATATTGGTGTTTGAGAAATTTTATTGTATTTGAATATAAAAAAATATTTCAAACGTGTGTTAATACAACTAAGCTAGAATACAGGTATAATATAAATACACTGTTTAAAATAGATATTTAAAAATAAGTCAAATATTCTCAATTTAGATATATTCTATGCTTATCACGTCTGGGAATACAATAGTTTAAATTTTGAAAAAGACATGTACTTAAAAATGAGTACAATGGGTAAAAATGAACTAAACGAGCAGATGCTAGTCTACATAGACTGCCTTCGTAAATCACTTTCAATATATATCGACAATTGCAATCAAGAGTTTACGGGAGTCGAACCTGGATGTGCAGGCATCGCTGTCCAGAGTCTTATCCGTTAAGCTACCAGGGCGACGTAAAGAAGTTATAAGCAGAAGAAATGTTAAAATGGGAAGCAAGATAATTGAGTTATAATGACTCAGTTTCCGTTTAAGCAATCGACATCAAATAATGTGGAAAACCATCTTCCGAACAAATATTTTAAGTTTGTCAGGTCGCTGTGTTAAGATGGCTAGAACAGCAGCTGAGATTATCAATATTAAATCACACTGCTCAGTTTTGAGAAAGGACGATTACTCAAATTCGAGTGCGTCATCGCTCATTTACGATGCGATTGTAATCAAAGAAAAACGAATGCGTGCATGTACTCATTTTTAAGTACCTTTTTTATATAGGTGTTGTAGCGAGGACTCTCATTGAGTGTTTGATGAGAAAAAATAAAAAACTGTCCTATTGAAGCAGTCATCTTTGGCGAGCCAGTCCCAATAGTAAATAGAGCTAAATATTTTGGTCTCACAAGTAACAATAGCTTAAATGGGATAACCAAGTCCAACAAGCTAAAAACGAAGTTGCAGCAGCTGCAATGGCAATTCTCCGCTTCTTAAATGGCTGTAAATCAAAAATGCTTCTTAATAAAAATAGATTTATATACGCATCCCTAATAAGACGGGAATTGCATATTTCCTAATGTAAAATTATATATTTTCTAATGTAAAATTGTATAATTTCTCATTTAAAATTATATATATTTCAATGTAAAATTGTATATTTTCCAATGTAAAATTGTATATTTTCCAATGTAAAATTGTATATTTTCCAATGTAAAATTGTATTTTTTCCAATGTAAAATTGTATTTTTTCCAATGTAAAATTGTATATATTTCAAATGGGAATTGTATATTTTCTAATGTAAAATGATATATAATTTCAATGCAAAATGTATATTTTCTAATGTAAAATTGTATTTTCTATAAAATTGATAATTTTCTAATGTAAAATTGTATATTTTCTAATGCAAAATTATATATATTCTAATGTAAAATTGTATATTTCCAATGTAAAATTGTATATTTTCCAATTTAAAATTGTATATTATCCAATTTAAAATTGTATATTTTCCAAATAAAATTGTATATTTTCCAAATAAAATTGTATATTTTCCAAATAAAATTGTATATTTTCCAAATAAAATGGTATATTTTCTAATGTGAATTGTATATTATATCATGTAAAGTTGCATATTTTCTAATGTAAAATGATATATATTCCAATGCAAAATTGTATATATTCCATTGCAAAATTGTATATATTCCAATGTAAAATTGTATTTTCAAATGTAAAATTGTATATTTTCTAATGTAAAATTGTATATTTTCTAATGTAAAATTACATATTTTCTCATGTAAAATTACATATTTTCTAATATAAAATAATGTATTTTCTAATGTAAAATTATATAAGTTTTCTAATAAAAAATTTAATATTTTCTAATGTAAAGTTGATTATTTTCTAATGTAAAATTGTATATTTTCTAATTAGCCCAGTAAATTTAGGATTTTATATGAAACTAATTTATAATTAGCTAAAAATTACAGAATAAGTTCCTCTTTGCATGTATAACGAATCCTGAAAAGTCCCCTAACTTTCCATGTGAGCTTCAATCCAAAATGGCGGATCAAAGATGGCCGCCAAGCACTTTTTGCCTTGTTTGATGTTTTTCCTCATATCTAAGTTAAAAATAAAAAAATTTCAATTCTGTAAAAACCGGTATACTCTAAAAGGATTATTGTTTCGATATATACCATAAAATAACCGATAGCAGTTTTCAAATGAGGGAAAATTATTTTTTTTGACGTCGAAACCCAAAATTTCTGTGTTTGAAGTTTTTAGCTGAATTTATTATTTAGAAATATAAATAAATTGTGAAAAATGTTGTAGGTAAGAAAATGTTGTTTCTTGTATGGAGTTTTCTAAAGTAAATTAAAAAAAATATTCAAAGAAAAATTGCTGATATATTCCTTTTTCTTAAGCAATCCAGCAGTTTTTTTTTAACTTCGAAGTGAGGAGTTGTTAGTGTAGATCTGTGTTAAACTTAAAAAAAAAAACATGACTGTCTTTGTTTATAACTGTAACACGTTGGGCAAGAGAGGGAAAGTGTGCGCGGTTTTTTAAAATGAATTGAAATGAAAAAGAAAAACACAAATTTTATAGCACTTAATTACATAAGAATAACAAAAATTTTGGCCTACAGTTCATAAATAAAAAAAATATAGACCAGTCATTCAACATCATAATCATCATCTTCGAAACCGCTAGTAGAAGGAGCTGAATTTTTACATGACTCTCCTAAGCAAGAGGTACAAAACTTGGAGCACTGGAGGTCTGCCTTCTTGCATTGGCATCTTATGTCATAGTCTTTTGTTGCAGTTATTTTGCAGTCGCATGATATTAGTTGTAAAAGTTCTTCGGAAGCTGCGGGAAGTGTTGAAGGCACTGGATTCAATCTACCATCCTTCATGAACCATCCCCATTTAGTAGGATCAAGGTTGTTCTCCAGCCACTGTTGAACTTGATGATAGGTGCGAAGTGAATGCTGTGAAGCAGCTGCACTTGTTGGTGGAAGAGTTGCCAAATTAAAGTTTGAAGAGAGGGTTTTAGCTACTTCTTTATTGTATCAGATGTATCGCAGATCATCTAAATAAGTTATTTGTTTTCCTCCAATAATGTATTCCAGGAATACTTCAGCAATTTCAATGACCTTTTGGGGATCAATTTGAGGATTGTTGAACTGTAAAATCAAAGAACGCAGTTCGTGATTGTTCTTTATCAACTTGTAAGCTGTAGATTTCCCCTTTCTGAATATTGCAGAAGTAGTGTCGCATCCAGTGGCAGCGTGTAAGAAGAGAAGGGTATCCTTTATTGGCCCAATAGCTTCTTGTATTTTGGTTATGCTGTAGCACTTTTCGTTGTACTTAGTTGATTGGGGTCGTAAACAGTACAGTGATGTTCCTGGGATACCTCGTGCAATCAGAATTGTAAGTAGATCTGTATCAGAACCTATTACTGTGACAGATCTGCAACTGGCCTGGCATGCATTTATTGCCGTTGAGCAGATTAGTGTATCTGCGTCCCCATCCGCCTGTTTAACAGTTATTCCTGCAGATTGGAAGTAGCATATCATCATTCGAATTAGTTTTGATTTCTTTTCGGAGTTTCGCAAAATATTAGCTTGTTTAGTCGTTGCCACCATATTTTCATCAAAAGCAATAGTCGCAGACATTTTTGACACCATCCTTCTTTGTCTCTCCACACTTTTAGTTGATAAAGCACACGAGTATCCATCAAAAATCACTGTCTCACATGTGGAGAATCGTTTCTGCACAAATCTGACACATTTGAGGCATATATCTCCGTAGGTATCAGACTCCTTCCAAGCCAATGTCTGCATAAGAAATCCTCCATCTACAATGGACGAGTAGGTTGGTGGTGGCAGCAGTCGGATGGGGACGCAGATACACTAATCTGCTCAACGGCAATAAATTCATGCCAGACCAGTTGCAGATCTGTCGCAGTAATAGGTTCTGATACAGATCTACTTACAATTCTGATTGCACGAGGTATCCCAGGAACATCACTGTACTGTTTACGACCCCAATCAACTAAGTACAACGAAAAGTGCTACAGCATAACCAAAATACAAGAAGCTATTGGGCCAATAAAGGATACCCTTCTCTTCTTACACGCTGCCACTGGATGCAACACTACTTCTGCAATATTCAGAAAGGGGAAATATACAGCTTACAAGTTGATAAAGAACAATCACGAACTGCGTTCTTTGATTTCACAGTTCAACAATCCTCAACTTTATCCCCAAAAGGTCATTGAAATTGGTGAAGTATTCCTGGAATACATTATTGGAGGAAAACAAATAACTTCTTTAGATGATCTGCGATACATCTGATACAATAAAGAAGTAGCTAAAACCCTCTCTTCGAACTTTAATTTGGCAACTCTTCCACCAACAAGTGCAAGCTGCTTCACAGCATACACTTCGCACCTATCATCAAGTTCAACAGTGGCTGGGGAACAACCTTGATCCTACTAAATGGGGTTGGTTCATGAAGGATGGTAGATTGAATCCAGTGCCTTCAACACTTCCCGCAGCTTCCAAAGAACTTTTACAACTAATATCATGTGACTGCAAAATAACTGCAACAAAAGACTGTGACATGATGCCAATGCAAGAAGGCAGACCTCCAGTGCTCCAAGTTTTCTACTTCTTGCTTAGGAGAGTCATGTAAAAATTCAGCTCCTTCTACTAGCGGTTTCGAAGATGATGATTATGATGTTGAATGACTGGTCTATATTTTTTTATTTATGAACTGTAGGCCAAAATTTTTGTTATTCTTATGTAATTAAGTGCTATAAAATTTGTGTTTTTCTTTTTCATTTCAAATCATTTTAAAAAACCGCGCACACTTTCCCTCTCTTGCACAACTTGTTACAGTTATAAACAAAGACAGTCATGTTTTTTTTTTAAAGTTTAACACAGACCTACACTAACAACTCCTCACTTCGAAGTTAAAAAAAACCTGCTGGATTAATTAAGAAAACGGAATATACCAGCAATTTTTCTTTGAATATTTTTTTAAAGTTTACTTTAGAAAACTCCATACAAGGAACAATATTTTCTTACCTACAAAATTTTTCTTAATTTATTTATATTTCTAAATTATGAATTCAGCTAAAAACTTCGAACACAGAAATTTTGGGTTTCAGCGTCAAAAAACTTAATTTTCCTTCATTTGAAAACTATTATCGGTTATTTTATTGTATATATATATAGAAACAATAATCCTTTTAGAGTATACTGGTTTTTACAGAATTGAAAAATGTTTATTTTTAACTTAGATATGATGAAAAACATCAAACAAGGCAAAAAGGACTTGGCGGCCATCTTTGATCCGCCATTTGGATTGAAGCGCACGTGGGAAGTTAGGGGACTTTTCAGGATACGTTCTACACATATCTAGGAGCTAATCCTGAAAATTTCAGCTAATTATAAATTTTTTTCATATCGATCCTGTTTTTGGTCTAAATTTACTGGGCTAAATGTAAAAATTATATATTTTCTATTGTAAAATAGTATATTTTCTCATGTAAATTAGTATATTTTCCAAAGTAAATTAGTATAATTTCCAGTGTAAATTGTAGATTTTCTAATGTAAAATTTAATTATTCAATATTAATTTTATAGTACTTATTACAAATTTTACTAATTTTTTCCAATTTATAAAAATGTACCTATATTTCGGCGAAACGTTTTTTAAAACATTGTTATAAGTCAAGGATAGTGGAGACTATTTATAAAAGGTGTGCTGGTACTCGCTCTTGCTGATGGAGGGCGGGGAAAGGATTCTTTTGACGTCATAGTGACGCCTTCCTCCGCCTTCAACTGTCTGTGGGCGTGTCTAATGCTCTCGACAGTCGTTTTAAGAGTAATTGTCGCTATTGTCAAGGAGTACTTAATTTAACAAGAATTCTTGTTTTTAACTAATCATGAATTTATTTAAAAGAAAACAGTTGAAATTTGCTTCAAAAAACAATTTGAATCGATTTCCAAAGTCGTGGATCGAACCTAAGTAGCAAAGCTTGAAACCTACAGCCAATGAGAATGATCAAAAACTCATAGTAAGGCGGAGCTAAAATGACGTCAAAAGAATTCTTTCCTTGCCCCTTTCAAAAAGCGAAACACGAGCACACCTTATATATATATATATGGTCTTCACTATCCTTGGTTATAAGTATAAAATTTTTTATGCTCATTTCTAATTATTATTTTCTTTTAAAAGTCGGTTTTCCATTCATATAAAATGCTTGAAGAACTTATATAATGTTAGAAACACTCAGTTTAAATTCATATCATTTTAACTTATATTATTCGGAAAAACAAAACACCAACCATTATCGTGAATAAAATATGATATTCTTGAAATTGCAATTGCGAAATAAAAATTTTCTGTTTAGAATGGAATTTATCACGGTTCGTAGAGTACATCTCATGGAACAAATCGAAATTCTAAATCGAATAAAATAAATCGAATTTTCAGTCGAATGTTCGCAATATGGAATAAGTCAAGCATTTTGCCAACATTTCTTTAGCATAAGAACTAATCTAAGTATTTTCAAACACAGAATATTATCTTCAAACGTGTTTTTTTAAGTTGAGCTTTAATGTTTTACAAACGATTAGGATAACGTTTCCATTTTTCTTGTTTAAACATGTTTCATGAAATATATTTTAAATAAGACACACATACAAAAAAAATATTCGAATATTTGAAATCAGAAAGTTTTATTACCAATTGCCGTATGGCAACATAAAATCAATTGCTTTATCGTTTTAAAAAAGATGATTACAGTATTCTTAATATATTATTCTTGTTTGATGGCATGTTTGCCAATACGATTTAATACAGAACCGAAACGACATTGCAAATCTATTTTTCATAAAGGCGGCGCTGGCATTGAAAGACAAGTAAAATATGGTTTCGATGGAAAATAATTTCCTTTTATTAATATTTTGTCAGAAAAAATCCATTAGAATGTTGTTCGTCCTGAAAGTAATCCATCACGTGGAACAATAAACACAGAAACATTCTACGTTAAATTGTTGCTGGAACGTTCCGTTTCGACCACAAGATGGCGCGGTCGGACGTCGAATCTATTATTGTTTTATTTGAGTTTCTATTCTTTGAGCTGTTATTGTATCTACAAATCTATTTCGCATTAATAAAATAAAAATAATAAATAAAAACCAGCATTATCTCTCATATATACCATTACGAGAAAACCCAAATGATTGTTATCTTGTACAAATGATCATTTGGCAACGGACCAGGACAAAATAGCCATGAAAATAGCATCTTCTATTGATGTGTAAAAAGAAATTGTGCCGTGTATTTCTTACTGGGAGGTAAAACCCCTCGGAAAAAGCCGATTTTTCATTTTATTGCTCACATGATATTTATGGGGGTAATTATCCAACTTTGAAACGACTATTTATTCACTTGACTAGAAATTTGAAATGTAATTTATGTTTTTTATTCAATTCAAAAAACGATTAACTTTCATTTTTGGTTTTTTTTTTGTAGTCATCAACTCGTTGAGGCTTTTAAAAGGGGGAACATATCAAAATATTTTTAGAAGTTGACTAAGTGCGTAGTCTCCAGTTTGCTAAAGGGCCTCCGGTGGCCCAGGGGGTAAAGGCGTACATCTAGTAATCAGAGGATTGCTAGTTCGAATCCGTGCGATGGACTTGACAAAGAAAAGTTGTGATCTTGCAATCGGCGGGTTGAAAGCTCTGCTACAAAAATACTAGAAAGTCGTCCAGAACATCCAACTAATTATACTGGCGTGTATATGGGACTGGTGCACGATAAATCTGATCGGGGTCCAATGTCCTGACGTCTATTGAGGTTGCGTCGGGTGCCAGCTTAGATGGTGTCCTCGTCATCTGACCATGGGTAAAAAATACGGGTCTTTCCTTCGAGATTGGCCCCGAACAATCGCCAATAGCCCATGGTACAGCTCTTGGGTGACGTTATTTAATAAAACCAAACCAGTTTGCTGAAAGTGTAAATTTCGATATATCAACGCCGTTGTTAATTTTAACTATTCAATTGCATTGGCGACGAATAAATTTCAAATGGATAATATTGCACTTGAGCTGTTACAATAGTTTATTGGCGATCGCTCAGATTTATATCTTAAGGTAATAATATGGTAACATTGTATGCAATTTTAATCACGATCAGATGACGAAATGACGAAAATCAGATGACGAAAAATGAGCGATGACGTACTCAAATTTAAACAACCGTACTTTCCAAAAAATTGAGCAGTGAGATTTAATATTATTAATCTCGGCTTCTGTTCAAGTCACCTGAACAAAGCGACTTGAAAAACTTAAAATAGTTGTTCAGAAGATGGTTTTCCACATTATTTGAAGTCGATTGCTTAAATGGATAGAAATGGAGTTATCACGACGCACACATACACACGTACACGCACGCACGTACACGCACACACACGCACGTACACGCACATGCACGCACACATATATTATAAATTTTATATATATGTTACCGCTAAAGTATGAAATCCGTTATTTCATAGCATACCTAGTTATTCCATGAAATAACTGATCGTGTCCGTTAAAGTGTAAAACTCTCTTGTATTTCATGGTTTAACTAGTTATTTCATAGAATAACGATCTGCAGCCCGTTAAAGTGTAAAATAATCTATATCATATATCTCGCACGACAAATAATTAATAATAATTTATAATAAAATAATTAATAATAATTAAAAAAATGTTCGTGTAAGACCCAGTGTGTCAACAAAAAATGTTTTTGTTTTAGAAATAATGTTCTTTGTAATTCCAAGTGTCATTTTAGTAATCCTTGTTGTAACAAATGATTTTATGGTACTTTTCCATAAATACCATTTATACGGTGCATAAATTAGATAAATTGCTTCTTTTTCATTTTAATTGTCTATCATTAGTTTAATTTCATTTTAGATAAATTGTTTATTTTACACTTTAACTGTCTCTCATTAGTTAATTTATAGAATACCTAGTTATTTCATAGAATAACTAGTTAAAGTGTCAAATTAATAACATATTACACACTTTAACGGACACGATCAGTTATTTCATGGAATAACTAGGTATTCTATGAAATAACTGCATTATATACTTTAACGGTAACATATATATAGATTTTTTTACAAACTAGAAATTAACATAACTGATTTTATTAACAGCAATTCTTATTGAAACATAAGATATTTCACTTGGTAAACAGAATGTTTTTTTCTAAACTATTTAATAAAAATTTATTTGTATAAAAATGGAAAAACATTGCATCGATTAAACATAGGGCGCATATTTATCGATAATATTCAACAGAATAGCAAAGGTATCTGCACCAGTTACAGAATAGATTTTTCAGAAATGACGAAACGTACGAAATATAATCAAATCGAAAAATCAATGTTACACATTCCAAAAAGGAAATAAAAATGATGAAATATTTCGTTATTGGAAAATTTTGGAATATAATGACATTTTCCTATTTTTGCTTTTCAGAATTTGATCATCTTTTTTAACTGAATACGTTTTTTTTTATCAATTCAGTATGTAAACTATTTACGTTTGATGCAGAAGCATTTTTAAATGATTCGAAATTTGATTATGCAAATATTTTTTTTTATAGATTTTATTTTTATAATACGGAAAAATTTATGATTATGTTAACGGTTATTCGGTATAAGTTTGAAATGGCATCTGAAATGGGTAAAATGTGAACAAACACGAATTTCAAAACGTTTTAGAATGCACTGTTTCTTTATTTGAAATCCAATTAGAAAAATCTACATGCACAATGTCGGAATTGTTAGCACATTTAACCACTGTATACGATATCTATATACATAATACAATATTTGTATTATGTATATAGATATCGTATACAGTGGTTAAATGTGCTAACAATTCCGACATTAAACGTTTTAAATTTTTTTAATTTTACGTTAATGTTTATCCATCCTTTGGACCAACATTTTATAAGTATTGAAAACGAAATCGAATAGAGACAACATATATAATTTTTATAAATAAAAATTATAAATATAAAATTTGTGGTACTAATTTTTATATCATTTTATATTTGTAACGTAATTTAAAAAAAAAATTATTGTTGTATTTGCAATAGTTAAATTATGCAATAAAGTTGTTATTTTTAATATAAATTAGTTTTGCAATTTATTTCTTAATATTTTTTAAATAAGCATTTTATCTAAGCATTTTTTAAATGTTTGTATGTTATTTTATATCTTAATTTTAATCTTTCTTAAAAATAATGTTTTTTAAATGTTTGTATGTTATTTTATATATACAGCTGCAATCTTTCTTAAAAATAACGTTTTATAAAAATGTTTGTATGTTATTTTATATATACAGCTGCAATCTTTCTTCAAAAGCATTGTTTAAAAAAAAAATGTTTGTAGCTTATTGTATATATACAGCTATTTTTATTAAAAATAATTTTTTTTTAAATGTTTGTTTGTTATTTTATATATACAGCTGCAATCTTTCCTAAAAGTAATGTTTTAAAAAAATATTTGTATGTTATTTTATATGTAGAGCTGCAATATTATTTAAAAGTATTTTTTTTAAATGTTTGTATGTTATTTTATATATACAATTATATATATAATATATTTTATATATTATTCTGTTGTATGAAGCTCCTCACACATCCCAAATGAAGGGATAAAACGATGATTGTCCATCCTGAGTATCTTGACATATCTCATGGTTTTATCCAGCATTCTGATCTGTTCACGACATTTGTTTTGATTTGTAAGTTAAGATATATTTTCTTGACTGATTTAGGCTGCTTTGTCAGACGGAACAGTATGTTAATCTTACTTTTGCGGACGAGGTTTTCGTTGGCGACAAGTTTATATTTCAATAATCTGTTTACTTGGATATAGGTCTGAATACATATGAATGTATTCATCATTCACAGAGTCATCTGAAAACGGCGAAGCGCATAAATAACGTACTTGTAGAATAGTGATATTATTAACGAGCAATAGTTTTTACTACTGAGCTAGATTATAATATAATGCGGGAGTTGTGACGTATCAACTTGGAAACTTACTAGTAGTTTCGATTTCTTCCGTACAGCAGACACCATTGCTCTTGTTTGCTTAGTCGCTACGCTTGCAATTATGGGAAAGTTTGTTTATACTATTTGTTATTTCCAAATAAGTAATATTTTTATTCTAAATGTGAGTAAATTTAAATACCGAAATACTTATCTTATATCTGTATATAAGTTGCTTATAATTAGAATTACAACGAAATACGGAAAAATATTTTTATTTAAACACAAAAAAATGCTTCATAAACGACGAGTACAATTTATCTCAGTGTATGAAGTAAATATTTCTATATTGAGGTAACATTTAAAAACACAAATTTAAAATTATAGTGCAGAAACTGAAATTCCATGCTAATCATACGGAACTTCTTCGGTGTCGCGGATTTTTCTCCATGTTCGATTGGAACAGCTGTCTTCTTCTTCTCGGCGTGAAACTCACTGGAGCAAGGACTAAGCGTTGCCGACTACCTTACTCCATTCTGAAGGAAGGCAGAAAAAAGTAGTAATTTCGCATAGGTGTTTGCGTAGATTTAAAAACGCATTTATGGCTGTCAAAAATACATTAAATGTTATACTTTTAATGTAATTAATGCATATTTTTCCGTATTTACTTTCTTGCTTACAAGAAAAAGAAGCCAAAAGGCACCGAAAAAAACAATTTTTAAACACTTCTCTGACGTCACGTGAGACTCACGTATAGCGAAGGACGAATGTTTTCACAACCTTTTCTTCCGAATTGGCACGATAAAGTACATTATCGCTCAATGGGAGTCCTGTCTCCAGTGCTTATAGTTGTATTATATTCTAGATCAGTGGTTTTCAAAGATGGATCTTTGATTGGAGAATACAAATCACGTAGTTTGTATTCTTTAATCGCAGACACATGTTCAGCTAACGCGCGTTAATAACGCCCGCGTAGAAAGAGAATGAAGCCGAAGTAAATACAACTGAATCTTCAAAGTCGCAATTTAGTTACTCTTCTAGAATCAGTTGTTTTATATGCATAAAACCCAATAGCTGAGATGGAAAGGAAATTAAATCAAGAATAATCATAAGAACTGCATAAAAAAACAATAATTGAATATTATTTTTGATACATGAAAGATACCCGAAAGCAAACCTTTAAGTACTACAAAAAAATATTTAAGAAAAAATACTTCCTCATTCCCACGTCAAAAATCCTCACGCTAATTTTTAAACACATCCATAAGAGCAGGGAAATTGAAACGGATTAAAAACCAGAAAAATGCTTCCAAGAGATCGCATCGGTATGTTTATGCAATCATAAATACCAGTAGTTTGTATTCGCTAATCGCAGAGACATCTACAGCTGATGCGCGTAAATAACGCCCTGGAAAAAACGCCCGCGTAAAAAGAGAATTAAGCCGAAGTAAAGATAGCTGAATCTTCAAAGTCGCAATTTAGTCAGTCTTCAAAAATTAGTTTTTTTATATGCATAAAACCCAATAGATGAGATGGAAGGGAAATTAAATCAAAGCTAATCATAAGAACTGCATAAAAAAACATTAATTGAATATAATTTTTGATACATGAAAGATACCCTAAAGCAAAAAAGATAATCTAATACCTTTAAGAACTTAAAAAAACCACATATTTTTTCAAAAAATACATCCTTATTCCCACGTCAAAAATCCTCACGCTAATTTTATAACACATCCATGAGAGCTTAAGAATTGAAACAGATTAAAAATCAGAAAATTCTTCCAAGAGATCGCATCGATATGTTTATGCAATCATAAATACCACTAGTTTGTATTCACCAATCGCAGAGGCATCTGCATCTAACGCGCGAAATAACGCCCTGGAAAAAACACCCGCATAAAAAGAGAATTAAGCCGAAGTAAATATAGCTGAATCTTCAAAGTCGCAATTTAGTCAGTCTTCTAGAATTAGTTTTTTTATATGCATAAAACCCAATAGATGGGATGGAAAGGAAATTAAATCAAAACTAATCATAAGAACTACGTAAAAAACATTAATTGAATATAACTTTTGATACATGAAAGATACCCGAAAGCAAAAAAAGGTAATCTAATACCTTTAAGAACTGCAAAAAAAAATATTAAAAAAAACACATCCTCATTCTCACTTCAAAAATCCTCCCGCTAATTTTATAACACATCCATGAGAGCAAAGAAATTGAAATGGGTTAAAACCAGAAAAATGCAATCATAAATACCAGTAGTTTGTATTCGCCAATTGCAGAGACATCTGCAGCTAACGCGCGTAGAAAACGCCCGTGTAAAAAGAAAATTAAGCCGAAGTAAATATAGCTGAATCTTCAAAGTCGCAATTTAGTCAGTCTTCTAGAATTAGTTTTTTTATATCCATAAAACCCAATAGATGAGATGGAAAAGAAATTAAATCAAAATTTATCATAAAAACTACGTAAAAAACATTAATTGAATATAACTTTTAATACATGAAAGATACCCGAAAGCAAAAAAAGTAATCTAATACCTTTAAGAACAACAAAAAAAAAAACACGTATTTTTTCAATTAAATACATCTTTATTCCCACGTCAAAAATCCTCACGCTAATTTTATAACACATCCATAAGAACAAGGGAATTGAAACGGAATAAAAACCAGACAAATGCTTTCATGAGATCGCATCGGTATGTTTATGCAATCATAAATACCAGTAGTTTGTATTCGCCAATCGCAGAGGCATCTGCATCTAACGCGCGAAATAACGCCCTGGAAAAAACACCCGCATAAAAAGAGAATTAAGCCGAAGTAAATATAGCTGAATCTTCAAAGTCGCAATTTAGTCAGTCTTCTAGAATTAGTTTTTTTATATGCATAAAACCTAATAGATGGGATGGAAAGGAAATTAAATCAAAACTAATCATAAGAACTACGTAAAAAACATTAATTGAATATAACTTTTGATACATGAAAGATACCCGAAAGCAAAAAAGGTAATCTAATACCTTTAAGAACTGCAAAAAAAAACATATTTTTTCAAAAAATACATCTTTATTCCCACGTTAAAAATCCTCACGCTAATTTTATAACACATCCATAAGAACAAGGGAATTGAAACGGAATAAAAACCAGACAAATGCTTTCATGAGATCGCATCGGTATGTTTATGCAATCATAAATACCAGTAGTTTGTATTCGCCAATCGCAGAGGCATCTGCATCTAACGCGCGAAATAACGCCCTGGAAAAAACACCCGCATAAAAAGAGAATTAAGCCGAAGTAAATATAGCTGAATCTTCAAAGTCGCAATTTAGTCAGTCTTCTAGAATTAGTTTTTTTATATGCATAAAACCCAATAGATGGGATGGAAAGGAAATTAAATCAAAACTAATCATAAGAACTACGTAAAAAACATTAATTGAATATAACTTTTGATACATGAAAGATACCCGAAAGCAAAAAAAGGTAATCTAATACCTTTAAGAACTGCAAAAAAACCCATATTTTTTCAAAATATACATCTTTATTCCCACGTTAAAAATCCTCACGCTAATTTTATAACACATCCATGAGAGCAGGGGAATTGAAACGGATTAAAAACCAGAAAAATGCTTCCAAGAGATCGCATCGGTATGTTTATGCAATCATAAATACCAGTAGTTTGTATTCGCTAATCGCAGAGACATCTACAGCTGATGCGCGTAAATAACGCCCTGGAAAAAACGCCCGCGTAAAAAGAGAATTAAGCCGAAGTAAATATAGCTGAATCTTCAAAGTCGCAATTTAGTCAGTCTTCAAAAATTAGTTTTTTTATATGCATAAAACCCAATAGATGAGATGGAAGGGAAATTAAATCAAAGCTAATCATAAGAACTGCATAAAAAAACATTAATTGAATATAATTTTTGATACATGAAAGATACCCTAAAGCAAAAAAGATAATCTAATACCTTTAAGAACTTAAAAAAACCACATATTTTTTCAAAAAATACATCCTTATTCCCACGTCAAAAATCCTCACGCTAATTTTATAACACATCCATGAGAGCAGGGGAATTGAAACGGAATAAAAACCAGACAAATGCTTTCATGAGATCGCATCGATATGTTTATGCAATCATAAATACCACTAGTTTGTATTCACCAATCGCAGAGGCATCTGCATCTAACGCGCGAAATAACGCCCTGGAAAAAACACCCGCATAAAAAGAGAATTAAGCCGAAGTAAATATAGCTGAATCTTCAAAGTCGCAATTTAGTCAGTCTTCTAGAATTAGTTTTTTTATATGCATAAAACCCAATAGATGGGATGGAAAGGAAATTAAATCAAAACTAATCATAAGAACTACGTAAAAAACATTAATTGAATATAACTTTTGATACATGAAAGATACCCGAAAGCAAAAAAAGGTAATCTAATACCTTTAAGAACTGCAAAAAAAACACGTATTTTTTCAATTAAATACATCTTTATTCCCACGTCAAAAATCCTCACGCTAATTTTATAACACATCCATAAGAACAAGGGAATTGAAACGGAATAAAAACCAGACAAATGCTTTCATGAGATCGCATCGGTATGTTTATGCAATCATAAATACCAGTAGTTTGTATTCGCCAATCGCAGAGGCATCTGCATCTAACGCGCGAAATAACGCCCTGGAAAAAACACCCGCATAAAAAGAGAATTAAGCCGAAGTAAATATAGCTGAATCTTCAAAGTCGCAATTTAGTCAGTCTTCTAGAATTAGTTTTTTTATATGCATAAAACCTAATAGATGGGATGGAAAGGAAATTAAATCAAAACTAATCATAAGAACTACGTAAAAAACATTAATTGAATATAACTTTTGATACATGAAAGATACCCGAAAGCAAAAAAGGTAATCTAATACCTTTAAGAACTGCAAAAAAAAACATATTTTTTCAAAAAATACATCTTTATTCCCACGTTAAAAATCCTCACGCTAATTTTATAACACATCCATAAGAACAAGGGAATTGAAACGGAATAAAAACCAGACAAATGCTTTCATGAGATCGCATCGGTATGTTTATGCAATCATAAATACCAGTAGTTTGTATTCGCCAATCGCAGAGGCATCTGCATCTAACGCGCGAAATAACGCCCTGGAAAAAACACCCGCATAAAAAGAGAATTAAGCCGAAGTAAATATAGCTGAATCTTCAAAGTCGCAATTTAGTCAGTCTTCTAGAATTAGTTTTTTTATATGCATAAAACCCAATAGATGGGATGGAAAGGAAATTAAATCAAAACTAATCATAAGAACTACGTAAAAAACATTAATTGAATATAACTTTTGATACATGAAAGATACCCGAAAGCAAAAAAAGGTAATCTAATACCTTTAAGAACTGCAAAAAAACCCATATTTTTTCAAAATATACATCTTTATTCCCACGTTAAAAATCCTCACGCTAATTTTATAACACATCCATGAGAGCAGGGGAATTGAAACGGAATAAAAACCAGACAAATGCTTTCATGAGATCGCATCGGTATGTTTATGCAATCATAAATACCAGTAGTTTGTATTCGCCAATCGCAGAGGCATCTGCATCTAACGCGCGAAATAACGCCCTGGAAAAAACACCCGCATAAAAAGAGAATTAAGCCGAAGTAAATATAGCTGAATCTTCAAAGTCGCAATTTAGTCAGTCTTCTAGAATTAGTTTTTTTATATGCATAAAACCCAATAGATGGGATGGAAAGGAAATTAAATCAAAACTAATCATAAGAACTACGTAAAAAACATTAATTGAATATAACTTTTGATACATGAAAGATACCCGAAAGCAAAAAAAGGTAATCTAATACCTTTAAGAACTGCAAAAAAAACCATATTTTTTCAAAAAATACATCTTTATTCCCACGTTAAAAATCCTCACGCTAATTTTATAACACATCCATGAGAGCAGGGGAATTGAAACGGAATAAAAACCAGACAAATGCTTTCATGAGATCGCATCGGTATGTTTATGCAATCATAAATACCAGTAGTTTGTATTCGCCAATCGCAGAGGCATCTGCATCTAACGCGCGAAATAACGCCCTGGAAAAAACACCCGCATAAAAAGAGAATTAAGCCGAAGTAAAGATAGCTGAATCTTCAAAGTCGCAATTTAGTCAGTCTTCTAGAATTAGTTTTTTTATATGCATAAAACCCAATAGATGGGATGGAAAGGAAATTAAATCAAAACTAATCATAAGAACTACGTAAAAAACATTAATTGAATATAACTTTTGATACATGAAAGATACCCGAAAGCAAAAAAAGGTAATCTAATACCTTTAAGAACTGCAAAAAAAACACGTATTTTTTCAATTAAATACATCTTTATTCCCACGTCAAAAATCCTCACGCTAATTTTATAACACATCCATAAGAACAAGGGAATTGAAACGGAATAAAAACCAGACAAATGCTTTCATGAGATCGCATCGGTATGTTTATGCAATCATAAATACCAGTAGTTTGTATTCGCCAATCGCAGAGGCATCTGCATCTAAC
Organism: Troglohyphantes excavatus; assembly: GCA_963932185.1. Lineage (NCBI taxonomy): Eukaryota > Metazoa > Arthropoda > Arachnida > Araneae > Linyphiidae > Troglohyphantes > Troglohyphantes excavatus. The sequence continues at coordinate 38,716,509 of OZ010678.1, forward strand.
GCGCGAAATAACGCCCTGGAAAAAACACCCGCATAAAAAGAGAATTAAGCCGAAGTAAATATAGCTGAATCTTCAAAGTCGCAATTTAGTCAGTCTTCTAGAATTAGTTTTTTTATATGCATAAAACCTAATAGATGGGATGGAAAGGAAATTAAATCAAAACTAATCATAAGAACTACGTAAAAAACATTAATTGAATATAACTTTTGATACATGAAAGATACCCGAAAGCAAAAAAGGTAATCTAATACCTTTAAGAACTGCAAAAAAAAACATATTTTTTCAAAAAATACATCTTTATTCCCACGTTAAAAATCCTCACGCTAATTTTATAACACATCCATAAGAACAAGGGAATTGAAACGGAATAAAAACCAGACAAATGCTTTCATGAGATCGCATCGGTATGTTTATGCAATCATAAATACCAGTAGTTTGTATTCGCCAATCGCAGAGGCATCTGCATCTAACGCGCGAAATAACGCCCTGGAAAAAACACCCGCATAAAAAGAGAATTAAGCCGAAGTAAATATAGCTGAATCTTCAAAGTCGCAATTTAGTCAGTCTTCTAGAATTAGTTTTTTTATATGCATAAAACCCAATAGATGGGATGGAAAGGAAATTAAATCAAAACTAATCATAAGAACTACGTAAAAAACATTAATTGAATATAACTTTTGATACATGAAAGATACCCGAAAGCAAAAAAAGGTAATCTAATACCTTTAAGAACTGCAAAAAAACCCATATTTTTTCAAAATATACATCTTTATTCCCACGTTAAAAATCCTCACGCTAATTTTATAACACATCCATGAGAGCAGGGGAATTGAAACGGAATAAAAACCAGACAAATGCTTTCATGAGATCGCATCGGTATGTTTATGCAATCATAAATACCAGTAGTTTGTATTCGCCAATCGCAGAGGCATCTGCATCTAACGCGCGAAATAACGCCCTGGAAAAAACACCCGCATAAAAAGAGAATTAAGCCGAAGTAAATATAGCTGAATCTTCAAAGTCGCAATTTAGTCAGTCTTCTAGAATTAGTTTTTTTATATGCATAAAACCCAATAGATGGGATGGAAAGGAAATTAAATCAAAACTAATCATAAGAACTACGTAAAAAACATTAATTGAATATAACTTTTGATACATGAAAGATACCCGAAAGCAAAAAAAGGTAATCTAATACCTTTAAGAACTGCAAAAAAAACCATATTTTTTCAAAAAATACATCTTTATTCCCACGTTAAAAATCCTCACGCTAATTTTATAACACATCCATGAGAGCAGGGGAATTGAAACGGAATAAAAACCAGACAAATGCTTTCATGAGATCGCATCGGTATGTTTATGCAATCATAAATACCAGTAGTTTGTATTCGCCAATCGCAGAGGCATCTGCATCTAACGCGCGAAATAACGCCCTGGAAAAAACACCCGCATAAAAAGAGAATTAAGCCGAAGTAAAGATAGCTGAATCTTCAAAGTCGCAATTTAGTCAGTCTTCTAGAATTAGTTTTTTTATATGCATAAAACCCAATAGATGGGATGGAAAGGAAATTAAATCAAAACTAATCATAAGAACTACGTAAAAAACATTAATTAAATATAATTTTTGATACATGAAAGATACCCGAAAGCAAAAAAGGTAATCTAATACCTTTAAGAACTGCAAAAAAAAACATATTTTTTCAAAAAATACATCTTTATTCCCACGTTAAAAATCCTCACGCTAATTTTATAACACATCCATGAGAGCAGGGGAATTGAAACGGATTAAAAACCAGAAAAATGCTTCCATGAGATCGCATCGGTATGTTTATGCAATCATAAATCCCAGTAATTAGAGTTAAATTTCTCGCAACCGGCAAGAGGCATGCCTTTCGAGCACCGCTTGCGGCAATTACCTTTTCTCCGTAGCGGAAATTAAATATTCAGGCCCTTGCTTGGCGAAAAAGGAACGGTAATTGCCGAGTTAGCTCGTGATAAACGCCAGGCAACGTATTAATACGTCACGTTTAGCAGCGATAATTTCATTAAACGGGATTCCCGTTTTTTTGGGATGATTCGGGTACTTTACAAGGGCGGGGGAGATAGCGTTTTAAGTGAATTAATTAATTTTTCCGGTGCATGCTTGGATATGACTCTAGGTTGTTTAAGTTGGAGTATGAGTGGAGTGGGTTTTTTTTTGTGTTGTCGCTGAATTGCAGGAATTGAGAAGGTTTTGTGTGTCTTTTTAGTAATTTTTTGAGAGAGAGTTGTTATGTAACTTCAAATATGAAGTTTTTTTTTTTTTGAATTTAATATGCTCTTATTTTAATGTAATAGTAGTTTGAGATTTGCTGTTTAAATACGCATAATAAAGCATTATTTTATTTGTAATTTAAATACAATGTTGCTAATAAAGCTAATTAATATATAAGTGAAATTGTTGAGCAAAAATAAAGTTCTACATTTGCCTACAATCTACAAATATCTACAAATTGTTTCAATGTCTTTACCTTGAACCCTTTTATTTGTGTTTAGTACAGTACAAAAGTACTTTGTACAGTGTACAGTACAGTACATTTCAGTGTACAGTACAGTACATTTCAGTGTACAGTACATTTCAGTGTACAGTACATTACAGTACATTGCAGTGCAAAGTACACAGTATAGTGCATAATATAGTACGCAGTACAGTGCATAATACAGTATTCGGTACAGTACTGTACAGTACAGTGCATAATACAGTACAGTACACAGTATAGTGCATAATATAGTACAAAGTACAGTGCATAATACAGTATTCGGTACAGTACTGTACAGTACAGTGTAAAATGCATAATACAGTACAGTACACAGTACAGTGCATAATACAGTATTCGGTACAATACTGTACAGTACAGTGTATAGTGCATAATACAGTACAGTACACAGTATAGTACACAATACAGTAAAGTTCAGAGCACAGTACTGTAATATAATTTTCAAATTATATAACATGTTCTGTAATATAATTTTAAAACGAAATAATACTATAATAATAAAACGTTAATACTATATAATTTGTAAAGTAATACAATTTTAAAACTATATACTACAATATTATAGTTTCGAAGTACACAATACAGTGCATAGATCAGTATAAAATAGAGTTCAGAGTACAGTACAGTAATATATATATATATATATATATATATATATATATATATATATATATATATATATATATATATATATGTAATTAGAAAACTATACGTGTACAGTAATGTAATTTTAAAACGATATAATACTTATAATAATAAAACTATATAATTGGGTAAAGTAATATAATTTCAAAACTATATACTACAATATTATAGTTTCGAAGTACACAACGCAGTACACAATACAGTGCATATATTAGTATAAAATAGAGTTCAGAGCACAGTACAGTAATATAATTTTAAAACTATATAATGGGTGCAGCAATAAAATTAGAAAACTATATGTGTTCAGTAATGTAATTTTAAAACTACATGTGTACATTAATATTATTTTAAAACTATATATTGTGTGCAATAATATAGTTTTTCAGTATAGAGTACATTATACAATTAAATGTTATGCCCACACATTCCGTACCACACACCGTACCGTACTATGCTATACAAAATCGAAAGGATATTTGGTGTTAATTTAAAATATCTTATGCTTTGTTCCCATTTTAAGTTAGTATCAGAATTTTCAAATAGATTATGAATACAAGAAAACACAAAATTCCATTAAATTATTTAAACATTAAATACATTTTTACCTCTACGAACGAAAAGAATATGGCAAAGATAAAAATGTCCAGATTGTGCCATTACATTGTTTCAATTTTCTATTCAACTCCAATAAGATATCAATACATTCGACAATGAATATAGTCTTGCAGCATTTATGAATAGAAAAGACTATCCCGATAGTTTTTTCTGACAATCTCACCACTCGTTATACGAGAAAAGCTTCCCTTTCGAGTTCTCAAATAAGAAGTACGATTGTTAAAAAGTTCGAAGTTCCCCCAGATAACTGTAACTGTATCTCTTTTTCCGATGAAAAAGAACAAATATAGGGGATTTAGAATACGCGGGTCCCAGCAAAAAGGCCGATTTTTGTCGAAAGTGCTTTTTTAAAGTATAAAAATAAATCCTATATTAAGGAAGTGATCTTCAGTTCCATTGTAATCTTTATAGTCTTAAAGTAATACATATGGGTCTCAAATAAGTACGGAATTGTTATTGTCGTCTTCTAGGTCTTAAGAGAAAAATGAAAAATATTTTAAAGACGATTCTGGAAGTAAACCGCTTCATCATCGAATAACTTATCTATTACTTGTATTTGACATTAAAAAAAAGCTTCTAACATTCCAATTTAAATAAAAAGTTTGTACTCTACATCATACTGGTCATATGTTACAAAAATGTAAAAATCATCCAATATTTATAAAAAGAATGTTTCTAAATGTATTCTTTTTATGTTACAACACTGTATAAAAAATGTTATTAAAATGAGTACTTGAACATACTCGTTTTTCTTTGAGTAAAATTGCATCGTAAATGAACGATGACGTACTCGAATTTAAGTAATCGCATTTTCTCAAAATGAGCAGTGTGATATAATATTGCTCATCTCAGCTTCTGTTCAAGCTATCATAACAAAACGACATCACATACTTAAAATAGTTGTTCAGAAGATGGTTTTCCACATTATTTGATGTCGATTGCTGAAATGGAAACCATGTTATTTCAATTCAATTATCTTACTTTCCGTTCTTTTAGCACATCTTTAAAAAAAATTCTGTTTATAACTTCTTCACGCTGCTCTGGTAGTTTAACGAATAAGGTATTGGAATACTGTGCCTGAGGATCTGGGTTCGATTTCCGGTAAGTATTGGTTGTAATAGTTGATATTTATTGTAATTGATTTATAAAGGCAGCTCAACAGTAAGTACAAATTAAATAATTACAATAAAATCGATATTATAATATATTCAATACCAATTAATATACAAAATATAACAAACTACTATGTTTTGCTTATATATATATACTAGTTTAATTATACTTACAGGTATTTTTAACAAACTATATATATATATACTAGTTCAATTATACTTACAGGCAATAAACTGTCGAATCTAAACGATTTCTTGAATTTTCATGGTAATTACGGGTTTTATACCAACTTATGTCTCCTCTAACGGCTGAACGGTAAGTCACAAGAAACAAGTGTGAATGGCATTTTTGTTAAAAATTACTTGCAAAAGAACTTTGCAATTTTTTTTTTAATACCCAAGACATGTCAAACTCAGCTTTAAAAAAAACTGTAGAGCTACGGGCATGCCCAGGAAAGAACAAAAAAAAAAGATACATAAACAAAACTCAACACCCTTGTGGGCGGAGAAAAAGCAAAACACAATGAAACCAGTTTTAACACCAACTACAATTGACAAAACATACACATACATACAAATACAAAAATGCAAATCCAAAAAGACTCAAACAAGAGAAAAGGAATTAATAAAAACACAAATGAGTGCAAAATTTAGTGTAAGACACAAATTAAAAACAGAAATAGGACAAAAACATAACAAAATAATTTTAAAAGCACACACACACAAAAAGTGCTAAACATAACAAAGAAAGCACCCCTACCCCCTTAATCAATAGACTTACATATTTCAGTAGAAATTTTAACACAGGTAACCAATTTATATACTGATCCCTTGTTTTGTAGAATGTTGTCCAGCCAGACTTGAGCGTTGACTAAACGTTTTTCTCTGTAATTTATAGCTAGGGAGAAAATTACAAAAAATTGATTTCGGACGCCATTTTTCCAAGATGGCGGCCAACGCCGAGGTGATGCAGGAGTGCAAAATTAATATATCGTACCGAACACTTATTCGAATGAATTAAAATTATTTCCAGCTTTTCTGAATTTTTTTTCCGAATTAAACACTTTGCTGAATGGACTAGCCAAAGAGGAAAAAATGTTTTGATTTTTTGTCTATTTCTGCATTTTCTAGTGTGTATGTACACCTTAAATGATTTGCTTTTCCCTACTGTAGAAAGTAAAAAATATAATTTCTAGAAAAAAAGAAAACCGACTTTAAGGAAAATGCGCTAAAAAGTAAAAAATAATTTTTAATTTTACGAATGAGTTGAAAAATTTGAATTATAGAATATTAATTTTGTACTTAGTACAACTTTTTGAAGTCGGCGCCAAGATTTAGGTATGATTTTTGAAAATTGGCACCAACTTCAAAAAGTTGTACTAAGTATAAAATTGAAATTCAATAATTCAATTTTTTCAACTCATTCGTAAAATTAAAAATTATTTTTTACTTTTTAGCGCATTTTTCTTAGAGTCAGTTTTCCTTTATTCTAGAAAGATAATTTTATTTTTCTATTTTTAGTTTTTAATTTAGCAGGGCTTTGCACCTATTATTATTCACCAATAAATTCAAGTAGCAACTTGTGCTCAACAATGTATATTGTAAAACAATCCCTATCAATGTCAATAAATGCTGGTAAACCGAAATGTCATTGTTGTACAACTTCTGTTAAACTATGATAATATTATGAAATCAGATAAATTGTTTAAAAAAACTCCAGTTAATCGATATTTCTGGATAAATAACAGCCGGATAACAGATTTTTTTTTTTGAAGATGTAGCCTAAGTGGATTTTTCTCTATCCAACCAAAATAGAATTTTCGAAATCGGACCAAATTTTTTTTCAAACGGTCCGGTTAATTGAGAATTCCGGATAGTTAAATGCCTGATAACCGAATATTTTTTCAAATTGGGAATCCCTATCCAATAAAAAAAATTGTGCAAATATCTTAAGTAGAACCGAAATCCCGCGCGAACATACATAAAAAAAATACATAGCGGTCGAATTGATAACCTCTCGACTTGGCGCGCGTTGGCGGTTTTAATTTAAATTTTTGGGGGCGGTTTTATTTTGGAGTTTTGTTTGACGCGCTGATCAGTCGGTTAAAAAAATAAGCAAAACAGCGAACACTTTCTTTTAATTTTCCCACATTGGTTCTTTTTGCAAATACAACCCCACCTTACCCTACATAATTCACGAAAATCCCGAACCAAATCCGACCTTCCGCCAAATATCCCATCTCGTCCAATCCGAATCCATAACCACCCCACTTCTCGCCAACTCTTCCTTCACAGCCAATCCCGCATCTCAAAATAAATAAAATCCCAACTCAAACTCCGAAACTCGCCAACGGAAGCCCGCAATATTTCACCAGCTCTACTTTACGAAGCGCATGCATCTTTGTAAAGGTGACGAAATATATGTACCAGAGATTCAACTGCCATGTTTCTCTTCCTATTCCTTTTGGCCCCTGGGGTAAACTAGAACCCTTTTTCTACCCCGGTCTTCTACCCTGGATCTCTAGGGAGGTACTGACATAGAAAATAACTTCGAGTCCGAGTTTTCTATATATATAAAAAAAATCTTTTTTTAGGGTTTGACTTTGAAGCAGACTTGGCTGCTTTCTATGCTTGTATATCACTCTGGGTAGTCTTTGAGAAAGAAAATGGAATGTATGTGGAAGCGAAACTTGTAAATTTTGAATACGGAACCGATTTTTGAATTTATATCAAAAGTTTTGAATTGAAATGAATTTTTGTGAGATATTTCTCTATATAGGATATCCCCAAGGTTCAACCGTGGTTGTAAAAATATATATAAAACTATGTATGCTATTTGTGAGAATATACAATCAAAAGCTTGTATTCACTGTAAAAAAATTTGCTTAAAAATGAGTACATGGCATTACTCGTTTTTCTTTGAGTACAATTGCATCGTAAATGAGCGATGACGTAATCAAATTTAAGTTATCGTACTTTTGTATGAGCAGTGTGGTTTAATATTGCTAATATCAGCTTCTGTTCAACCCATCTTAACAAAGCGACATGGTAAACTTAAAATATTTTATTAGAAGATGGTTTTGCACATTATTTGATGTTGATTGCTTCAATGGAAACAGAGTTATTACAACTTAATTATCTTACTTCCATTCTTTTGGCACACCTTTGTAACAGTACTTATGTTTATAACTTCTTCACGTCGCTCTTGCAGTACAACGGATAACACCCTGGACTTCGGTGCGGACGGCATCAGATACACGGATTGGGTTCGATTCGCCGGTTAATCCTGATTGTAGTTGTTAAAATGTATTGAAAGTGATTTATGAAGGCAGTCTGTATAGGCAAGTAACTGGTATTTTTATTAATTTTTCTCATTTTTGAGTACATGTCTTTTTCAAAAATTAATAACCTGTAAATATTTATACAATTTACAGTAAATTTCCTTGTGACCTTCCCGAAAACAATTGACATTAAGCATTTGGAATTGAAGTGTATTGAAGACTTAAATGCATTTTGAAGATTTTATTTTTACAGAATAAAATTTTGTCAGCCTACTAAATAGCATTAGTCGAGAAGAAAATACATTTTATACATACGGATATTTATAGAATATTAAAAAGTTAAGTAAATACATAAAAAAAATATTTTAAAAACATGTCGCTTACACAATTGATTAAAAAAAATCTTTATTTGAGAATTTTTATCATTTTATAGATAACTAGCAATATGGCCCGGCGTTGCTCGTGGTCACTTTGCGCAATGAGAGCTGCGCGATTTTGTCTTGTTAGCATAGCCATCGCATATCACTCTCTGTGCACTGTGAAAAATAAATTTTAACCAAATACAGATTTATTAAATTAGTTTGAGTATTTTTTGAGATACTTAAATCTATTTCTATGTTCACGACTTTACATGCTATTGCGACTACTATTTAAACTGATTTTTTTGTAAAATGTTTCTTTTTGTGAAATAAATATTCCTGAATTTTTTTCATTGCATATTTTTTTTATAAAAATTTACCATTTAGTGACAATAAACCCATGTAGTAAACTGCACATTCATTAGTTTTAATATTGGCGACGCAATAATATATCAAAGTAAAAATATTGCATTCTTCCAAATCGAAATAATGTATCGTATTTGGTGAAGTTTTTTTTCTTCTTTTGTGCCAATTGGCGACCGGAGTCTATATACACGTCTTTCAACATAACTTCATACGGGTCAATATTTACGGATAATATTTCTTATAAAAAATTAATTATCAAATATTCATTTTTGAATACTAATAATATGTTTTTGTGGTGATAATTTAAAAATAAGATACATGGAGGTATAAATATAGAAAACCTTAAGTTAAACTTTTAGGGTGGACCATTTCAACATCATTGTAATATTCCACTCCGTAACAAATAGCACTATTGTCATAAAGTTAAGTTGTTTGGAACATGAATACAGATGGCGTCAGTCGAAAGGGCTGGTTTATCTTCCTCCTTCAGTTGGCGAGGTTTTTATTAACGACATTAATTTTGTTATTTATACCCTAATTTCGCCATTGTGATGATAGTTTTAAATATAGGACCTCTATTTTAGCTCATTTGGCAACATTTTTATTCAATTGGAGAACATTTGTATTCATTTGGCGACATTTTTTATTTATTTGGCAACATTTTTAATTCATTTGGCAATATTTGGCGATATTTTTAATTCATTTGGCAATATTTTTAATTCATTTGGCGATATATGACGACATTTTAAATTTATTTGGCGATATTTTTAATTCATCAGGCGACATTTTTAATTCATTTGGCAACATTTTTAATTTATTTGGCAATATTTGGCGAATTTTTAATTCTTTTGGCGATATTTTTAAATCATCTGGCGACATTTTTAATTCATTTCGCAACATTTTTAATTCATTTGGCAATATTTGGCGTCATTTTTAATTTATTTGGCGATATTTTTAATTCATCTGGCGACATTTTTAATTCATTTCGCAACATTTTTAATTCATTTGGCGATATTTTTAATTTATCTGGCGACATTTTTAATTCATTTCGCAACATTTTTAATTCATTTAGCAATATTTGGCGTCATTTTTAATTTATTTGGCGATATTTTTAATTCATCTGGCGACATTTTTAATTCATTTCGCAACATTTTTAATTCATTTGGCAATATTTTTAATTCATTTGGCGATATTTTTAATTTATCTGGCGACATTTTTAATTCATTTGGCAATATTTGGCGACATTTTTAATTAATTTGGCGATATTTTTAATTCATCTAGCGACATTTTTAATTCATCTGGCGACATTTTTTATTCATTTCGCAACATTTTTAATTCATTTGGCAATATTTGGCGACATTTTTAATTTATTTGGCGATATTTTTTATTCACATGGCGACATTTTTAATTCATTTCGCAACATTTTTAATTCATTTGGCAATATTTTTAATTCATTTGGCGATATTTTTAATTTATCTGGCGACATTTTTAATTCATTTGGCAATATTTGGCGACATTTTTAATTCATTTGGCGATATTTTTAATTCATCTAGCGACATTTTTAATTCATCTGGCGACATTTTTTATTCATTTCGCAACATTTTTAATTCATTTGGCAATATTTGGCGACATTTTTAATTTATTTGGCGATATTTTTTATTCACATGGCGACATTTTTAATTCATTTCGCAATATTTTTAATTCATTTGGAAATATTTTTAATTCATTTGGCAATATTTGGCGATATTTTTAATTCATTTGGCAATATTTTAATTAATTTGGCAATATTTGGCGACATTTTTTGGTGATATTTTTAATTCATCTGGCGACATTTTTAATTCATTTAACAACATATTTAATTCATTTGGCAATATTTGGCGACATTTTTAATTCATTTAACGATATTTTTAATTCATCTGGTGACATTTTTTATTCATTTGGCGACATATTTAATTCATTTGGCAATATTTTTAATTCATTTGGCGATATTTTTAATTCATCTGGCGACATTTACTCATCAGCCAATCAAAATGAATCGTTTATCCCAGTATTGTCTAAAAATATTTTTGGTCGCCCCAAGGTGATTTTTAACAATAATGTTATGAAGGGAAGATCGAGATGTAAATTTCCCATACGCGTAATGTTAGAGAAAATGGAAAAAGTTCTATAACTTTTGAATGGTTACAGATATCCACATGAAACAAAGTGCAGATTTTAAACTAAGAAAAGTTTGTTCACATGGTGCAAGTTTCAGAAAAATCCGTGCAGTAGTTTTTGAGTTAAATCCGGACAAACAGACAGACAGACAGACTGACAGACAAAAAAATTTTAAATGTGATTTTCGGAATCAGCGTATTCTAATTCGTGGAGAAAACTCAAAATGAGGGGTTTTGTTCGATTCCACTGACAGACACTCCATTCTTATATATAAGTATTGATTGATTTGTAAGTATTGTTTAAAAATCATATCATTATTAAACATCTTTTTATAAAAAAAGGGATATTTTGGAAAGTTGCCGGCAGCTTTGAAAATTAAAATAGAAAATTGGCGATTGGTTAAAAAAATGTCAATAGCCTGTGTTTAGATTTTAATATAATATATTTAAGATTTAATTAAGGAATAATTAAGTCTCATTAACAAATTAAACTTGTTTTTGAATGCCATTTTTTACTATAATAAAGTAAATCAAGTGTTCTAAAAGAAAAATCTGGTAGCAATAAAAATGTATTAAACTCAAAAACTGATAGTTTAGAGGAATAAAATTTTTTAGTGTATTTATATAATTAATTCAAGCACTTTAGAATAATAGAATAATGAAGCACTTTAAATCATCACACAGTTTTAATTAGGCAAGATAAACATGTGCCCATTACTAAATTTCAATAATTTATTATCATCCTTATCAAAGTAAATAAGGAGACGTAATCAAATTATATTCATGACTTAAGATTTATTCCAAGATAAAATTACTCGTATATAAGATTGCTTATTATTCGAATAGATATTTGAGAATAAATGTATATAAAAATGGAAAGATATATTGAAATGTAAACAATGTTATGAATTATTTTAAACCAAAAACGCCAACCAAAACCGCCAAATCGAGCCAAAGGAGAGCGGTTATCAATACAACTGTTATGTTTTTTTTTATGTATGTTCACGCAAGATTTCTGTTCTAATTCAGATATGTGGGAAATTCCTTTTTTGTTGGATAGGGGATATCTCACTTGAGCAGATTAATAAAAAATATATCCAGTTATCCGGCATTTAACTATTCGGAATTAACCGGACCATTTGAAAAAAAAATATTGTCCGATTTCTAAAATTCTCTTTTTGTAAAATGGAGAAAAATCCCCTTTAACATTTTTTTTTTAAAATCGGTTATACGACTGTTATTTTTCCGGAAATATCTATTAATCGGACGTATATATATATATATATATATATATATATATATATATATATATATATATATATATATATATATATATATATATATATATATATATATATATATATATATATATATATATATATATATATATATATATATATATATATATATATATATATATGTATATGCATGCATAAATATGTATATATATTAGGTAGGCCAATTGTAGACTACACTAGTTGTATAATGCAGATTATGAAAATTATGTATAAACTAAATTTTATTCAAATTGATGCAGTAGATATAGAGAAAACCACCAGAGCTGTTATGCATGAGTTATGAAGAACAGATTAAATTGTTCCTGACATGGAACTTGACACAAGGTAAATAAAAATAATTGCATGTCATTACACAAAAGTTTTTTAAATAAATAATCCCACTACAGTTTCACCAATAAACACCTTCCTCAACAAAAGTTTTAATTGTTCAAGTTAATCCCTAAAAAAAAAAGCACACTGCATCAAATAAAGGAGTGCATTTCAGAGGTAAATTTGCTTAGTCATCTCAAGAGAATTACAGCTCTTATAATAAAACCCTTTTTCTTTCGTGTTTACTGACTTCCCAATAAAGACAGCACTGATCAATATTCCAATAATTAATTAAATTTGAACGCGGGAACTAGCGCCGGTCCCCCGTGGTTTAGCATGGAAGTGTTCTGCCTACCAGTTTTTCTTAACGATTTATTCTGAAAAATTGGGGATTTTCATTGTAACGGATGGCAACGGCGTAAACGATGCCATTTCCTCTTTTTGATGCGTTGTGGAAGCGGAGCCATTGTCTTTGTGTGTATGTTATTATCTTTTTTTTCCTTCTTGTTTTGGTTTTGAAGTATTTGTTACTTTAAAGGATTTTTATTTGTTTGTTTTATTTTTTCTAAATTAAGGAGTGTTTTGATTGTTCCGTTGAATAAAAACTGTTGTTTTGTTGAATGATTTAGGGGTTTTGTTTGTCGTTTTATTTTCCACATTAGTAAAGATTAAATTGATTGGAATGGTTTAGAGGTAACCACATATGTCAAGATAGAGTATTCCGAGTTCGTTTTTGAAGCTGTTCATAAACGCTTGGGGTTGTCCATGAAATCTTGAATTTGTTTATAAATTTTGGATATATTCACTAAATTTTTTAAGCTGTTCATATTTTCTTAGACATGCTTATGAATTCTTAAATCAGTTCATAATTTCTTGGAGATGTTCTTGAATCTTGAAGCTATACACAAATTCTTGGAGATGTTCTTGAAGCTATACATAAATTCTTGGAGATGTTCTTGAAGCTATACATAAATTCTTGGAGATGTTCTTGAAGGTATGCATAAATTCTTAGAGATGTTCTTGAAGCTATACATAATTCTTGGAGATGTTCTTGAAGCTATACATAAATTCTTGGAGATGTTCTTGAAGCTATACATATATTCTTGGAGATGTTCTTGAAGCTATACATAAATTCTTGGAGATGTCCATGTTATCTCTAAGCAATTTTAAAACTTTTAGGTGATGGAAATATCTTGGGCTGTTTTCTAAATTCCTGGTGATGTTCAGTACTCATGGATTATATATTCTCATGGTTCATATATTCTCAGAGATGCTCATGCATTCTTAAACCAGTCCATAAATTATTTCAGATGTTCTTGAAGCTATTCATACAGTCTAAAATATGTCTATGATAACATGAAGCAGTTTAAAACATTGTATGTGATGCACATATCTTTTTTGGTGGGCTGTGTTCTAAATTTCTGGAGTTGTTCATATATTCTTAGAAATGCTCATGAATCTCAAAGCGCTCTATAAATTCTTGGAGATGTTCTTGAAGCTATACACAAATTCTTGGAGATGTCCATGATATCTCTAAGCAATTTTAAAAACTTTCTGGTGATGGAAATATCTTGGGCTGTTTTCTAAATTCCTGGAGATGTTCAGTACTCATGGAGCTGTTCATATATTCTCAGAGAGGCTCATGCATTCTTAAACCAGTCCGCAAATTATTTCAGTTGTTCTTGAAGCTATTTATACAATCTAGAAGATGTCCATGATAACATGAAGTACTTTAAAGCATTGTATGTGATGCACATATCTTTTTTGGTGTGCTTTTTTCTAAATTTCTGGAGATGTTCAGTACTTATGAAGCTGTTCATATATTCTTAGACATACTCATAAATTCATAGAGCAGTTAATAATTTCTTGGAGATGTTTTTGAAGCTATACATAAATTCTTGGAAATGTCCATGATATCTCTAAGCAATTTTAAAACTTGTAGGTGATGGAAATATCTTGGGCTGTTTTCTAAATTCCTGGAGATGTTCAGTACTCATGGAGCTGTTCATATATTCTGAGAGATGCTCGTGCATTATTAAACCAGTCCACAAATTATTTCAGATGTTCTTGAAGCTATTCATACATTCTATAAGATGTCCATGATAACATGAAGAAGTTTAAAACATTGTATGTGATGCACATATCTTTTTTGGTGGGCTGTTTTCTAAATTTCTGGAATTGTTCATATATTGAGATGTTCTTAGAGCTGCTCATGAATCTCAAAGCGGTCCATAAATTCTTGAAGCTATACATAAATTCTTGGAGATGTTCTTGAAGCTATACATAAATTATTGGTGCTGTCCATGATATCTCTAAGCAATTTTAAAACTTGTAGGTGATGGAAATATCTTGGGCTGTTTTCTAAATTCCTGGAGATGTTCAGTGCTCATGGAGTTGTTCCAATATTCTCAGAGATGCTCATGCATTCTTAAATCAGTCCATAAATTATTGCAGATGTTCCTCAAGCTATTTATAAGTTCTTGGAAGATGTCCATGATAACTTGAAGCAGCTTGTTGTTGGTGATGCAGATATATTCTTTGGTGCTTTGTTTTCTAAATTCATGGAGATTTTCAAGTGTTCGTGCAGCTGTTCATATATTTCTAGAGATTCATAAATTCTTGGAGATGTTCTTGAAGCTATACACAAATTCTTGGAGATGTCCATGATATCTCTAAGCAATTTTAAAAACTTTCTGGTGATGGAAATATCTTGGGCTGTTTTCTAAATTCCTGGAGATGTTCAGTACTCATGGAGCTGTTCATATATTCTCAGAGAGGCTCATGCATTCTTAAACCAGTCCGCAAATTATTTCAGTTGTTCTTGAAGCTATTTATACAATCTAGAAGATGTCCATGATAACATGAAGTACTTTAAAGCATTGTATGTGATGCACATATCTTTTTTGGTGTGCTTTTTTCTAAATTTCTGGAGATGTTCAGTACTTATGAAGCTGTTCATATATTCTTAGACATACTCATAAATTCATAGAGCAGTTAATAATTTCTTGGAGATGTTTTTGAAGCTATACATAAATTCTTGGAAATGTCCATGATATCTCTAAGCAATTTTAAAACTTGTAGGTGATGGAAATATCTTGGGCTGTTTTCTAAATTCCTGGAGATGTTCAGTACTCATGGAGCTGTTCATATATTCTGAGAGATGCTCGTGCATTATTAAACCAGTCCACAAATTATTTCAGATGTTCTTGAAGCTATTCATACATTCTATAAGATGTCCATGATAACATGAAGAAGTTTAAAACATTGTATGTGATGCACATATCTTTTTTGGTGGGCTGTTTTCTAAATTTCTGGAATTGTTCATATATTGAGATGTTCTTAGAGCTGCTCATGAATCTCAAAGCGGTCCATAAATTCTTGAAGCTATACATAAATTCTTGGAGATGTTCTTGAAGCTATACATAAATTATTGGTGCTGTCCATGATATCTCTAAGCAATTTTAAAACTTGTAGGTGATGGAAATATCTTGGGCTGTTTTCTAAATTCCTGGAGATGTTCAGTGCTCATGGAGTTGTTCCTATATTCTCAGAGATGCTCATGCATTCTTAAATCAGTCCATAAATTATTGCAGATGTTCCTCAAGCTATTTATAAGTTCTTGGAGATGTCCATGATAACTTGAAGCAGCTTGTTGTTGGTGATGCAGATATATTCTTTGGTGCTTTGTTTTCTAAATTCATGGAGATTTTCAAGTGTTCGTGCAGCTGTTCATATATTTCTAGAGATTCATAAATTCTTGGAGATGTCTATTAAGTTATTCATAAGTTCTAGGTGATGTTTATGAGTTCTTGAAAACGTTTAAAAATTTGTTGGTGATGCACATATTTTCTTGATGAAATGTTTTTAAATTAATAGAGATGTTCAAGTATTCTTGTAGCTGTTTGTATATTCTTGGAGATGTATACAAAATCTTGAAGTTGTTGATAAGTTTTTAGAAATGTCCATAATTTCCCCAAGCTTATTGTTATCTCATCGATATGGTTTTAAATTCTTAAGGCTGTATATAAATATTTTGGAGATATATAGAATTTCTTGAAGCTATGATTATAAGTTCTTGGAGATGTTCATAAATTCTTACGATTGGCTATGTTTTGTATGTATCTAAAGTTAAGATATTCATAGTAGTAAAATTTTCCCATTGATGTAGCTAAGATTATTTTATTGAAGGATTGTTATTTATTGTTTGGATCTCGCTACTAAAAAACATGTCAAAAACATATTTGCTAAATTTTAATGACATACAACCTTACATACAATATGTGATAAGTGTTTTCTAAAACGAGTTATTTCAATTGAAATCTGATTAAAGACTTTATTTGTCAGAAAATAATGTTATATTGGTAGTGAAATAAAATAACTCCTTTTATATAAGAATAATAAATAATTTTTTAAAACTTTTAATCACGTAATAAAAATTTTCCCGATAATTTATATAACTCATTGTAACAGTAAAGATTCAAATATTCTAACGAATTCCAACGAAACCAAATATTCGAACCGTACTAAAACGTATATTATAACATTTTGCAATAAAATCACTTTTCCCAATAAATTCTTCAACTGTTTATTTTGTAAGACAAATATTGAGACCCCATGTAAAACTTGTCCACACACACTGACAAATCGACATATGACACCCCATAAACCAACCCCCCCAAAAAATCCCTTTAAAATTCCGACTCCAGTGATATATGTGCCGAAAACATCCCTACGCACCCCTTTAACATATCCCCATCGCATGAATAGGAGAGCGATTTATGTGGTAACGGATTTGACTAAGCAATTTATGACGTTAATTTATCCTCTGGGGGGAGTTTTAATAAGCCAGATTTGGCGACAAGATTGCAAGCGCGTGAAATATGGGACGGCGACACGGCGCCAACGCAAACCCCTCCTGGCGATAAACAAAAAGGGCAAATGTCCCCTTTCTCCCTCTCTTGCGTGTCTTCTTAGGGGAAAAGGGAAGTTATTAACGATGCGGCGTTTCTTGAGGACATTGGGTGTCTCTTTGGTCAGGGATAGAGATGCACAGGGAAAAGGGAAAGAGCCAATAGGATTAAGACACGTTGCGCGTCTCTGGATTATGTGATTTGTGTCATCTTTTTTTCGGTTCTTGGGAATCTGGGTTATTGGAAGGAAGTGCTTTGCTTGGGTTGTGTTGTTTATGCATTTAATCTTAGATGGGTACTGCTTTTATGTTACCATGAGTCAAAGTAAACACACTAATATACTGAAGGACATTTTTTTATGGAAATGATTGTAGTTTTCTGCATAAAAATATAAGATATGAATTTGAATTTTATTCTGACTCTGTGTTTCGTTGATTATATATTTAATCATATATGGTTGCCCCCTATTGTGCATTTTATGATGTAATATGCACTGAATAAAAAAGGTACTTAAAAATGAGTACATGAACCTACTCGTTATTCTTCGAGTACAATTGCATCGTAAATGAGCGATGGCGTACTCAAATTTAAGTAACCGAACTTTCTCAAAAATGAGCAGTGTGATTTAATATTGCTTATCTCAGCTTTTGCTCATGCCATCTCAACAAAGCGATCTGTCAAACTTAAAATAGTTGTTCAGAAGATGGTTTTCCACATTGATTGATGTCGATTGATTAAATGGAAACTGAGTTATTACCAATCAATTATCTTACTTCCCATTCTTTTGGAACAACTTTTTAGTATTTCTTCTGTCTATAACTTCTTCAAGTAACTGGACTGCGGTGCCTTAAGATCTTTGTTCGACTCCTGGTAAATCCTGGTTGTAATGGTTGATATTTATTGAAAGTGATTTATCAAGGCAGCTTATGTAGGCTAGCATCTGCTCTTTTTATTCATTTTGATTATTTTTGAGTACATGTCTTTTTCAAAATTGAAACTTATGCATTCGGAGCAACGATAAGCATCGAATGTACTCAAAAATGAGTAAGTTTGACTTATTTTTAAGTACTATTTTGAATCTGGTGCAGAACAATGCATGTTGTCATGGAGTGTACCTGGTGCAGAATAATGTATGTTAGATGCATGGTGTATGAACAATATATGAACAACAGTATATTATTCCTTAATTCCATGAGTGAACATATTACATATATATTATAAAATTCCGTATTAAGAATGAAATGTAATATTAGAACATGATTGCGAACATAAGATTTTATCACTAATAAAAAATTCCCTCTATCAAATGTTCAAGTGAAACTCTTTCTCCAACTCATCTAACAACATCAATTGCCTCAAGCCAATTCTCTTTAAAAAATACCAGTTTCTCCAACCCCCCCCCCACCCCCCAACCCCCACAAATACCAAAATAAAACGTCATTTCGACGAACCAAAATAGCAACACGTGTTATCACAGATAACCATTCCAGCCAAAAAAAAAAAAAAAAAAAAAAAAATTAACGGCGATTCGCTGGTCTTGAAGGAGTTACCGTAATGGAGGTCTTTAATCCTGAGGGGCGGCGGTGGGGGGGGGGGGGGGACTGATAAAAAGACTTTTTTTACGACCCATTTTGGTCTTTTTCCAGACCTCCACAGATTGCAGGCGATTACGAACTATTCGGAATCGCCCTGGGATGGACGATAGAGGGAAGGATCGTCTGCGGACCTTTAAATGCTAAATTATCCTCAATTCTGGAACGGCGATTCCTGTAGTGAATTAAGAGAGAACTGCCTTGATGGGTGTATTTGGATGCGATTTTGCGGCTGTTCTGATGTCTGTTGATTTACATAATGGTAGGGTTTGGATGGAAATATTTCTTGTCGAACAATAAAGTAGACAAGAGAAATCATAAGAGAAAGTATAAGATAATGGTTCATTGTCTTTTGATGTCTATGGATTTGCGATTTGAAAGCACATAACACCATTTTTCAATGTCACTAAATATAATTTAGCTATTAAATATAATTTAGCTGTTAAATATAATTTACCTACTAAATACAATTTACCTACTAAATACAATTTATCTACTAAATACAATTTAGCTACTAAATACAATTTAGCTACTAAGTACAATTTAGCTACTAAATATAATTTAGCTACTAAATATAATTTAGCTACTAAATACAATTTAGCTACTAAATACAATTTAGCTGCTAAATACAATTTAGCTGCTAAATACTTTTTAGCTGCTAAATACAATTTAGCTGCTAAATACAATTTAGCTGCTAAATACAATTTAGCTACTAAATACAAGTTAGCTACTAAATACAATTTAGCTACTAAATACAAATTCAAACTTATATAAAAATTAGCAATAAATTTTTTTCTACAAATTTTTGGTACACCTGTCACACTATAGTCACATATGGTACACCCCCTTGCCCAAGGGTACGTGACGCAATAAAGTTTCTAAATATAATTTAGATACTACAAATAACTAACTCAATAACGAAAATAAATATTCATTTTGTAGATGCATTTATTATTCACAATAATTCTATAGTATTTAACTTATAAACAAAAATAGTATCCTAAAAGGAAAAAAAAAATTATTTAACAAAATATAAGGAAATTTTTCTCTGGTTAATAGTTTCTAATAATAATAATATCTAATAATAATAATATCTAATAATAATAATAATATCTAATAATAATAATAATAATATCTAATGATAATAATAATATCTAATAATAATAATAATAATATCTAATGATAATAATAATATCTAATAATAATAATATCTAATAACAATAATATCTAATAACAATAATATCTAATAATAATAATAATATCTAATAATAATAATATCTAATAATAATATCTAATAACAATAATATCTAATTATAATAATATCTAATAATAATAATATCTAATAATAATAATATCTAATAATAATAATAATATCTAATAATAATAATAATAATATCTAATGATAATAATAATATCTAATAATAATAATATCTAATAACAATAATATCTAATAACAATAATATCTAATAATAATAATAATATCTAATAATAATAATATCTAATAATAATATCTAATAACAATAATATCTAATTATAATAATATCTAATAATAATAATATCTAATAACAATAATATCTAATAATAATAATATCTAATAACAATAATAATATCTAATAACAATAATAATATCTAATAACAATAATAATATCTAATAACAATAATAATATGTAATAATAATAATAATAATATCTAATAATAATAATAATATCTAATAATAATAATAATAATATCTAATAATAATAATAATAATAATATCTAATAATAATAATAAGTAATATCTAATAAAAATAATAATAATATCTAATAATAATAATAATAATATCTAATAATAATAATATCTAATAATAATAATATCTAATAATAATAATATCTGATAATAATAATAATAATATCTAATAATAATAATATCTAATAATAATAATAATAATATCTAATAATAATAATAATAATATCTAATAATAATAATAATAATATCTAATAAAAATAATAATAATATCTAATAATAATAATAATAATATCTAATAATAATAATATCTAATAATAATAATAATAATAATATCTAATAATAATAATATCTAATAATAATAATATCTAATAATAATAAAATCTAATAATAATAATATCTAATAATAATAATATCTAATAATAATAATAATAATAGTAAATAAATTAAAGTAAAATAATGACATTCAAAAGCACAGTGTTTTTACAGCAAGTCAATGTTGGCCGGTAGCTAAGATAAACAAATTGAGTAGGGGGGGAGTGGAGTGAAAAAATTAGTTATTTTTTAGTAGTTTTAGATAATAAAGAAAACTGTCATTTTGATGAATGTCACAATGAAGCTATTATTTTTGGATAAAATATTTCGTTATGATTTTACTGTTTCTGAGCGCCTTATATACTGTGACGTCAATAATGTCCTATTTAAGTTGTTCAGTTTATTTTTTCGAAAACAGAGGATGATTTCTTCAAAACTGGTATGACAATGTGTGATTTTCTCTTAAACTTCTGACCGGCCTATCAGATTAATAAAATTGTGAGTTTACATGTTTTGTATGACAGTTTAAATTATAGTCATATTATTAGTCAAATTGTAATTTGATAAATTTATTTTTATTCAAAAAATTATTAGTCAAATCAATTTAATCTACAACTTTATCATGGAAAACCTGGGGTGTCCATTTACGATGTCTATGTCACGTAAGCAAGTGGGCGGAGCAACTTGCTGTACATTAAACAAATGAGAGACACGAAATGAAAATGTCATTTTTGGCGACATTTATTTTAACACCTTGTTGGACTGCGCCTTGTTCATTACTTTTACATTTACAGTAAGTCAATGTTGGTGGAGAACTTATGTAAACAACCTGAATAAGCAAGTAACATTTAAACAACGTTTTCAAATATTTTTATATTCTAATATAAAACGGTATTTTGTTTTTTAAAAGTGTGATTTCAGTGAATGAAATCTGCAATGCTCAAAACGCAGAATTATTCGATAGGAATAAACCCAACTCCTAAATTCGGAATAAAATAAAAATTCCACAAAACGGCATTAAGAAATCGTCTGATTTCCAGCAAAAAGCAGTAACATTATCCATCTAACATCCTACAAATTCGAGTTCCAAAACATTTGTACTCAGACGATTTCCTTCGCATCAAAATTTCATCCGGAATCCCCCCCCCCCCCCCCCCCTAAAGAAAAAAAAACGAGTTTAGATGTCTTCCTTTAACTAGGATGATTCAACTTCGAAAAATACTTCGTGATCTTTTTTAAAAGAAATTCAATCAAACGGAAGTCAGCTTTTTTATCAAAACACAATGGCAACGGCTTCGAGATGACGTAGATCGCAGCTATGAAACTTTTCGAATATATGTGGTGAGGTTTTATATTACAAGTACTCGAAACTGTAAATTGATTTTTTTTCTTTGCCCTAGGTTCTCTTTAAAGTGGAGCCTATTGTTGGTTTTAAAACAGTGTTGAGGTGGTCTCAAATTTTCGCTGAGCTTTTTACTTTTATTTTTTGTTATTATTATTATTTTCCTTTTTTATTGAAAATGCTGAGTGGTACATATACTGTTAGAACTCCATTAGTTTTAAGATTTAGAAAACGATTTTTTTTATTTCTTAGAAACTCAATCAAAATCTTAGAAAAAAAAAATGTGAAAATAAAATTGAAGATATAGAAGTGGAAAAATTGTTCTTTTTTTTAGTAGTTTTAGATAATAATGAAATCTGTCATTTTAACCAACGTAATTTTTTTTACTTTCATTTAAACTGTATAAAATATAGAACTATGAAACTATTATTTTTGGATAACATATTTTGTCATGGTTTCATTGTTTGTCAAATTGTTTGTTTCATTGTTTTTCATTGTTTGTGATGTCAAAAATGTCCCTTTGAAAATTGTTGTGTTAATATTTAAAAAAAAAACAGATAATGATTTCTACAAAATTGATAAGACAATTTATGATTTTTATTTGCTCTTAAACTTTTGCAGCAAGTGTTTCAATTATAGACTTTATACATCCTCTGATTACCAGTTTGAGATACATCAAACAATAAAATTAAAATATATTTAAAGCAACCTACACACAAGCAAAGTTGGATGATTTTATTGATGGTAATAAATGTAAATTCAACAATAAAATTAAATACATTAAAACAGCATCTTCCATACAATAATATTTATGATTTGTTTACATGTACAACAGGTAGGATCAAAACCATCCCATCAGTGCGGTACATGTGAACGATTTGGGATAATTTTTTAAATGATCAGTATATAGTCGATATAATTTATATAGCATAATATATAGCATAGTATATAGCACAATGTGTAGTATAGTTCTTCTGGAAATACTGCTGCTAATCTTATAAAGGAAAACTATAATAGTATATATTATTATAGTAAGTATAGTATTTAGCATAGTATATAGTATAATATAGTATAGTATAGTATAACATTTAATATATCGTATAGAATAGTGTATAGTATAGTATAATATAACATATAATATATCGTATAGGATAGTGTATATTATAGTATAGTATATAGTATAGCATATAATAGAATATAGTACATTATATAATATAGTGCATTATATAATGTAGTACATTATATAATGTAGTATAGTGTATGGTATGGTATATATTATAGTAATAAAGAGAAATATTTTTAACATGGTGGTTTATACTAGAAATACCACTAATCCCATGAAGGAAAACTAGTATAGTATAGTATATCGTATAGTGTATACAATAGTATATAGTATAGAAATAAAAAGTAAGGAAAACTAGCAGATGTTAGCATAAGAAGTATAGTATATAGTATATACTAGTATAGTAAGTCTAATATATAACATAGTATATAGTATAGTATATAACATAGTATATAGTACAGCATATAGCATATAGTATATAGCATATAGTATATAGCATATAGTATATAGCATATAGTATATAGCATATAGTATATAGCATATAGTATATAGCATATAGTATATAGCATATAGTATATAGCATATAGTATATAGCATATAGTATATAGCATATAGTACATAGCATATAGTACATAGCATATAGTACATAGCATATAGTACATAGCATATAGTACATAGCATATAGTACATAGCATATAGTACATAGCATATAGTACATAGCATATAGTACATAGCATATAGTATATAGCATATAGTATATAGCATATAGTATATAGCATATAGTATATAGCATATAGTATATAGCATATAGTATATAGCATATAGTATATAGCATATAGTATATAGCATATAGTATATAGCATATAGTATATAGCATATAGTATATAGCATATAGTATATAGCATATAGTATATAGCATATAGTATATAGCATATAGTATATAGCATATAGTATATAGCATATAGTACATAGCATATAGTACATAGCATATAGTACATAGCATATAGTACATAGCATATAGTACATAGCATATAGTACATAGCATATAGTATATAGCATATAGTATATAGCATATAGTACATAGCATATAGTACATAGCATATAGTATATAGCATATAGTATATAGCATATAGTATATAGCATATAGTATATAGCATATAGTATATAGCATATAGTATATAGCATATAGTATATAGCATATAGTATATAGCATATAGTATATAGCATATAGTATATAGCATATAGTATATAGCATATAGTATATAGCATATAGTATATAGCATATAGTATATAGCATATAGTATATAGCATATAGTATATAGCATATAGTATATAGCATATAGTATATAGCATATAGTATATAGCATATAGTATATAGCATATAGTATATAGCATATAGTATATAGCATATAGTATATAGCATATAGTATATAGCATATAGTATATAGCATATAGTATATAGCATATAGTATATAGCATATAGTATATAGCATATAGTATATAGCATATAGTATATAGCATATAGTATATAGCATATAGTATATAGCATATAGTATATAGCATATAGTATATAGCATAATGTATAGTATGATATATTGTAATAAAGAGAAATGTTTTAAAAATGGTGTGTTCTGCTGGAAATACTGCTAATCTTATGAATGAAAACTATAATAGTAATACTATTATAGTAAGCATAGTATATAGTATATTATAGCATATAATATAGGGTATAGTATAGTGTATATTATAGTATATAGTATAGTATAGTATATAGTATATAGTATAGTATATAGTATAGTATATAATATAGTGTATAGTTTATTATTGTATATATAGTATAGCATATAATATAGTGTATAGTTTATTATTGTATATATAGTATAGCATATAATATAGTGTATAGTTTATTATTGTATATATAGTATAGCATATAATATAGTGTATAGTTTATTATTGTATATATAGTATAGCATATAATATAGTGTATAGTACAGTATATAATATAGTGTATAATATATAGTATAACATATAATAGAATATAGTACATTATATAATATAGTATAGTGTATAGTATGGTATATATTATATTAAAAAAGAGAAATGTTTTCAAAATGGTGTGTTCTGCTGGAAATACTGCTAATTTTATGAAGGAAAACTATAATAGTACATACTGTTATAGTAAGCATAGTATATAGTATATTATAGCACATAGTATAGCGTATAGGATAGTGTATAGTATAGTACAGGCAACTCTCGCTATCTCGAACTCGAAGGGAAGTGTATAAAAATTCTTGATATCGAAAATTCGAGTTATCGAAAATCCTATAAAAAAGCTGTTTTGGTAAAAATAAATACTAATATACTTACACGACTTTATTTAACATATCTATCCAAAATAGTTTGGTGAGTATTTTTATTTTTTTCGGAATCAATTATATTTCCCAAATGCACGATTGCTTGAAATGTCGATGTTTTTATTTCTGGCCACGATTCAATGAATTCACGCATAGTTTTTATGGACGATAGAGCAAAGTTATCTTTTGAGGAAGTTCGTATTCTTTATCTTTTTCCGAGAGCGATCTCTCATCAAAAGCTGCTATAGAGAGTGTATTTCATTTTCGTTTTGTCGCCATTATTCACAGTAACAAATCAACACCACACGAAAGTCTAAGCAAAAGTGAGAAGGGGTCGTCTGGTTCTTCAGGTTTTAAGTGAATTGCTTTTTGAACGGTCGGTAATGTTCCAAGAAAGTGACTCACCGAAGACACCAGCTGGCTTGAAAGACGATAAATCATTAATCTTCCTTATTGGACGCTGCCTTAAAGAAAGGAGAGGATACAGCCCAGGGAATCCAGTCTGGCGACATTCAAACAAAAGGGTGAAGTACAGGCAGGAATCCATTGTACGAATCTCCATTCAATAACGCACAATA
Organism: Troglohyphantes excavatus; assembly: GCA_963932185.1. Classification (NCBI taxonomy): domain Eukaryota; kingdom Metazoa; phylum Arthropoda; class Arachnida; order Araneae; family Linyphiidae; genus Troglohyphantes; species Troglohyphantes excavatus. The sequence continues at coordinate 38,743,061 of OZ010678.1, forward strand.
AGAAAGAGAACCTGATACGGACCTGGCAATTGTATATTTGCTAAAGTTTCTTTAAAATCCATAGTTTTGAGCGGAAAACCAAATTTTGAGTTGTGTGGAAACTTCGAGTTATCGAAAATAAGGCAGAAAAACTTCGAATTAACGAGATAAAATTACATTAAATAAGTAATGAAGATGCAGGGAAATCGATTTTTTTTTCGAGATATCGAAAAATTTGAGTTATCGAGAGTCTACTGTATATAATATAGCATATAATATAGTACAGTATATAGTATAGTATATAGTATAGTATATAGTACAGTATATAGTATATAGTACAGTATGTAGTATAGTATATAGTACAGTATAGCATAGCATATAATATAGTGTATAGCATATAATATAGTGTATAGTATAATATATAATATAGTGTATAGTATAATATATAATATAGTGTATAGTATAATATATAATATAGTGTATAGTATAATATATAATATAGTGTATAGTATAATATATAATATAGTGTATAGTATAATATATAATATAGTGTATAGTATAATATATAATATAGTGTATAGTATAATATATAATATAGTGTATAGTATAATATATAATATAGTGTATAGTATAATATATAATATAGTGTATAGTATAATATATAATATAGTGTATAGTATAATATATAATATAGTGTATAGTATAATATATAATATAGTGTATAGTATAATATATAATATAGTGTATAGTATAATATATAATATAGTGTATAGTATAATATATAATATAGTGTATAGTATAATATATAATATAGTGTATAGTATAATATATAATATAGTGTATAGTATAATATATAATATAGTGTATAGTATAATATATAATATAGTGTATAGTATAATATATAATATAGTGTATAGTATAATATATAATATAGTGTATAGTATAATATATAATATAGTGTATAGTATAATATATAATATAGTGTATAGTATAATATATAATATAGTGTATAGTATAATATATAATATAGTGTATAGTATAATATATAATATAGTGTATAGTATAATATATAATATAGTGTATAGTATAATATATAATATAGTGTATAGTATAATATATAATATAGTGTATAGTATAATATATAATATAGTGTATAGTATAATATATAATATAGTGTATAGTATAATATATAATATAGTGTATAGTATAATATATAATATAGTGTATAGTATAATATATAATATAGTGTATAGTATAATATATAATATAGTGTATAGTATAATATATAATATAGTGTATAGTATAATATATAATATAGTGTATAGTATAATATATAATATAGTGTATAGTATAATATATAATATAGTGTATAGTATAATATATAATATAGTGTATAGTATAATATATAATATAGTGTATAGTATAATATATAATATAGTGTATAGTATAATATATAATATAGTGTATAGTATAATATATAATATAGTGTATAGTATAATATATAATATAGTGTATAGTATAATATATAATATAGTGTATAGTATAATATATAATATAGTGTATAGTATAATATATAATATAGTGTATAGTATAATATATAATATAGTGTATAGTATAATATATAATATAGTGTATAGTATAATATATAATATAGTGTATGATAGAATATAGTACATTATATAATATAGTATAGTGTATAGTATGGTATATATTATATTAAAAAAGAGAAATGTTTTCGAAATGGTGGGTTCTACTAGAAAAACAACTAATCTGATGAAGGTAAACTAGTATATGTTAGTTTAATAAGTATAGTATATACTAGTATAGTAATTATACTATATAACATAGTATATAGTATAGCGTATTGTATAGAAGTATATAGCATAGTGTATAGTATGGTATATTGTAATAAAGAGAAATGTTTTCAAAATGGTGTGTTCTGCTAGAAATACCACTAAACCCATGAAGGAAAATTTTGTGTCTGAAAGATAGCAATAACATTACGTAGAAATCATCCGAAAGAGTTTAAAGCCGGAAAAAGACTTTTATCATTTTAAAATACATGTAGGAACATTTAAAAAATAAATAAGACTGAGTTTTCTTTAAAAATAAAATGCATTAATTTTTCTTAAGAATGTATCTTTTATAAATTTAGATATTTAGTATTATTCTTAATCATAACAAATTCAATTTATAAATGTTAAGTATAAACCGCAATAAATCGTTGCTTTAATAAATGTATAATACAATGTTGTAAAATGTATCATATAACTAAATTATTTCCATTAGAACATTTAAATAATGAAGTATTATTTCGTTGGTAAAATAACGTCAATAGTTTCAGAACAGCAAACCCATCGACGCACAGTGGGGTATTTGACCTCAAAAGCTGGCCAAAAGTCAATTTTTTTAAATTAAGAATTTTGAATTTTGGATTAAACCATATGATAAAAAACTATCTAAAGTACAATTCTGCAGCACTGTTTTTTTATTTTAACTGTATTTTCTGTGGCAACACTGTCGTTAAACTTAGAAAACTTGCAAACGGTGTATATTTGTACCAATAAAAACTAACTTTTTTCAGAACTATTTTATTTAAATTCTGCTAATATTTTTAGTTGACTGCGATAAAAAATGTATATAATGTTATGTTTGATAACTTTTTTGTGTACTTTTACAGTAAAATTTTTTATAATACATTTTGAATGTAAATTTTTGAATATTTTATAAACACGAAAACATTTGTTAACTTTCTTCACTTCTCTTCACTATATAGAATAGTACAGAGTGATAAAGTAACTATTCTTCTACACGGGAGTACAAAAATTTCCACCACCTTTTTCCCCCTTTAGATTTTATGAGGCTTTTTCTGCAGCGTTCACCAAAATTATTAGAACGTCTTTTTCGAGTGCACCTGGATATTCACTGTGTGACAAAGCGAACATACATTGAATGCTTATCTAAATACTTCACAAGACGTGTTTTACAACAGTACAGTGTAGGGAAACTGTAAGTATACAATTGCGCAAGTGTCATAGTCTGAAAACACCAACCCCAAAATCTCTCTTCTTTAAATTATCGGTTGTGCGGCTGCGGCGGTAATAAATTAAAAGCTCTAGTTGGGGAACTTTTTCCGACCCCTTCCTTCATGTGTTGATACTTGGAAATTCTCTTCAATCGAACACCAAAAGAAGAATGTGATCTTAAACCCGACACTCCAAGTGTTTATATTTGCTGCCCAAGTTTCATCCGCCCAAGAGGAACGAGTAAATTCCCAGTACTAGGATTGACTTCATTCTGCTCTATATCTCCGAGAAAAATAGTACATTCTGCTCTGTATCTCCGAGAAAAATAGTACATTCTGCTCTGTATCTTCAAGGAAAACTAAGATCAAATAGCTTTTTGTTTATGGATCCAACATCTGCAGGTTCGAATTTTGATATCTTGTAGAAAATATTCCTTTTATTTGATTGTATGTGAAAATATTAATTAAAGCAAGTTTAAAAATAATAAGGATGTAACATAATTGAATAATGTTAATACATCGTTATGCAAAATAATAAAACAAAAAATACTGTCTTTAATTTTTTGGCTGTAAGAAAAAATACCTTTAATAATGGGAATGCACATAATATCGTTTTTTAATGGCTTACTGGCAAAAAAGTATGACATTGTACAAAATATTGCTTTTATTCGAAAAATATTTTTAATAAAAGAACAACTTTGATTAAAGTAAGAAAAGTAGCACGAAGACATACTGATAGGTCTACCATAACTTTTTTTTTAATTTTAGGACCATCGGGAATTACATTTTTAACTAGAAAATGTCTTTTTGATATTATGAGAAACTGCCCTGAAAAAGGTATCATAAAAAAAGTTCAACTACATGGAAAGTTATATAATATCAAAGCCCTCCTTTTCTGATGAAGAAAAAGAGCAATTTAAACATAAAATCTAGGTCTTGAAATCCAGATTTAAAAGTAAATGGCTTGCAGTTAATATGTCAGAAGAAAAAATTCTAAAGAAACACCAAAAATGGTTGGAACATTCAATCGAAATTCCCACAAAAAAAAAAATCGCTTGTCGACCTTCGAAATCATTTGATGGGTTAAGTGATCGCAGTAAAATACGCAAAACCAAGGAGCTAAGAGAAAAAGCCAAATCCGAAGAATTAATCTATGCCATTCAAATGAAACTACGTGAAACTGAAAATATCGAGGGTTCAAAAGTAGTAAAGGATATCACAAAGTCTCCCTTAAGAGCAGCCAAATACAGAAAAGCATTTGTTAGCCACACTGCTGAACAAAAAAAGTCACAGCTAACACCAATTCGTGCTTTGACAATTTTCGAGGAAGCTGGGTTATCACGTAAACGATATGAAGTAGTAAGAACTAGTGACAAAAACCTATTTCTTTAGGTTAAGAAATAATGATATCCTGCTCCAAACACGTATCAAATAATTTCTACTGATACCGAAATACAACTTCAAGCTTCATACGAGTGAGCGATTAATCACATATTTGTGAGAGGCTTTAAATACGTTTATATTGATGAAATAAAATCGCTAGAACTTTTTTACAAATAGGGATGTGATGGTTCCGAGCAATCACAATACAAACAAAGATTTGAGAATAGTTGCGATTCCGATGCGAATATCTTCCAATCTGCTTTAGAACCTCTTTAATTAACAGGTTTAAAAAACAAAAATGCATTGCTATGGAAAAATCCTACACTATCGTCACTGCGATATTCAGGCCCATCACAATAAGATTTATACATGAAAGAGCAGATATCACAAATGAAGAAATACAATACATAAAAAATCAAATAAAAAATTTATAAGAAACCCAATGTTTTTTTAAATTTCTTGCAAAAAATATAACTTTGTATACATAATTAGAAATATATAGGTTGTTTATTATTTTTTTGTAAATATGCCTGACATATAGTTGCAAAAATAGACAACTCCACTTTAAAAAAAAATTATATTTTTATTATAATTATTTTTATCTAAAACTAATAATTATTAGTGAGTATCTAAAGCGTGGATAAAATATATATAAAACAAACTATTTAAATTTAGAAAGTTTGAAAGTAACGCAATATAAGTACTACTAAAAATTAAGCATTCTTGGTTTGTTTGGATATGTCTTGTTTTGCAGCTGTAGAGGTAATTCGTTTGAATTTTCAACTTATTTCATTTTTTTTTATTTTAATATGTAATTTTAAAATAGAAAATGCAATAAAATAATTTTGGCCAACTTTTTGGGTCAAATACCCCTATGTGCGACGCGCATATTTCCTCCAGTAAATCTTACGCACGGTCAATGAAAAATAGCTTACAATTGCAGCCCCAATAGATCTGAAGCATTATTTATCGCCTATCCCGGAACAAGTGCTGGATACACACCGTTCCCATGGCAACCGCATCCCGATCTCTAGGAAGTGACGCATTAACCCGTGTGCTTGACTTGCAATGGCATTTCGGGATATATTTATTTAATAAGGAAAGTTCTCTAGAAACCCGTTCTCTACAAATTAAAACCTCCCATGCGACACTCAGATAGTTTCGGTTTTCGAGCTTCTTCTGCTGCGGAGAGTGACGGGACGCCGTCGCCATGGATACGGCCGAGCGGAGTTGAGGTGTTGGGGTGCTTTTCATGGATGGGATGTTTTCATTGAGCGCCTCCATGCAGGCGCGTTAATTACTTAACACAAGAGCGTGTAATGTCCTCGTTGGTGATCACAATGGGACGGGAATGGTGTCGGCCCGTCGAGATGTTTGGATCGGAATTGGTGTGGAAGTTTTCTGAATATAGATTCGGTGGATGTGATAACAGGAAGAATGGAGAATGATTTTGTTCGCCTGTTGATTCTTCAATGGCTGTAATGACAGCCATTGAAGTTACGAGTATTAAAAATAGATAAATGCCTTTAAATTATATTTGAAACCAATAGATTTAAGTTGGCTGTGAAGTTTGCAATGAACAAAATAGTATTATAGTCGCACTGTTTTTTATCAGCACAAAAATTTATATATCTAATTCAATTGGTATAAAATTTTATATACATATGGAGAAAACAATATTTAACATAAGATTCAATCATAATGTTTTCTGCATTTAGTATACTTTTTATGAAAAAAGTAATTTTATAACGGAATGATTTTGTGTATTAGGTTCGTAAGATACATTTTTTAACATGGTTTTTATGTAGAATACATTATAATTATACTACTGAACCTAATTTTAATTTTGGTTTTGGACTAGGAAAAAATTACCATACTTTGTTTTTGAAAATAGAGAATTTTTATTTACTTTTTGACTAATATTTTAGAACATATACTCTTTTTATTCAAGTAAAACAACTAACATTTAGGTTAACATGTAGATTTGACACTAAACATAAAATTTCGTTTTAGTTTTGAACTAGAATTTTTTTTACCATACTTTGTTTTTGAAAATAGAGAAATTTTATTTACTTTGTGACTAATGTTTTAGAACATATACTTTTTTTATTCTAGTAAAACAACTAAAATTTAGGTTTAACATTTTAATTTGACACTAAACTAATGGTACATAAAATTTCGTTTTGATTGGAAATATATACTTATATGAGAAAAGTTTACTAATAGATGGATCTGACTTATTAAAAGTCCCCCAGAGGATAAATTAACGTCATAAATCGCTTAGTCAAATCCGTTACCACATAAATCGCTCTCATATTTGTGCGAATATAATAAGAGATGAAAGATTAAATACATAAACAACACAAGTAAAACACTTCCTTCCAATAACCCAGATTCCCAAGAACCGAAAACAGATGACAAAAAATTACATAACCCAGAGACGCGCAACGTGTCTTAATCCGATTAGCTCTTTCCCTTTTCCCTGTACATTTCTATCCCTGACCAAAGAGACACCCAATATCCTCAAGAAACGCCGCATCGTTAATAACTTCCCTTTTTCCCTAAGAAGACACACAAGAGAGGGATAAAGGGGACATTTGCCACTTTTTGTTTATCGCCAAGAGTGGGTTGCGTTGGCGCCGTCCCATATTTCACGCGCTGGCAATCTTGTCGCCAAATCTGGGTTATTAAAACTTCCCCCCAGAGGTTAAATTAACGTCATAAATCGCTTAGTCAAATCCGTTACCACATAAATCGCTCTCATATTCATATGAATACAAGAGATCAAAGATTAAATACATAAACAACACAAGCAAAGCACTTCCTTCAATAACCCAAATTCCCAAGAACCGAAAAAATATGACATAAATTACATAACCCAGAGACGCGCAACGTGTCTTAATCCGATTGGCAATTTCCCTTTTCCCTGTGCATCTCTATCCCTGACCAAAGAGACACCCAATGTCCTCAAGAAACGCCGCATCGTTAATATTTTCCCTTTTTCCCTAAGAAGACACACGAGAGAGGGAGAAAAGGGACATTTGCCCCTTTTGGTTTATCGCCAAGAGGCGGTTGCGTTGGCGCCGTCCCATATTTTACGCGCTCTTGTCGCCAAATCTGGCTTATTAAAACTCCCCTCAGAGGTTAAATTAACGTCATAAATCGCTTAGTCAAATCCGTTACCACATAAATCGCTCTCATATTCATATGAATACAAGAGATCAAAGATTAAATACATAAACAACACAAGCAAAGCACTTCCTTCAATAACCCAAATTCCCAAGAACCGAAAAAATATGACATAAATTACATAACCCAGAGACGCGCAACGTGTCTTAATCCGATTGGCAATTTCCCTTTTCCCTGTGCATCTCTATCCCTGACCAAAGAGACACCCAATGTCCTCAAGAAACGCCGCATCGTTAATATTTTCCCTTTTTCCCTAAGAAGACACACGAGAGAGGGAGAAAAGGGACATTTGCCCCTTTTGGTTTATCGCCAAGAGGCGGTTGCGTTGGCGCCGTCCCATATTTCACGCGCTCTTGTCGCCAAATCTGGCTTATTAAAACTCCCCTCAGAGAATAAATTAACGTTATAAATCTCTTAGTCAAATCCGTTACCACATAAATCGCTCTCATATTCGTGCGAATATAATAAGGTAAGCAACTTGTTTGGAATATAAGCGAAGTAGTTGGATAATTTTTTTTATGCTAATACTGCTAAACGTGATACAACCAAACAAAGATCATCGTCCAACAATGTCTGATCCATCTATATATTCCATTTCGTTAGTCTCTTATATTATAGTAAAAAAATATAAGACCACAAAGACTCGTACAAGAATAAAACAAATAAACTTAAACATGAAAGCCCATTCGTCAAAAAACAAATACTTGCCTTCAAAAGAAGAACACAAAGACAATGTTCTATTTCCTCAAACACATCAAAGAAAGGAAATATCGTCGTTCACCCTGTTGCCATCGGTCACAAAGAAATACCAAAACAAAATTCAAAATAAATCGTTAAGAAAACTTGTAACCCGAATAATTCTCAGCTAACGCAAGGGAATACCATTAAATCCCCACGTTGAAATTAAATTAATTATCGGGGTATGGATCGTGCTGCCTTTATCGAAATTTTTGAACACATTCTTTAAAAAAAATGCGTTATTAAGAAGTAATCTATACTTCTAGATAAACTTAAAAATATATTTTTCAGGAAAAAATAATTTTTTATTTTTTTTATTTTCTTATACATGGGTTGGGTTGGTTTGATTTGGTTTGGTTAATTAACGTCGCCCTAGAGATGCCCAGTGGGCTATTGGCGACGCGGTTCGGGGTCTATCTCGAAGGAAAGACCCGGTAACACATACACATTCACACACACACATTCATACATGCACCTCGTTATTTTAGAACCATGGTCAGATGACGAGTAACGAGGTCAGATGACACATGAACTGGCAGCTAATGCCTTCAATAGACGTCGGGACTTTGGACCCCGATCAGATGTATCGTGCACCAGTCCCGTATACACGCCGTTAATTTTTGCGGATGATCTGGACATTTTGTACCGAAGCTGGCAACCCTCCGATCACAAGATCGCACTACTTTTTTACATTTCTTTTTCAAGTCCATCGCTTAGGATCGAACCAGGAATCCTCGGATTCCCAACTGACGCCTTTAACAGCTCAGCCACGGAGGCCTTATAACTGGGTTGGGAGGCACTATATATAAAATAAATTATTAAGTTTATACTCTTTTATTATTTCTCTATAAGAAATTTTAATATTTTTCAAAAAACTTTGATAACTTAGAATTAATGTAAATTTATTCTATTAGTGAAAAAAGTCTGTTAAATATCCGATATTGTTAAATATATGTTAAAAGTGAGGCACAGTAAAAAGAATTATCTATATAGCGTATTATTAACGCTTTTATATAAAATTTAATCATGGTATTAGTTATTATAAGATACAAACTCGTCTTATAAAACACTGCGTAAAGAATATTAAAATACAAATACAACGTTAAAAATACACAATAAAAATACATAAGATCAGACATGTTTCGGGAGATACATCCCCCTCCCTTCATCAGTAGAAATGAAAAGTCATACATAGACTTTTCATTTCTACTGATGAAGGGAGATGTATCTCCCGAAACATGTCTAGATCTTTTGTATTTTTATTGGGTATTTTTAACGTTGTATTTGTATTTTAATATTAGTTATTATGTTTTTCATTAAATGAATAATGTTTAAATATGTTTAAATTTAAGCTTGTCTTACCTAATTCTTGAGTTTAATAACATACTTGGTATAATTTTTAAATATTACTAGAACTTTTCTTATATTTAAATATTTTATTAACATTTATATAAATTATTTTTAGTAATTTTTATATTACATCGGCGAATGTTAATTAGTCTAAAAGATACCGTAACTTGATTTAAAAACTATGTTTCATTACCTTTTGTATTTTGTATCTACACATATTTTGTATCAACAATATGGAGTAAGAAAGGGAGAAAAATGCGGTATGTTTCCTAAAAAATATGGAATAATGTTTAAATTTGTTTAAGATTAAGCTTTTCTTACCCAATTCTTGAGTTTAACGTCATCCTTGATATAATTTTTAATGATTACAATAATATTCTTATATTTAAATGCTGTATTAATATTCACATACATTACTTTTTAAATAACCTTTCTATTCAATCGGTGAATCTTAATTACGCTTAAACATACCGTACTTGATTTAAAACTATGGTTCATTACCTATCCTATTTTGTAATCAACAATATGGAGCAAAAAAGGGGAGAAAATGCAGTACATTTCCTAAAAAAAAATTGAATAATGTTTAAGATTGTTTAAGTTTAAGCTTTTCTTACCCAATTCATGAGTTTAACTTCATCCTTTATATAATTTTTAATGATTACAGTAATATTCTTGTATTTAAATGCTGTATTAACATTCACATACATTACTTTTTAAATAACCTTTCTATTCAATTGGCGAATCTTAATTACGCTTAAACATACCGTACTTGATTTAAAACTATGGTTCATTACCTATCCTATTTTGTATCAACAATATGGAGTAAAAAAGGGGTGAAAATGCAGTACGTTTCCTAAAAAAAAAATTGAATAATGTTTAAATTTGTTTAAGTTTAAGCTTTTCTTACCCAATTCTTGAATTTGTCGTCATCCTTGATATAATTTTTAATGATTACAATAATATTCTTATATTTAAATGCTGTATTAACATTCACATACATTACTTTCTAAATAACTCTTTTATTCAATCGGCGATTCTTAATTAAGTTAAAAGATACCGTACTTGATTTAAACTATGGTTCATTACCTATCCTATTTTGTATCTACATATATTTTGTATCAACAATATGGAGTAAGAAAGGGGGGGAAATGCGGTATGTTTCATAAAAAAAATATTTAAACATATTTAAGTTTAAGCTTTTCTTACGCAGTTCTTGAGTTTGTCGTCAGCCTTGACTTAATTTTTAATGATTACAATAATATTTTTGTATTTAAATGTTGTATTAACATTGACATACATTACTTTTTAAATAACCTTTATATTCAATCGGCGAATCTTAATTACGCTAAAAGATACTGAACTTGATTTAAAACTATGGTTCATTACCTATCCTATTTTATATCTACACATATTTTGTATCAACAGTATGGAGTAAAAGAGAGAAAAAAAATACGTTTTTTTTTTAAATTAAATTTTTAATAATATTTAAATATGTTTAAGTTTAAGCTTGTCTTACCCAATTCTTTAGTTTAACGTACACCTTGATATAATTTTAAATGTTTTCTAGAATTTAATTATATTTAAATTTTTTATTCGCATTTACATATAGTGCTTTTAAAATATTTTTATATTGATATCTGTGGATCTTAATTGCGCTAAAAGATAATGTAATTTCGATTCAAAAACTATATTTTATTACTTGTCTTATTTTGTATCTATATCACCATGGATTAAATAAAAGCAATATTCCGGTTTGTTAAAAAAAAATCAAAATTCGAAAAATAATTCTAATGAAAAATTTATAATACTCTAATACCATCGTGTTTAACATTAAAATAAACGTATTTTTCTTATAAAAATAGCTCTCTCTACATTAATGTTTATTCACTTGAAATTTTTTTTATTAAATAAGTTTTTAGATTTTCCGCAAATATAAGTTTTTTTTAAGGATATAAGAAATTATGAGGTATTACCATTTACATGTTTTAATGCGTTTCTGAAAAATACTTAGTGATTAAATTAAGAGCTTAATTTGAAAATATTTACTATGGTTATCTCCATTTAATAGAAACCCGATGTTGAATTAATTTGTTGCATTATACTGAAGAATGAAGATTGAATATATTAATAAATTAGATTTTGGAATATTTTATTAGATAAATAATTTATAGAATCTTCTATTTTAAATTTTATTATAATATATACAAAAAAACGCGATATTATAAGATATTTTTGTTTTGAAATATATTTTAAAATGTGGAAATGTAAAATAAAAATTGCATGTAGAAGAAAACGAATAATTTTCGTAAAATTTTAGAAGTTCCAAAAATGTTTCAATTATATTTGTCGTTTGCTGGAATTCTATTATTATACTGGTAATTTTATTTTTATTATTATATAAAATACATATTCTTTGCAAAGAGGGGTTAATGAAACCGACGCTCTATAGATATAAACCAGAATTTGTTCTGGTTAAATAATAAACACCAAAGAAAATCGATTTTTCGAATTTTTTAAAACATTGTATTATTACAACAAAATCCAGTTAAACGAATCCAACATGACTTCACCTGCTATCTTGTTTAAAAATATCCATTTACTTGGTATAATGGGAATTCGTTACAATTTTGACACTCAATAAATTCTAAAAGAAATTAGATACCTAAATCGTGTTGATTGTACATGCGACAGAAACATATGGCGTTTTATTTGAACGTATTTTTTAATTTATTCTTATATTTTTTGTGGAACGTCATTCTTAATTGTGTTTTAAATTTAAGTATAAGGGGGGAAGATAATTATTAAATTACTCTTTATTTACAAATAACAACTTAAGGGGCCAGTACAGTTACATACTTTCAAAAATTCGGATTTTCAGTTTATAAGTCATGGGCTTTATAATGTCATTTACCTATCGTTTATTACTGAAAGTTTGAACAGAACGAACGGTTTTTGCAGTAGCGTTTTTTCTTGATTTCATTGCTAAAATAGGTACTTAAAAATAAGTAAAATGTACTCATTTTTGATTACATTCGATGCTTAGCATATCTCCGAATACATAAGTTTCATTTTTAAAAATACCTGTACTCAAAATTGAGTAAAAAGAGCAGTTGCTTGCCTACATAGGCTGATTTCTTAAATCAAGAATTTTCAACAATTACAACCAGGACTTACCGGGGAACTGCAATAACTCAGATTCTATTAAGCAATCGACATCAAATCATGTGGAAAACCATCTTCTGAACAAATATTTCCAGTATATCAGGTCTCTTTGTTAAGATGGTTTAAACAGAAGCTCATATTAAATTCGAAATTACAACCAATACGTTTTGGTAGTCTAATCTAGATCTGCAAGGACCGCAGTTCACTACCTTATCTTTTGTACTACCAGAGCAACCTGAAGAAGTTATAAACAGAAGTATCGTTAAAAAGGCGTTACAAAAGAATGGACAGTAAGATAATTGAGTTGTAATAACTCAGTTTCCATTTAAGCAATCGACATCAAATAATGTGGAAAACCATCTTCTGAACAAATAATTTAAGTGTGTCAGGTCGCTTTGTTAAGATGGCTTAAGCAGAAGCTGAGATTAGCAAAATTAAACCACACAGCTCATACGAAAGCACGATTACTTAAAATTGAGTACGTCGTCGCTCATTTACGATGCAATTGTACTAAAAGAAAACGAGTATGTTCATGTTCTCATTTTTAAGAATAATTTTTTTAGCGTTCTTTTATCACAGGATGATTAAACAAACCTAAGTAAATTGATATTCATGTGAAGGTTTATATAATAAATATATGCTTTGATATCTAATAGTAATGAATAGAATTAAATAGTTTCTTTTACCGATAATTCGGCCCAGAATAATCCCCAACCCCTCCCCAAAAAAAGAAATCATGTATAAAACCATCTCTTGAACAAATATTTTAAGTTTGCCAGATCGCTTTGTTAATATGGTTTGAACAACAGCTGAGATTAGCAATATTAAACCACACTGCTCATGCAACAGTACGATTACTTAAATTTGAATACGCCGTCGCACATTTACGATGCACTTGTACTCAAAAGAAAACGAGTATGTTCATTTTCTCATTTTTAAGAAGAATTTTTTTAGCGTTCTTTTATCATAGGATGATTAAACAAACCTAAGTAAATTGATATTCATGTGAAGGTTTATATAATTAATATATGATTTCATATCTAATAGTAATGAATTGAATTAAATATTTTTTTTATCGATAATTCTTTCCAGAATTATCCCCCCCCCCCCCCAAAAAAAAAATATCATGCGGAAATCATGTGGAAAACCATCTTCTGAACAAATATTTTAAGTTTGCCAGATCGCTTTGTTAAGATGGTTTGAACAGCAGCTGAGATTAGCAATATTAAATCACACTGCTCATTTTTGAGAAAGTACGATAACTTATATTTGAGTACGCCGTCGCTCATTTACGATGCAATGGTACTCAAAGGAAAACGAGTATGTTCATGTACTCATTTATAAGAATTTTTTTTATAGTGTTCTTTTATCACAGGTTTGTTTTTGTTTTGTTTCTGTTAATTAACGTCGCACTAGAGCCGCACAGTGGGCTATTGGCGACGGTTCGGGGTCAATCTCGAAGGAAAGACCCGGGAACACATACACTCACACATTCACACACACATTCATACATGCACCTAGTTATTTTAGAAGCATGGTCAGATGACGAGGAAACACCTGAACTGGCACCCAACGCCTTCAATAGACGTCGGGACTTTGGACCCCGATCAGATGTATCGTGCACCAGTCCCGTATACACGCCAGTATAATTTGTTGGATATTCTGGACGACTTTTTAGTATTTTTGTAGCGAAGCTGTCAACCCTCCGATCGCAAGATCACTACTTTTTTACTTTTCTATGTCAAGTCCATTTCACGGATTCGAACCACCAATCCTCTGATTAGTAGCTGAACGCCTTACCAACTGAGCAACTGGGGCTCCTTTTATCACAAGATGATTAAACAAAGCTAAGTAAATTAATATTCGAGTGAAGGTTTAAAAAATTATTATATGATTTCATATCTAATACTAATGAATTGAATTAAATAATTTCTTTTATCGATAATTCGGCCCAGAATTATCTCTCCCCCCCTAAAAAAATACGTATAAAACCCTCTCAAAAGCAAAATCGCATTCAATAAAATATTCATAGACCCATCTCTTAAATCCTCTTGAGGTTATTTCCATGCAGCGTCATTTTTTCTCAAGCAAAACTTCCTCACTAACTTAATTTAATTCTGCGTTTGTGTCCCGCTTTTTCCGGAGGAAGCATTATGAAAAAAAAACATCTTTTTGACGCGCAGTGCTACAGACGAAAATTATCGTCATCGTTTCCAAAACCCGTGGAAAGCGCGTGCATAATTTAGCAGTGGATAGAGCCCTGTTTTGCCTCTTCAATGCAACTTTGCATTTATATCGCAAAACCAACTTAAAAATGCAAATTGCTGCAGTGTGGAAAAGTATGAAAGAATAATGTGTTGTGTTATGGAAGGTAGAGGTTATTATGAAATTTTAGACGCGGTTGAAATGTAATGGGAAATTGAAGCGTGTATGGATTTTGAATGAAATGTAATGTTATTAATATAATAATTATTAGCTGTTCGGCAATGCGTTGATGGAGAACCCGATAAGGTATGTATATATTCAAAAAAAAAATTGAATGACCGCGTTAGGTATTGAACCCGCGTTCTAACTATACACTGTACAAAAAAGTGATTAAAAATTATTACAGGAATGTACTCGTTTTTCTTTGAGTACAATTGCATCGTAAATGAGCGATGACGTATTCAAATGTAAGTAATCGTACTTTCGCAAAAATGAGTAGTGTCATTTAGTATTGTTCACCTCATCTTCTGTTCAAGCCATCTTAACAAAGGGACCTGACACACTTAAAATATTTGTTCAGAAAATGGTTTTTCATATTATTTGATGTCGATTGCTTAAATTTAAAATGAGTTATTACAACTCAACTATCTTACTTCCCATTCTTTTGGCACACCATTTTAACAATTCTTATTTTTATGACTTCTTCTAGTCGCCCTGGTAGTTTAACGGATAAGCTTTGTTCTATAGGATATGGGTTCGATTCCCGAAAAATGTAGACTAGCATCTGCTTTTTTACTCATTACACTAATTTTTGAGTACATGTCTTTTTGAAACTTTTGTATTCGGAGCCATGATAAGCATCGAATGTACTATAAAATGAGTACATTTTACTTATTTTTAAGCACCTATTTGTTACAGCGTAATGAGAACAATAAGGAAAAATATAAAATATTAATTGAAACCTTGAATTTGAAATTGAAAATATAAAATATTTATTGAACCTAATTGTCTTTCTCACAAGAAATTAAATATTGAGATGAGAGCCATGAAAAATTTACCATTAAAATGTATAAAAAATGTAGAAAAAATACATACTAATTCATTTTGGTTAGTTTAAATTTTAATGCGAATTAATAATAATTATATATTTAAAAAAATATATTTTATAATATGTTGCCATATTAAAGCCAATGCTATAAAAACCTTTATAAAATATTATTTATATATTTTTATAATATTATTTATAATATTTACTTATAATAATTAAATTATTTTCGCTCATTTACGATGCATGTACCCAAAGAAAAACGTGTATTATCAGATACTCATTTTAAATATATTTTTTACAGTGACTTTTATATGGTAGAAAAATCTATAACGCTGAAATATTCCTGAAATTTATTTAGCTATTTCAGTATATGGATTTCAATGAGCGAAAAATTGAAAACCAAACGTACAACCCATCGACAAATAAATGAATTACAAAATGGCTAACCAAAACATTTTCCAACTACAATCCAAAAGCATTCTACAAATCCTTTAAAGACATTCCATCCTACACCCACGCTTCGCGGTTCAATCAATACAAAACCTCCAAAAATATCATTCTGTTGCTATCTCATGTATACAAATCCCAATACAAAAAATCCCCAAACAGATGTTTTTGACAAAAAATATTATTTATATATTTTTATAATATTATTTATAATATTTACTTATTTTTATTAAATTATTATCGCTCATTTACGATGCATGTACCCAAAGAAAAACGAGTATTTCAAGCCATTGACAGATAAATGAATTACAAAATGGCTACCCAAAACATTTTCCAACTACAATCCAAAAGCATTCTACAAATCCTTTAAAGACATTCCATCCTACTCTTTCACCCAAGCTTCGCGGTTCAATCAATACAGAACCCCCAAAAATATCATTCTGTTGCTATCTCATTTCTACAAATCCCAACACAAAAAAATCCCCAAACAGATGTTCTCGCCAAAAAATTTTATTTAAATATTTTTATAATATTATTTATAATATTTACTTATTATTATTAAATTATTATCGCTCATTTATGATGCATGTACCCAAAGAAAAACGAGTATTATCAGGTACTCATTTTTAAGTATATTTTTTTATACAGTAAGGGGGTACATTTACATGTGAGCAAAATCAATAACACTGAAATATTCCTGAAATTTATTTACCTATTTCAGTATATGGACTTGAATGGGCGAATAATTGAAAACCAAACGTACAACCCATCGACAAATAAATGAATTACAAAATGGCTAACCAAAACATTTTCCAAATACAATCCAAAAGCATTCTACAAATCCTTTAAAGACATTCCATCCTACTCTTTCACCCACGCCTCGCAGTTCAATCAATACAAAACCCCCCAAAAATATCATTCTGTTGCTATCTCATGTCTACAAATCCTAATACAAAAAAAAAAAAAATCCCCAAACAGATGTTCTCGCCAAAAAATATTATTTATATATTTTTATAATATTTACTTATTATTATTAAATTATTATAGCTCATTTATGAAGCATGTACCCAAAGAAAAACGAGTATTATCAGGTACTTATATTTAAGTATCTTTTTTGTTTACAGTGAGGGGTTCATTTACATGGGAGCAAAATCTATAACGATGAAATATTCCTGAAATTCATTTACCTATTTCAGTATATGGATTTGAATGGGCGAATAATTGAAAACCAAACGTACAACCCATTGACAGATAAATGAATTATAAAATGGCTACCCAAAACATTTTCCAACTACAATCCAAAAGCATTCTACAAATCCTTTAAAGACATTCCATCCTACTCTTTCACCCACGCCTCGCGGTTCAATCAATACAAAACCCCCAAAAATATCATTCTGTTGCTATCTCATGTCTACAAATCCCAATACAAAAAAATCCCCAAACAGATGTTCTCGCCCAGTCCCCAACGCACCATCTACAGACCCTGGTATTCTATCACCGACTACCATTTCTACGCGTTACACCATGATCCCAGGCAAAATGAATTGGAGCTTACATGGAGAGATTGAACAACGGTTTTGGCGCGCTGGAAAACTCGCCAGATAATATTTTTCAGCCACTGTTTCGAGCAACAACAAAAAATGAATGGTTTTCATTCCCAAAGGAGAGCTGTCTACTGATAAAAGGCGAAAGAAAGATGCCGAAAGCCTAGTCCTTGGTGAAAAATATCGGAACTTTGGCAGCGAAAAGTAAAGGGAAACGTAGGATTATCGAAGCCGCTATCCTGTTCTATTTTTTACGGTGTTCCAAGATTTACACTGTAAGGTTTCGATTTAGATTGTCTTTAGTAAACAATGAAGCTGGTGGTATTTCGGTGTTTTATGACTATGAAAAGTGTTTGCTGTTGGAATCCATCTTTTTAACTAGATAGACATAGCATATATTATTACAATTTTGTATTGGAACGACGTACTGGAGAAAGAATGTATGTTTTCCCATAAATAAGTTATTGTCAATTTGAATTGAAACAAGGTATTATTAACTTTGAAGGAACCTATTTTATGGTAACTATTCTTTCTCGTGGCTTATCCTGTTGTTGGTTTATTCCATTTAATACATTGTAATGCCATGGCATAAAATTGGATTGTAATAGTTTATATAGTAATGCAATTTTTTTTGGACTGACGTACATAGATATGGGCAGATTGGAAGCTTAGTCACAAAAATCCGAAAATAAATGAACACTCTTTTACAGTATTATACTTTAAAAAAGGTGCTTAAATGAGTACCTGAACTTACTTGTTTTTCTTTGAGTACAATTGCATTGTAAATGAGCGATGACGTACTCAAATTTAATTCATCATATTTTCTCAAAAATAAGCAGAGGGATTTATTTTTTCATATAATAATTATACAAATATGCATATGCATATCAAATTAACTAGGTCTGATAAAGAACATTGGAAAAAAAAGTGCTGAAAAATGAGTTCGTAGACGTACTCGTTTTTATTTGAGTACAATTGCATCGTAAATGAGCGATGACGTACTCATATTTAATTCATCGTACTTTCTCAAAAATGAACAACGGGATTTATTACTGCTAATCTCAATTTCTGTTCAAGCCATCTTAACAAAGCGACCTGACACACTTAAAATAGTTGTTCAGAAGATGGTTCTCCACATTATTTGATGTCGATTTCTTAAATGAAACTGAGTTATTACAATTCAATTATCTTATTTCATATTTCTTTGGCACACTTTTTTAGCATTATTTCTGTTTATAACTTATTCATGTCACCCTGTAATCTTAACGGATAAGGCCCTGGACAGCTGTGTCTATAGATCTGGGTTCTATTCCCGGTAATTCTTGGTTGTAGTTGTTGATATTTACTGAAAGTGATTTATGAAGGCAGCCTATGTAGTAGGCAAGCAACGGCTCTTTTTATTCATTTTAAATCATTGTACTCATTTCAAGTACATGTCTTTTTCAAAAATCAAACTTTTGTATGCATAGGCTTTATAAGCATCGAATGTACTTAAAAATGAGTAAATTTTACTTATTTTTGAGAGCCCATTTTTAAAAGTGTGGCATGTTCATGTAAGGGAAATTATGAAATATTTTCGTGTTTGGTTCTTTTAGCTTTGATTCGTCAAAAAAAAAAATGGCAAGAGTCCTTTAAAATCCAGAAGTTTCAAAACTCAATTTAAATGTAAAGTTAACGACATATGATATACACAAAACCGTTTTTATAAATCCACCAATAAAAAGTTTTCGAACAAATAACCATGGAATCTTACAATTACACTTTTACTTCGAAAAAAAAAATGGCTAAAACTTTGCTTAACATGAAAGTTCTTTTATACATATTCCAGTTTTTAGCTTTTCATTATAGAACTTGTATGATAGTTTAACTAGTTCAATTATTTGTGTAATGGAAAAATCACTTTTCAAAGTATAGAAAGTTCTAAAAGTAATTCGAAAAACGTGCCAAAAAGAATCTTTTGAGGACTTTAAATAAAAAAATGGCGATTAATAATTTTCGTTAAAAACAAATGTTTTAGGGAATTCGAAAAAATCTTTTTTTCTGTCGTTTATGTTTTCTAAAATGATCTGCTTAAAAATAAAATTCAAATAGTTTTATTGAATTATTTTGACTGTGGATTTTATTATATTTTACTTTTATTTCAATTAGAAGGTTTTTTTTGTTCCTTGTTTTTCTATTAGTTATAAATAAGTTTATTGTTCGTTGTTTTTCTTTTAGTAATAAACAAGTAATTTTGTTCTTTGTTTTAAATTAGTTATAAATAAGTATTTTTGTTTTTTGTTTTTGTACTAGTTACAAATAAGTATTTTTGTTCTTCGTTTTTCCACTAGTTATAAATAAGTATTTTTGTTCCTTGTTTTTCTACTAGTTACAAATAAGTATTTTTGTTCCTTGTTTGATGTCTACCAGTTTACAAATAAGTATTTTTGTTCTTCGTTTTTCTATTAGTATTAAATAAGTATTTTTGTTCCTTGTTTTTTTAATAGTTACAAATAAGTATTTTTGTTCCTTGTTTGATGTCTACTAGTTTACAAATAAGTATTTAATGTTCTTCGTTTTTATATTAGTAATAAATAAGTATTTTTGCTCTTCGTTTTTCTATTAGTAATATATAAGTATTTTTGGTCCTTGTTTTTCTACTAATTATAAATAAGTATTTCTGTTCCTTGTTTGTTGTCTACTAGTTTACAAATAAGTATTTTTGTTCTGCGTTTTTCTATTAGTAATAAATAAGTATTTTTGTTCCTTGTTTTTCTACTAGTTATAAATAAGTATTTTTGTTCCTTGAGTTTCTAATAGTTATAAGTATTTATAAATAAGTATTTGTGTTCCTTGTTTTTCTACTAGTTATAAATTAGTATTTTTGTTCCTTGTTTTTCTACTAGTTATAAATAAGTATTTTTGTTCCTTGTGTTTCTAATAGTTACAAGTAAGTATTTTTGTTCTTCGTTTTTCCACTAGTTATATACAAGTAATTTTGTTCTTCGTTTTTCTGTTAGTTATAAACAAGTATTTTTGTTCCTTGTTTTTCTGCTAGTTATAAATAAGTATTTTTGTTCTTCGTTTTTCTATTAGTAATAAATACATATATTTGTTCCTTGTTTTTCTACTAGTTATAAATAAGTATTTGTGTTCCTTGTTTTTCTATTAGTAATAAATAAGTATTTTTTTTCCTTGTTTTTCTACTAGTTATAAATAAGTATTTTTGTTCCTTGTTTGATGTCTTCTAGTTTACAAATAAGTATTTTTGTTCTTCGTTTTCTATTAGTCATAAATAAGTATTTTTGTTTCTTGTTTTTCTACTAGTTATAAATAAGTATTTTTGTTTCTTCTTTTTCTACTAGTTATAAATAAGTATTTTTGTTCTTTGTTTCTCAATTAGTTTTAAACAACTTTTTCTTATTTATGTTTTTTTATTAGTTATAAATAATTTTTGTTTGTTCCTTGTTTTTCTATTATTTATAAATAAATTTTATTATGTAAATTTCTTCAGAATGTTTTTATTTAAAATAAAAAAATGGGACAATTTAGTTGCATATTTAAATTATAGAAAAAGAAAACAATCAGCAATTTCATTATCTGGGAGGGTTGGCTGCCAAGCAATGCAAGTCCAAAAATAGTATTCCGAGGCAAAAGCGTTTATAGATTGTAACTAGGCTTAACTATGATGTTAAGTGCGATGACATTTGACTCATCATTGGACAACCAACAATACACGGTGGATATTGTTTGGTCGCGAAATGAACGAATTTGACAACCATCCTATTACTATGTGGACGTTATTTCATATGTACTCGATACTTCCACTAGGGCTCGAGTGATTACTTCAGCGGTTGAGTATCGGCGTAGCACACGCAAGGTCCCCGGTTCGATTCCGAGTGATTGCCAAGTGCATAGCACCGTGGAATGGCGACTCCGGGAAACGAACAACGTTTAACCTTCTGTCAATGCAACCTTAATTCAAGAAAAATGCAACAAAAAAAGGTAACACTGGAACAAATAATCACCGATAAAAATGAAGGACCAGCAAAATATATATTATCAACCACTGACTGCCCATGTTATATACTCACTGATCACTAACTGTAACTTTTGGATTATACAAGGCAGTTTGTTGACTTGATTCCAATTGAAGGTTAAAAAAATGTATCCCACTTCCATTTCTACCTCTATATTTCGTATATTGCTCATGCTAAATTATGCCGAATTGTAGAACTTTTGCTTTTTTTTAAAAAAAATATTCCATTGAAAGCCATTTTGAATGCCAATTCTTTGAAATCAATTTTAACCAATAATATGTGGATAAGCGGCAAGAAGAAATACTATATTTTTGGCGATAAATAAATTAGTTATATATGTGGAAAATAAAATATCTGAACATATTTAACATTTCTATAACGGTTTGTGAAGGAAAAATCCAGGAAAATAACTGTTAAAAATGAGTTGGGGTAATGTATGGCTTCAACAGCGTTCATAGAAGTAACTGATTATGAGCTACAATTACAGTTCAGAAGCTACGTAACAGAGAGTAACTACAGAAGTTACAGTTCAGCGGATAACACTTCACGGGCATTCACACAACGACTCGTGGCGCCATCTTCATACAGCCACATCAACAACTGCCCACGTGATCAGCACATCACGGGCAACAACGACACAACACCACATCCCACGTGACTGCGCATCAATAGATGTGACAGTCGCTCTTGACCAATTCACTGGGAGTGTGCAGCGATAGCACACGGCGCCATAGGTATCAATCACTCATTCCTACGTCCGACTCACTAAGAGGGGAGTGCTATGGGGTATCACTTCATATAAAAGAAGTCACCACAGGCTATATTATATAGAAGAATGGACCCTGCATTTTGATATCAATACTTTAAAAATGTGTCCATCCACTTCGCATGGAGAAGCTTTATTTATTTAAATAATTTACTATCTAACTTTAATGAAGGTAAAATTTAAGAAAAAAACATTTTATATATTTTAAAAAGTATGTTTAAAAAGTAGTTATTACATTTTATAAAAACATAATTTTTATCTAAAAAGAGTACTATATTTATTTTTAACAACCCATCCATTTAATTGAAATATAAAACTAACTTGAAAAATTCTTTTCATGTGTTTTTCACATGACACACAATGTTCATGACACACTTTGTCTTTTTATTTACTATCTCATATTAATACAGACCCCCCCCCCCCCACTACAACAACGCATACTTTTTAGGTATATGTAAACAAACACACATATATATTTGTGTAAACTATTTTGAAGAGATAATATTCTTAAAATATCGCCTGTTTTCTTACCGCTCCGAAGATAAACAATTTTTAGGGATTTTTAGCAACATAAGGGACAAGTAGGGATTTTTAGCAACATAAGGGACAAGTAGGGATTTTTAGCAACATAAAAGCATTAACCATTATTAAAAAACATATTTTTATTGATATAAATAATTAAGAATAAAATAAAAACTCGTCTTATGAAACTGCGTTAAGAAATATTAAAATACATATGCAACGTTAAAACTACGCAATAAAAATACATAAAATCTGGACATATTTCGGGAGATACATTTCTCTTCATCAGCAAAAATGAAAAATCTGTGCGGACAATAAAATGAAAATAATAGATTTGTTCTTTGGCGACACTTTTCAATTCTAGGTTTATTTTCATTTTATTGTGCTCAGATTTTTCATTTCAGCTGATGAAGGGAGATGTATCTCCCGAAACATGTCGAGATTTTATGTATTTTTATGGCGTAGTTTTACCGTTGTATTTGTATTTTTAATATAAATTATTAAGGTTCTGTAGTTTTTTTCATGTTTTTCCAGAATAAATAAAAAGTGATAAACTCACCCGATATTCTTCATCCTTTTTTTTGCCAGGGATTTCCCCAACAAAAAACAACAAAAGTATTAATGGTCGTCTGCAAAATATACCGATGCCACCGCTTCGAAGAAATTCTCTCTAAAAAAAAAACATCCCCACTCATCCGATCTGCAATAGGTATTTCAGGTAAAAACGGATAAAGGGCTCCGTCCACCTTTTCCTTTCACTTCAGTTCCTTCCAACTCAATTATCGTTTGGCTCACACCGAGAAAACCCTAAGCCTCGGAGATGGACGTTCTCTTCTCGCTTCCTATATCGAATTTGTCACACCCTTGACAATAAAAGTGCTTTAAAGTTTGATAGATTGTTCGATACCACTTTCGGCCCTGGCAAGTAGCTTCCTTTCCCCGTTTTAAATGATAAATAGCGAAGAATTCTCGGGAATAAAATATATATATATATATATATAAAAAAATCGTCTGACCTTTATAAAAAATAAAATAGAACGTGTTACGTCCGATAAATTATTCAACCCCAAAACCGCATTTACTTATTGCTAGGTATTGAAAAATAAACAGGGTCGATTCTCCTTGACTATAAAATCGAATAAAATATCGTCTGCTCCGAGTTTAACGGCGGGAAAGTTCGGTGAATCTTTCATAACTGTAACCTCTTGATGTAGCCAAAGAATAGAAAACATCATCGTTTGGGAATTTAGTTTTTGTCGTCTGACATAAACGATTATCGCCATTTATTATTTCTTTTGCTTATGGAACATTCTTATCGTTTGCTGTTTCGCTGTCTTCGCTATTTAGATTGCCACTGAGTGCCGATTCATCATTTTCCCAGAGATAAAACAACTCAACTCGTTGTTCGATGAAAAGCGCACATTTTCTATTATCCTTGCTTTGAAATGTTTTGGAGTTTGTCGACAGACTAATATTATATTTTCTGGGCATCATTTATTTTCCTTTGGTTTTTTTCGGCTACATCATTTAATATATTTATAGCTCTTTTTATTAAAGTTACTTTCGTTTTCTGCTTAAATAGAAAATTGTTTTAACCGTTACCAAATAAAGCTATTTTTTCGTTGATTTAAAAAAAAATAACGATAATAAGAAAAGGACACGATCGATTATATGTTATAGAGACCCGAGCCCCAAATCCTAATTTGATTATTAATGAATTCAGAAATAATTTTTTTTATATTATTAGAACACCTGAACAATATTCTAAAACAAAAATAGATTTTTGAAATTTATTTCTGTTATTTTTTGCATTTCTTAGCTTAAATAGACTTTAAAAAAACACTACTCATCTTTCAAATTTTAATGTAAAAAAAAATTATTGATTAAATAACGTCAAAGTATATACTACAGACGTATGAATAGACTTTTGCAGATTTGGGTTTTAATTTTTTTAAAACTTATTTTAAGTTCACAACCTAAAAAAATATTCAAATTTTATGTTTAATAATTCCTAAAAAATTAATTTATAACTTAATCTATAATAGCTATTCATTCGTTTATAAAACAAATATGTGAGAGCTTCAAAAACTATTAATAGTTTAGTTTTAAAGTTAAATATTTACAAAGACGTAGCATTTTAAACGGTACCAAAATGTTAAAAAAAATATTTTTAGTAAAGGACGATTGTTACAGACGAAAAGTGTGTAGAAAGATGATAAAAGGTATATAAATATTTAAAGAAATATATGTTCTCTTTCTTTTACTGTTTAGAAATTTTGTACACACCTGCTTAAGTATGTATAACATCGTTTTATGAAGAAAAAAATTGTAATTTTTTCGGAAGAATTTGGGGCTCGGAGGATCAATGGAGCATTTCTTAACCCTCTAGTGTATTGTGTAAGCATATATGCTACACAACTTTAAAATAACCGCTAGTTGCATCTATTTAGTTTTATTTTAACTATTATTGCATTGTCAAGTAGGGAACCATGTTCCTAGTTCTTATAACCGCCGCAAGGTCTCTTTTCTTTATGAAAATTATTGTGATAAAGGCAATCAGTTGCTTCGAGGTCTGTTATTCCAAAACTGGCTCGTGAAGTTGAATTTTACTAAAATTGTTTTATTATTTATAAGTATAATCTGGCGCTACAAAAAAATCCTAGCTAATACCAGAGGTATGTAGATTATAATTAAATATATTTTCATACTTTTTGAAAATTATCTTAGTAATTACACATGATGTTGCATATACGCTACACAACGGTTTTAATTAATTATTTAATTAAAAAGCACTATATTTAATTAAATGTAAAAAAAAATGGGAGGATAATTAAATTGTAATAACTCAGTCTCCATTTAAGCAATCGACATCAAATAATGTGGTAAACTATCTTCTTAATAACTATTTTAAGTTTGTCAGGTCGCTTGAACAGAAGCTGAAATTAGCAATAATAAATCACACTGTTCATTTTTGAGAAATTACGATTACTTAAATTTGAGTACGTTATTGGTAATTTACGATGCAATTGTACTCAAAGAAAAACAAGCATGTTCATATACTCATTTTAAGCATTTTTTTTTACATTGTGAGATACAAGTAAAAATCCATTACATAATACACTCAAACCTGTTTTTGTGCGGTCTTTTTTTGTGCGATTTTTTTTATGCGGTATATGAAAATTTTAATCAAATTGGGACATTATTGATTATCTGGCTGCCGAGACATATTCAAGCGTCTAGTGAAACAACAGTCGTCCCAAAAACTGATCACTGACTACATGGTAACTGAAAAAAAGTCAACTCTAAACAAGTGCGAGGTAGTATCTTCAAGTGACGAAAGCGATGTTGAACCAAGTTCGCGTATTGTCAGACTACGAAGGATAATAATTATACGTTTTGAAAAGTTTTGTATGAGTAAAATAAGTACATTTGTAAACAAAATATTTATAAATGTTTGCACGTGTATTTTCTAAATCGGATTCCAAAAGGTTTGGCGAGATTCCAAGTAGCTGTCAAGCCTCGTGTCTTGATTTCGTTTAAAAAAGCAATTCCTAGTTATTTCGTAAAGTTTTGTGTTATTTTCTATGTGAAACTTTTTTTATGCGGTCCCTATTCACCGCATAAAAAAATATTTTTTAATTGTGTTGCGAAAACTATTTTTTATAGCTACTTGTGAAGTTTTGTGCGAATTTTTTATGCGGTCCCTATTCACCGTATAAAAAATATTTTTTAATTGTGTTGCGAAAACTATTTTTTATAGCTACTTGTAAAGTTTTGTGCGAATTTTTTATGCGTTTTTTATGCGGTCCCTATTCACCGTATAAAAAATATTTTTTAATTGTGTTGCGAAAACTATTTTTTATAGCTACTTGTGAAGTTTTGTGCGATTTTTTTTATGCGTTTTTTTACGCGGTCCTTATCTACCGCACAGAAACAGGTTTGAGTGTACTTTATTTTAAAATATTTTAACTTAACACAATTAAAAGATGTTTTTTACATATATTAAAAAAAAAGAAGGTATGAAATGTATAATTAAACACATTTTATTGGTTATTCTAATAGTTTTTAATTAAATAAAATAAGTATCAAGTATACTACTCATACCGTAAGATGTTAAAATAATAACTCATATATAAAAATTTAAATAATAATCAATGAATATATCAATTACTCAATCAACCATTTATTCCATCCATTTATACACGCTATATCCAATCAACAATTAGTCTAACTTATACAACAGAAATAGAGAACCCAATACAGTCAATTAACAACAATTCCCCCAAACACTTTATCCAGTAATTAATTCTGCACAAGTTTTGGACTTCAAATTAACATAAACAAGTAGACTTCCAGAAGGATCTAACGCAATTTAACCATTCCCTTGGCTGCAGACTTGATCAACCGGCATTGGCCAACGGCTAACCACTTCAGATACGGATGCCATTTATCGAGGAAAGTTAAGGGGGTCTATTTACATTTAAAATGACGATGGTTCGGATTTTGATGTGGTTATGTCGTTTTAGGGAGTGTTTTGAATTGGAATGTGTTTTGGTTTGGTTAATTAACGTCGCACTAGAGCTGCACAGTGGGCTATTGGCGACGGTTCGGGGTCTATCTCGAAGGAAAGATCCGGGAACACATACACATTCACACACACATTCATACATGCACCTCGTTATTTTAGAACCATGGTCAGATGACGAGGAAACACTTGAACTGGCACCCAACGCCTTCAATAGACGTCGGGACTTTGGACCCCGATCAGATGTATCTTGCACCAGTCCCGTAAACACGCCGTTAATTTTTGGTTTGGTTTTGTTTTGTTAATTAACGTCGCACTAGAGCTGCACAGTGGGCTATTGGCGACGGTTCGGGGTCTATCTCGAAGGAAAGATCCGGGAAAACATACACATTCACACACACATTCATACATGCACCTCGTTATTTTAGAACCATGGTCAGATGACGAGGAAACACCTGAACTGGCACCCAACGCCTTCAATAGACGTCGGGACTTTGGACCCCGATCAGATGTATCGTGCACCAGTCCCGTATACACGCCGTTAATTTTTGTGGATATTCTGGACGACTTTTCTAGTATTTTTGTAGCGAAGCTGGCTATCCTACGATCACAAGATCACTATTTTTTTACTTTACTTTTCTTTGTCAAGTCCATTGCACGGGTCCGAACCACCAATCCTCGGAATAGTTTGGAATGTGTTAGCTTGGAATTATTTAATGTTATTAGACGAGGCAATGTTTTTTTTAAAATTAATTATCTCAAATAAATTTAATGAGGATTGAAAGGTAGTTATTTTAATTCAGGTATTTGATTTACATAAAAAGGTATTGTGATATGACTCTTGAAATAGAATATGCATGTTTTATATATTATTTTTGTAAATAATGTATAGATAAAATAATGACACACACACACATACACGCACGCACGCACGCACGCACGCACACACGCACACACACACACACACACACACACACACACGCACACACACACACGCACGGACGCACGCACACACACACGCGCACGCACGTACGCACGCACGCACACACACACACACACACACACACACACACACACACGCGCGCGCACGCACGCACACACACGCACACACACACGCACACACACACGCACGCATGCACGCACGCACGCACGCAAGCACGCATGCATGCGTGTATATATATATATATCCCAGCGCGCCCACCAAAACTCCAAAATTAAACCGCCAAAAATTTTTTTAATTAAAACCGCCAAGTCAAGTGGTTATAAATTCGACCGTTATGTATTTCTTTTATGTTTATGTATTTTTTTTACAGGATTTCGTTTCTAATTCAGATATTTGCAAATTTTTTTTTTTGGAAAGGGAATGTTTCACTTGGGCGCAATTTGAAAAAAATATCCGGTGTTATCCGGCATTTAACTATCCAGAATTCGCAATTAACCAACCGTTTGGATATAAATATTGTCCGATTTCGAAAATTCTTTTTTTTTGTTTGATAGAGAAAAATTCACTTATGCAAAATTTGCAACAACAAAAAATCGGTTACCCGTCTATTATATATCCGGAAATATCGATAACCGGAGTTTTTTTAAACAATTTATCCGATTTAAAAATATTTTAATTGTTTAACAGAAGTTGTACAACAATGACATTTCGTTAAATCAGCATTTATTGTCATTGATAGGGATTGTTTTACAATATACATTGCTGAACACAAGTTGCTACTTGATTTTCTTGGTGAATGATAATAAGGGTCGAAGCCCCCTGCTAAATTAAAAATTGGAAAGGGAAAAATAAAGTAATTAAAAAAAATAAGAAGAAAAACTGACTTAAGGAAAATGCGCTAAAAAGTAAAAAATAATTTTTAATTTTAAGACCAAGTTTTAAAAAAAAATATTTAATATCAATTTTGTAATTATTACAACTCTTTGAAGTTGGTGCCAATTTACAAAAATCATACATAATATTTGGCGCCAATCATATGCTCTAACTATTTTTATAAAAATAGTTAGAACAATATAATTTTTTTTTTTCCAAAAGTTAATAAAATATAGTTTATATGAAAAAAATTCATGTTAATCAACTGTGTTAATTGCATTAAAATATATAAAATTAAGACACTGAAATATAAAAATATAAGTTTGTAACTTAAAAAAATATTTAAAATTAATAAGGATTTTTGACAATGGCCATTAGTTGTTTCTGTTGGTCTTTCCGACTAAAAATATAAGCTATGGAGAAATATAAGACAAAGCTTTTAAGAAAATTATTTCGAACAAATAATATATTCAAATAGGAAATTAAATTAAGCTGACAAAAGAATTTTTTACAGAATCGAAAAACTCTTATTTTCGGCCGTTTCCATTCGAACTTTTAGCAGAAAATCCCACTAATGGGGTAAACGTACTGAACTCAATAATCCTTAAAATTCTTATGATTTCGAACAATTCTAAAACTTCCAGTTTTAAACTCAAAACAAAACAAACCATTCCACAAGAATAACTACATTATCCCAAAACGATTTTCATTCCATTTTTTTTCTTCTTCAAACAATTTATTTCAAAACCGTCTGCACACCTCAAATCACTTCAGTTCTATTTCTGGTTGACTTATTTAACCCCTCGGAATTCTGTAGAGAATGGATCAGTAAAACAACAGGTTTCTGGAAAGGAAATACAAACCAATCACAGCGCATTACAAAGGGCAGGTTAGAGGACGGCCCATTTTGCTGCTAATGACTTTAATTAGCATCCAACCATGCGTTTAATGAGGTGGCAACACTATCACTTCCGGTGTGAATGGGCTGTGCTCTCAAAGTCCTCCTTTCTGGCGTTAAACCACAGAGATTCCATCCAATCTCATTCAAGCAAACGATAATGTTTAGAACTTTTATTTTTTTTATGGAATTTTCTTCTGATTGCTTTGTCGAGTGTGTGTTTCGCTGTTCGAAGTTGAAGTGAAAGTGCTTAACATACCTTTTGGGTAAACAGAAAGAAAGGCTTAATTAAAATAAAGCGAGCCGAACAAACGTTTTGATTAATTTGTAGGGAAATGTCGGAATTTTTCCTTGGTTTGTTTCGTAGAAGTTTAGATTATTTAATTTTTTTTTTTTAATGTTGGGGCGTTGTCTTAATTGAAAATTATTTCAATTATAATATCCTGTTATTTGTTTTAATTGTGTTTGATGCAAATGAGTAAATGGAAAATGTGATCTTGGATACTTATTTTTAGTACGTTTAATGCGAATGTCCTGTGGGGAACCATTTTTGTTTTAGATTCCTCTTTAAGAGTTTGCTTCCGAAAAGGATTGAAATTCCTTGAGATTTTGTCACCGTTTTTATTTTGTGAAAAATTGTACAGTTTTTAGTATTTAATTTTCAGAAATAAAGTCAGTAGAATTATTTTTACGGAAACCTCTTTTTTTTTTGGGGGGGGGGGGGCTAGTTTACAAAAAATTATAATTTAAGATTGTACAAAGGAATTTAAAGCATTATTTTATATTTCAATTAAATTTTTATTTTTTAATAATAACAAATGATTAGATTTTTTTTAATTTAAAGGGATTTAAATTTGAGAGAGAAAATTTCAATGTTTATTTAAATACTTTTAATAAAGAGTTTTTTTATGTAATTAGAAACATTCTAAGATTAAATCTTATAAAATAAAATTATGTAATGACATAAAAACCCTCTTAATTAAAAGTAATTAAATAAACATCGACATTTCCTCTCTCAAATTTAAATCCCTTTATTAAACTAAAAAATTAACAATTCTGATAAATTGTCATTTGGTATTATCAAAAAATAAAAATATAACGAAATATAAAAATATGAAAAAAATAACACACACGCACGCACGCACGCACGCACGCACGCACACACACACACACACACACACACACACACACACACACACACACACACACACACACACACACACACACACACACACACACACACACACACACACACACACACACACACACACACACACACACACACACACACACACACACACACACACACACACACACACACACACACACACACACACACACACACACACACACACACACACACACACACACACACACACACACACACACACACACACGCACGCACGCACGCACACACACACGCACGCACGCACGCACGCACGCACACACACACACACACACACACACACATATATAAACGTATTTACATATGTGTATATGTATATATCACACCCACCTACACACCCACATACACGAAGAATACTTTTATGTGGACTTATGCCACTTGATATCCAAGTTGCTCATATATTAAAGTAATTTTTTATTATAGAATATTATCATGGGGGAAACACAATATTTTTTATATATATACGCATATATATACACGTATTTACAGATGTGTATATGTATATATCACACCCACATACACAAATAATACTTTTTTTTGGACTTATGCCACTTGATAGCCAAGTTGCTCATATATTAAAGTAATTTTTTATTATAGAATATTATCATGGGGGAAACACAATATTTTTTATATATATACGCATATATACACGTATTTACAGATGTGTATATGTATATATCACACCCACATACACAAATATTACTTTTTTTTGGACTTATGCCACTTGATAGCCAAGTTGCTCATATATTAAAGTAATTTTTTATTATAAAATATTATAATGAGGTAAATAAAATATTTTTTATATATATACGCATATGTATACATGTATATACAGATGTGTATATGTATATATCACACCCACATACACGAAGAATACTTTTATGTGGACTTATGCCACTTGATATCCAAGTTGCTAATATATTAAAGTAATTTTTTATTATAAAATATTATCATGGGGGAAACACAATATTTTTATATATATATACGCATATATACGCATACACATTATATATATACGCATATATACGCATACTCGTATATATATACAAGTATATACAGATGTGTATATGTATATATCACACCCACACACCCACATACACAAAGAATACTTTTTTTTGGACTTATGCCACTTGATAGCCAAGTTGCTCATATATTAAAGTAATTGTTTATTATAAAATATTATAATGCGGGGAAAAACAATACTTTTTAAAGACATATTATTAATATTTATTACAATCAATTAATTCAACATCAGATGATATAGTCGCCCAAGTTTGTAAGGGTAGCGTTTTTCCCTCCCACGCAATGGGTCTGGGTTCGAATCCCTGATAAGCCATGGATGTAAAATGTCATGGAATTTTATTTTTTGCACTGCCAAATAAATTATGTTTGTTACGAAATGAGAATCTACCACGAAAATCCACGAGTTTATCCAAAACACGGTACATCGAAACAAACAAGAAACATCTTTTCAAAGTCTATCACATGATTCCTAATCCGGGATAACACATCCACGTCACTAACACTGCTGGTGTCGAACTG
Source organism: Troglohyphantes excavatus (assembly GCA_963932185.1). Taxonomy (NCBI): domain Eukaryota; kingdom Metazoa; phylum Arthropoda; class Arachnida; order Araneae; family Linyphiidae; genus Troglohyphantes; species Troglohyphantes excavatus. The sequence goes on from OZ010678.1 coordinate 38,776,405, forward strand.
CTTTTGAAGTGTGACACATCTGGGACATCAGGAAAAAATGGGATTAATCCCGGTGGGATTGACTTCCACGCAATAATCCTGTTTATATTTGGGATTTGATTTACCCCCTAAGGCGAATGACGAAATTGAGTTCCGGGGAGAGTTCAGCCAACTGGGGTTACACTGAGGCGAGTCTTCGCATTTTTGAACTATTTTTACTTTCTTTTATGGGGTAGTAAAATAAGTTATGGGGTAAAATGGGTATAATGGAAATTAAGTATAAAATACGCATTGTTCAACTTATGCTTTGATGTCGTTCTTTTTTATTGTTTAGGGTGATACATCTATATAAACGTATTTACATATGTGTATATGTATATATCACACCCACCTACACACCCCCATACACGAAGAATACTTTTATGTGGACTTATGCCACTTGATATCCAAGTTGCTCATATATTAAAGTAATTTTTTATTATAGAATATTATCATGGGGGAAACACAATATTTTTTATATATATACGCATATATATACACGTATTTACAGATGTGTATATGTATATATCACACCCACATACACAAATAATACTTTTTTTTGGACTTATGCCACTTGATAGCCAAGTTGCTCATATATTAAAGTAATTTTTTATTATAGAATATTATCATGGGGGAAACACAATTTTTTTTATATATATACGCATATATATACACGTATTTACAGATGTGTATATGTATATATCACACCCACATACACGAAGAATACTTTTATGTGGACTTATGCCACTTGATATCCAAGTTGCTCATATATTAAAGTAATTTTTTATTATAAAATATTATCATGGGGGAAACACAATATTTTTTATATATATACGCATATATATACACGTATATATATACACGTATATACAGATGTGTATATGTATATATCACACCCACACACCCACATACACAAAGAATACTTTTTTTTGGACTTATGCCACTTGATAGCCAAGTTGCTCATATATTAAAGTAATTTTTATTATAAAATATTATAATGCGGGGAAAAACAATACTTTTTAAAGACATATTATTAATATTTATTACAATCAATTAATTCAACATCAGATGATATAGTCGCCCAAGTTTGTAAGGGTAGCGTTTTTCCCTCCCACGCAATGGGTCTGGGTTCGAATCCCTGATAAGCCATGGATGTAAAATGTGTTGGAATTTTATTTTTGGCACTGCCAAAATAAATTATTTTTGTTATGAAATGAGTATCTACCACGAAAATCCACGAGTTTATCCAAAACACGGAACATCGAAACAAACAAGAAACATCTTTTCAAAGTCTATCACATGATTCCTAATCCGGGATAACACATCCACGTCACTAACACTGCTGGTGTCGAACTGCTTTTGAAGTGTGACACATCTGGGACATATGGAAAAAATGGGATTAATCCCGTGGGATTGACTCCCACGCAATAATCCTGTTTATATTTGGGATTTGATTTACCCCCTAAGGCGAATGACGAAATTGAGTTCCGGGGAGAGTTCAGCCAACTGGGGTTACATTGAGGCGAGTCTTCGCATTTTTGAACTATTTTTACTTTCTTTTATGGGGTAGAATGGGTTATGGGGTAAAATGGGTATAACGGAAATCAAGTATAAAATACGCATTGTTAAATTATGCTTTGATGTCGTTCTTTTTTATAGTTTAGGGAGATACATCTATCTCCCTTCATCAGCAGAAATAAGAAGTCTATGTACACAACAACATGTAACAAACCTAGAATTTAAAGTCTTACAAAGGAAAAAAAACTATCTCAATCGGTTGGAATTAACTATAGTGTGCCAACAAGCGGGAAATACCGGAGCAGCAAAGGTTTAATTAACAATCGAATCGAATATTACTAAAAATGTGAAACGCATCCAGAAAGTCCAGTTCGACTGGAAATTTGTAATTGCAAATTAAATGAGAGTTAGAAAAAAATATGATGATATTGCCAAGAGTGCTTGGCAATGGAGGACTTCTTTGTAGGAGGCGGAGAATTGCGTAGTAGTGGGCGCAGCCTCCTAATACTGTTTAAATATATCAATACACTTAATGTTATACAGTGAAACAATAACCATCGCCCAACATTTTGTGACATCGGATGATTAAACTAGTGTAAATCAAATGTTATAAAATACATTTGACTACAAAAAAATGCATTTGACTTTTATATCAACGCTCAAGTGCAGGAAAAAGAAATCCAATTTACTTATTTTACTAATCGTTACTTCGTAGTGTTATATAGTGAAACAATGACCATCGCCCAACATTTTGTGACATCGGATGATTAAACTAGTGTAAATCAAATGTTATAAAATACATTTGACTACAAAAAAATGCATTTGACTTTTATATCAACGCTCAAGTGCAGGAAAAAGAAATCCAATTTACTTATTTTACTAATCGTTACTTCGTAGTGTTATATAGTAAAACAATGACCATCGCCCAACATTTTGTGACTTTAAAACATCGGATGATTAAAACTAGTGTAAAGTAAATGTTATAAAATACATTTGACTACAAAAAAAAATACATTTGACTTTTATATCATCGCACAAGTACAGAAAATAAAAAAAATCAAATTAACTTCTTTTACTAATCGTTACTTCGCAGTGTTATATAGTAAAACAATGACCATCGCCCAACATTTTGTGACTTTAAAACATCGGATGATTAAAACTAGTGTAAAGTAAATGTTATAAAATACATTTGACTACAGAAAAAAATACATTTTGCTACAGAAAAAAATACATTTGACTTTCATATCATCGCACAAGTACCTGAAATAAAAAAATCCAATTTACTTCTATTACTAATCGTTACTTCGCAGTGTTATATAGTAAAACAATGACCATCGCCCAACATTTTGTGACTTTAAAACATCGGATGATTAAAACTAGTGTAAAGTAAATGTTATAAAATACATTTGACTACAAAAAAAAATACATTTGACTTTTATATCATCGCACAAGTACAGAAAATAAAAAAAATCAAATTAACTTCTTTTACTAATCGTTACTTCGCAGTGTTATATAGTAAAACAATGACCATCGCCCAACATTTTGTGACTTTAAAACATCGGATGATTAAAACTAGTGTAAAGTAAATGTTATAAAATACATTTGACTACAGAAAAAAATACATTTTGCTACAGAAAAAAATACATTTGACTTTCATATCATCGCACAAGTACCGGAAATAAAAAAATCCAATTTACTTCTATTACTAATCGTTACTTCGCAGTGTTATATAGTAAAACAATGACCATCGCCCAACATTTTGTGACTTTAAAACATCGGATGATTAAAACTAGTGTAAAGTAAATGTTATAAAATACATTTGACTACAAAAAAAAATGCATTTGACTTTTATATCATCGCACAAGTACAGAAAATAAAAAAAATCAAATTAACTTCTTTTACTAATCGTTACTTCGCAGTTTCCCATTAACTATTTTTTCTCCGTGAAATCAACTGAAGCAAACTGACTTTCTTTCCCAACAAAAAGGTAAAAAAATAACATCAAGTGATGTAAATTTCCTAATTTGTTAGATTGGTGGTAAAAAGTTAGACTACTTTCTTAGTGTGAGACAAGTTTTTAAAAGTTCACAGAAGAAAGTTGTATTTTTTTCCCGAACTTTTTTTCGCACCTTTCAATCAAGAGCTTCATGAATATTCATGGCATTCTTTCATAGCTGCTTTTTTAATTAATTGCTTCTTCGTTTTTATTTTAACTAATTAAACTTTCGGAAAGTAATTTGTAAATAGGGGTGTTTCGAAAAAACTTTGTATAACTATGTTTTTTTATTGGATTTTAATAGAAAACACAAGGGGTATTAATATATTTGATCATCAATCACTAATGTTAAACATGATATTGTTTGTGAATCTTTATGGTTTTTAATACCTTTAATACAAATAATATTATTTTGTCAGATATCACGTTTAAATATGTCAATAAACTTAATTTTTTAATTTTATTTTTATAGTTATTAATGCACAAAATTAAATTATTTATCTTTTTTAAGTTTGTTTTAAAGTTCCTATAATACATATTTTTTCTTTTAGAATTAAAAATAAATAAAACAATTTGTTTTAAATATTTAAAATATCACTTTCACATATAGAAAAGGAATTGATATTTAAAGTTTGGGATCAAATTAGGGATGAGTCATATTAGAATAACAGTTAAACCATTTCATTATTTCAATTTACGATAATTAAATATATTTTTTTAAAAAACTAACAGTTCTTTATTTCCTCAAAAAAGTAGTATTTCAAAATCGAAAATAAATATGTTAAATAAAATAAGTTAGTCAAAAAAAAAATAATAGATGTTCTGCTTAATTTGATCAGAAACGCAAAAACCGTCAAAAAAGCGCAAGTTAAAAAAAAATTAACAGGTAAACAAAATTATTAATCTGTTACTAAAAAATAACTTCTCTATGAAAAAAACACCTAAGTAATAGTTAAAAGTAACTGTTATTCGTCAATAACAACGTGTTAACTACCGTTCTTTTAGAGTAACTGCTAAGCTCATCCCTAGATCTAATAGTTGAAGGGAGGAGATACACTTAAAATAATTTAAATTCAAACATTTTTAAAGCTTATTGATCATTACATTAATTCTGTTTTCACAGAAGAATCATTATTTTTTTTTTGTAAATTCAATCAAATCGACTGTTGGACTTGATTTGAAATACCCATAAATTTATTTTAGTGCTAAAATGTACTCCAAGTATTGTTTAAGTATTGTTTAACTAAGTATTATTTTAGATTTTATGTATTTTTATTGCGTAATTTTAACGTTGCACTTGTATTTTAACCCCCTGCCGCTCAAGACCTTCGAGCACGGATCCCTCATAGTAGAGAAATCATAAGGTTACAATCTCGCTAACATCAAAGTGAAGCCAACATGTATGGCCTCAGACACGTGGTTTGCTACGTCATCCATTCATACTTTTTTTCTAGTTCATTCATAAAAATATCCTGTACTTCATGAAGTAGCACATTTACTATTATTTCCAAATCACAGGTCAATCGCGAACGTGTTTTCATTCATACATTTTGAAAGGAAGTCACGTGTCTGGTGCCATCAGGCTGAGATGTTTGCATCACGATGATGACGTCATAATCTCTCTACTACAGTCCCTTCATCCTCGAAGTTCAAGACCGTATATATGCGTAAATGCGTAACAAACACATTTACATATAAACAGACGAAGCGACGAAAGGTCGAGTTAAAAAAGGACGTTGCTTCGTCGAAAATAAAAAAAATATTTCTTAACAGTTACGAATAATGTAATTTTTTGAGCTTCGGATGTGAAAGTTTAATATTTATCTAATCTTCAATTACACTTTTGTTTTATGTTCATGTGAATACAGGGTGGTCATAAATGGTGGTCATAAATGGTGGTCATAAATGGTGGTCATAAATGGTGGTCTTAAATGGTGGTCATACAGGTTGGTCATAAATGGTGGTCTTGAATGGTGGTCATAAATAATAATCTTGAATGGTGCTGATAAATGGTGGTCATAAATAGTGATCATAAATGGTAATCTTGAATGGTGCTCATAAATAGTGGTCATAAATGGTGGCCTTGAATGGTGGTCTTGAATGGTGGTCATAAATAATAATCTTGAATGGTGCTGATAAATGGTGGTCATACATAGTGGTCATAAATGGTATTCTTGAATGGTGCTCATAAATAGTGGTCATAAATGGTAATCTTGAATGGTGGTCATAAATGGTGGTCTTGATTGGTGGTCATAAATGGCGGTCATAAATGGCGGTCATTATTTGGCTGTTTACCTACATATAATAAACTGTTTGTATGCCTTGCTTGAACAAAATTGTATGTTGCAACTAAATATAAACAAGTCGTTTAAAATATAAGCAAATTAGTTGGTCAAAAATAAATAATGTTTTATTATTCCAATTTAGCTGAATGTGATACAGTCCATTAATGGCCACCACCCAAACATTTGTGACCATTTTGTACTTTTCTCGGAAAGAAAATTCAAGAAAGAAAGTTTAAAAAAATAAAACATAATTAATTTGATTATATTAAAACTAAAATTATTCCATTTTGACGATTGCTTAATTAACACGATTTATATGTGCCACAACCCAATTACATATTACGAAACCAAAATATTAAAAATCTTGACCCGTATCTTTTAAAAATTGCAATGTCTACACACTTATTAATTTGCATAAAAATACAACCTTAATTAGCGCACTTTACAATTCTTATGATCTGTTCCCCAGCCTCTTTCATCCATCCTCACAATTTAAGTCAATTAAAGAGTCAAAATTTTAATCGCTTTAGTGGCAACACAAAATCCCCCATCCACTCTGACGTTTGCTCTACAAGCGCGACTTAAAAGACTTAGAGGAGTAACAGAGACGTAGAGAGGCAATTAAGAGGCTCATTTGGTCTAAATGGCACCGACTGGGCCGACTCTGTCTTTGCCCTGCTTAAGCAATTCACGACTTTCGTTGTTGAAAACGCCCAATTAAAGGCAAGGGGGCTCTTTAGCCGGGCTCCCTGGAGGAGGTTTGAAAGGAACAAGGGCGTTTTATCAAAGGAAATAACGAGCCGAGTAAAGTTTCGCGGGATGGGATGGCAATGGTCAAGGGATGCTGAGGTAAATGGGTTTGTTTAGAGTGTGTTTGAGGTCTAATTGGGTTCTGCGATTGGAAGGAAGATTGTGGAAGTGTTCAGCGTTAACAGTGGCGATGAATGGCTCAAGTCTTTTAAAATGGTTAGGTAACATTCATAAAATGTCTTTGCTTACTAAATATGAATAAGATTAATCCTAATCAAACACTAATATATATATATATATATATATATATATATATATATATATATATATATATATATATATATATATATATATATATATATATATATATATATATATATATATAAACATATGTTACCGTTAAAGTATGAAATCCGTTATTTCATAGAATACCTAGTTATTCCATGAAATAACTGATCGTGTCCGTTAAAGTGTAAAATTCTCTTGTATTTCATGGTTTAACTAGTTATTTCATAGAATAACGATCTGCAGCCCGTTAAAGTGTAAAATAAATGAAATTAATGTTGGATAAATCTCATTCTGAAGCCTCTGTGGGGTTTACCATCCGAATCCCAGTGCCTGAAGTTGACAGAGGAAAAGGTGATGCCAAATCTATTTTAGCTATCATCATAAAAATAACCGAAGAAGGATTTTTCTAATTGGGCACAAGAAACGGCCGCATAAAACAATTATATTTCCGATCCCAGTTTTTATGGTACGTTTCCATAAATACCCTTTATACGCTGCATAAATTAGATAAATTGCTTCATTTTCATTTTAATTGTATATCATTAGTTTAATTTCATTTTAGATAAATTGTTTATTTTACACTTTAACTGTCTCTTTTATAGAATTTTAATTTATAGAATACCTAGTTATTTCATAGAATAACTAGTTAAAGTGTGAAATTAATAACATATTACACACTTTAAGGGACACGATAAGATTTTTCATGGAATAACTAGGTATTCTATGAAATAACTGCATTATATACTTTAACGGTAACATATATCTATATATATATATATATATATATATATATTACTGTTTATATTCCCCCCTCCGTGGTCAAGATTGTACGAAGCCCCTAAATATAAATACAACATCTACACTGTTAACAATAGGTACTCAAAAATAAAACGTACTCATTTTTGTTTACATTCGATGCTTATCATAGTTCCGAATACATCAGTTTCATATTTGAAAAAGACATGTACTCATAAATGAGTAAAAATGAATAAAAAGAGCAGTAGCGTGCCTACATAGGCTGCCTTCACAAATAATTGTCAATAAATATCGACAAATTACAACAAAGACTTACCGGGAATCGAACCCAGATCCTCAACCACCACAGTTCAGTTGTATTACCAGGGCGACGTGAAGAAGTTATAAACAGAAGACTTTTTTAATGGGTGTGCCAAAAAAATAGAAAGTAAGGTAATTGAGTTGTAATAACTCAGTTTCCATTTAAGCAAACGACATCAATTAATATGGAAAACCATCTTCTGAACAACTATTTTAAGTTTGCAGGTCGCTTTGTTAAGATGGCTTGAACAGAAGCTGAAATTAGCAATATTAAATCACACTGCTCAGTTTGTAGAAAGTACGGTTGCTTAAATGTGAGTAAGACATCGCTCATTTACGATGCAATTGTACTCAAAGAGAAACGGGTATGTTCAGGTACTAATTTTTAAAAACCTATTTTTAAAGTGTATGGGACAGGTGATGTTTCTGCCTTCGAGCATGAATGGACTGTAGTAGATCGAATATGACGTCATCATCGTAATGAAACATCTCAGTCCTGATGGCAACATACACGTGATTTCCTTTTAAAATTTATGAATGAAAAAACGTTCGAGATTGACTTTTGATTTGGAAATAATAGTAAATGTGTTACTTCATGAAGTACAGAATATTTTTATCAATTAACTAGAAAAAAATTATTAATGGATGACGTAGCAAACCACGTATCTGAGGCCATACATGTTTGCCTCACTTTGTTGTTAGCGAGATTATAACCTAATGATTTCTCTACTATGAGGGATCCATGCTCGAAAATTTCAGCCCACATGTATATGTTAAATAGGGTCAAACAACATTTAACTAACATATAAATGACTATTAAGTGAAATACTAAAACTAATAAATATTTACGTAATTGTCATTTCTACTATACACTACCTTAAAAAAAACATCTATAGACCTTATCGCAACCAAATACTGAAAAATCCTTAAATGTCAGTATCCAAATCCAAAACACACACAAAAGAAAACCATTTAAATGTTGTCAAAACTGCATTTTAGTCAGCAACTCAAAACCCTTAAAGATGGTATCATAACGTAAGACCCACTTGCCAGAACAAACTTTGAGCCATAAAACGGCTTTAAGTGTTCTTATGCGTAGGAACTGTTTTTTCCTTATGCGAGAACTTCAAAAGCGAACACCGCTACTTCAAAGGAGATAATACCGGTTTCTTTCCAGCCCCCCCCCCCCCCTTTTAAATTTAAGGGAAAATAGTTTTTCTCAGCATTCCTTTTGGACTCTTTTACATTAAAAAAACTTTTATGAGTTCGATAGTGATTCTGCAAAAAAAAAAAGAGCTTTTGGAATCCGATATCTTGATTTTTTCGAAGAGATTCTGTCGATGGTTTTTGAAGTAGATTATTTTGGTGATAGAAGGGGTTTGGGTATGTGATTTTTAATACCTAGAGGGTATTTTAATAGTTAGTGAAAAAGGTTTGGATAGTTTAAAAATGGTGAGACACATATAACTTTTTTTTTATTGTGCAGATATTAATAAACTTTTTCACATATGCGTTCACAGCATATGAATATAAATCAAATGGGAAACTTTTAAATTAACAAAAAAATTAAATTTAAAAAAAAATTGCAAAACTGTTATTCTTTTCTTATTTTTGATATTAAGTCAAGAAAATAATTTCTACGAAACTACAATTTCTCAATTTTATCAAAAAAAGAAGGTATTTAACAAACTGTCTCTACAGATTTTTTGATATTCACAAAAATAGATATATACAATGGTAAAATTATTTTTTATAAATTTTTGATAAATATATAAATATCGTAGATACATTACTAATACCTAAAAGCAAACTAAGGATTATTCGAAAATATTAGTAAAAAAGTAAACAAAATTGTTCCATTTTCATAAAAAAAAAATAGTAATTTTTTCTAGTTCAAAACCAATATTAGGTTTAGTAGTTTTATTACAATGTATTCTACACAAATATAAAATTGTGATTGTACATTGGAAACTGTTACAATAAATTTTTATACACTGCGAACTTATTGTCCAAAAATTCTACAGATATAAAATTATTATTCTTATAAAAAATATAGTAAAGTCAGAATATATTGTGATTGAATCTTGTTAAATTTTGTTTTCCCCACATGTATGCAACATTTTATTCCAATGGAATTAATAGTATTGCAGTTGCACTGCTTTTTATAAGTACAAATGATTCTCACTTTTGTTCACCGCAAACTATACGGTACCCTTATGTCTACACTGCAAAAAAAATGAACTTAAAAATGAGTACATGAATGTACTCGTTTTCTTTGAGTACAATTGCATCGCAAATGAGCAATGACGTACTCAAATTTAAGTAATCGTACTTTTTCAAAAATGAGCAGTGGGGTTCAATATTGGTAATATCAGTTTTTGTTCAAGCCATCTTAACAAAGCGGCCTGGCAAACTTAAAATAGTTGTTTTGTGGCTGATTTTCCACATTATTTGATGTCGATTGTTTAAATGGAAACTGGATTATTACAACTCAATTATCTTCCTTCCCATTCTTTTGGCACGCCTGTTTAACATTACTTCTGTTTATAACTTCTTCACGTCGCTCTGATAGTACAACGGATAACGCCCTGGACTTCGGTTTGGCCGCGATCAGGTAGACAGTTTGGGTTCGATTTCCGATAGGTCCTGATTGTAATTGTTGAAAGTTATTGAAAGTGATTTATGATGGCAGCCTATGTAGGCAAGCAACTGCTCTTTTTATTAATTTTACTCATTTTTGAGTACATGTCCTTTTCAAAAATGAAACTTATGTATTAGGATCTACGATAAAAATCAACTGTAATCAAAAATGAGTACATTTTACTTACTTTTAAGTACCTATTTTTAACAGTATCTATAAAAATGCGAAAGCTCTCAACAATCATCATTAATTCTCCAACTTCCCGTATACACAGGAAGAAGAAGTTTGGCAAAGTTGTTCCTTTTACTTAACATAGGAAAAGTAAGCTATTTTTGTTCGGAACGAAATTTTTTAAATTGGTGTAAAACCCTTTTTTCGTTATTAGTAATAACTTTAATTTCGAATACTAATTTTCCTTTATGGAACATTAGTTTTATACACTCCCGGATGTCAAAGAGTCTTGAAATTTCGAATGCAGACAGGGTATTATCAAACAAACAGGAATCTAAAATTCTTCACAAGGAACATTTGAATTTCATCCCATTTATTATTTTTATACCTTCGCTAATTTAGGAAGTTTAAAGGCTTTTGTTGATATAGGGGTCTAATAGAAGTTGTTTAGAATAATTGTTATTAAGGGAGACCCGAGCCCCAAATCCTAATTTGATTATTAATGAATTCAGAAATACCATTTTTTTTTATATTATTAGAACATCTTTTTCTAAACAATAATCAAAAACAAAAATAAATTTAAAAAAATTATTTTTGTTATTTTTTGTATTTTTTAAGCTTAAAAATACTTTTTTTAAAAACACTACTCTTCTTTTAATTTTTAATGTTTTTAAATTTTTTTAATTGATTAAATAATGTCAAGGTACATACTATAAACGTATGTATAGACTTTTGCAGATTTGTGTTTTAATTGTCTTCAAAAATTTATTTTAAGTTCAAAACCAGAAAAATATTCAATTTTTTAAGTTTAATAATTTGTAAAAAAAATAAATTATAACTTAATTTAAAAAAGCTATACATACGTTTATAAAACAAATATTAGAGCTTCAAAAACTATTAACAGTTTAGTTTTAAATTAATTATTAACAAAGCCTTAGCATTTTAAACGTGACCAAAATTAAAAAAATATATTTTGAGTAAATGACGATTGTTGCAGACGAAAAGTATGTAGAGAGATGATAAATGGTATATAAACATCTAAACAAACATATGTTATGTTTCTTTCACCGTTTTGAAATTTTGTACACACCTTCTTGAGTACGTTTAGCATCGTTTTACGAAGAAAAAAAAATTTAGCAATTTTTCCGGATTTTGGGGCTCGGGTCCTCCTTAATAATTAGTAAATTTGTTCATTTTTGTATATTTGGGATGTTACTATAGTTTAAATTTCGAATGTTAATCGACGGGAATACCATATCGATGTCCATATTGTTTTGTCCCCGTCTTTACCGTATATGAAACTTTCGAATCTTGGGTGAAAATTTTGAACTTTTACTTCTTTGAGATCCTCTGACGGAAGAGAAAATAAAAATATTTTTCTTTCGCTTATAATTATTGTATTTATTTTGTTATTTTCTTCCGGTGCGTACACTGTAAAAAACTGTGCTTAAGGGGGTCCGATACCTTCGACATTTTTTTCTTTATTTTTATACTTGTACAATCCAATTTTTTTTCTCTTTCTAAATATGCATAAAAAACCATTTTAAGACGCTCAATTTTTTTTTTAAATTGCACATTTATTTTTAAATTAAAATTTTAGTAAATTTTTTAACAATTTTAAAATTCCTACTCCTTTTTTGTTTTTCAATATTTTGAAGCAATTTTTTTTATTTAAGATCTTGAATAATATGTAAATAGATGTATGCATTCAAATTTTGATTCAGATACATCACTTTAAAAAAATAAAATATATTAGAAATTTTGGAAAAAAAATGGACGAAAAAAAATAATATTCCATTTTAAGTGGTTTTAAAAAACAAATTATGGTAAAAATAGGAAATCTGAATGCATACATCTATTTAAAATATATTTATCTTGCTATACACACAAAAATTATGATTTTAAGTATAATAGTAAAAAAGCCTTAGCATTTTTAGTGTTCATTAAATTTCAAAACCACGAACAGAGATATTTGCTTTTAAAGTTTACATATGATACAACTAATGTTATAGGAACACATCATTAAAACATTCATAACTAAAAAAGTAATAGGAATTTTTTGAAGCAGTTTTTTGTGAGTTATTAAGATAAGTTTGAATATTATTTTTTAAATATAAAAAAAAAATGACTTTTTTTGCGAATTTTGGGTATCGGACCCCCTTAAAAATGAGTACATGTACGTAATCGTTTTTTTAAGTACAGTTGCATCATAAATGAGCGATGACGTACTCAAATTAAAGTGATTGTACTTTTGCAAAATTGGGCAGTGTGGTTTAAAATTGCTAATATCAGCTTCTGTTCAAGCCATCTAAACAAAGCGACCTGACACACTTAAAATAATTGTTCAGAAGATGGTTTTCTACATTATTTGATGTCGATTGCTTAAATGGAAACTGAGTTATTACAACTCAATTATCTTAGTTCCCGTTCTTTTGTCACGCCTTTTTAACAATACTTCTGTTTATAACTTCTTCTCATTGTTGTGGTAGGACAAAAGATAAGGTAGTGAACTGCGGTCCCTTGGTTCGAGTACCAATAAGTCTTGGTTGTAACTGTCGATATTTATTGAAAGTGATTTATGAAGGCAGCCTATGGGGATAACTGCTCATTTTATTCATTTTTACTCATCGTACTCATTTTTGTACATGTCTCTTCAAAACTGAAACATGTATTCAGATCCATCATAAGCATCTATTGTATTCAGAAACGAGTATATTTGTGGGGTTCACTTCATCTACCCGATACTCCCGCTTAGGCGAGATTGATCACTTTGGCCTGACTGGCAGAGTATCGGCGTAGCATGCCGAAGTTCCTCGGATCGATACCGAGCGTAGCTAAGCTGTGTCTTTCCGCTACATTGGTGACCCGGACTGCAGTTCAACGCAACCTTCGAACTACCACTTGAGACCACATCGAATCAACCACTGCCTCGTGTTAACGCTTCACGGCATCAATTACTGCCCACGTGATAACGCATCACGGGCATCTCAATCATTCGTTCCTCCGTCCGACTCACTGAGAGGGGGATACTGTAGGGTTCAAATCTTCTACCCGATACTACCGCTTAGGGAGTGATAACTTTAGCCTGACTAGCAGAGCATCGTCGTAGCATGCCGAAGTTCCTCAGATTGATACCGAGCGTAGCCAAGTTGTGTCTTAACGCTACATATTTTACTTATATTTGAATACCTATTTTTAACAGTGCAAACTGCTTGGTCCAATTGTAGACCGTTGACTAAAAGATCACAATTTATATTTCGAATCTTAAAATATCAAAATCTTTCAAGACCATGATTAAACCCATCACGTTCGCGTACAAAATACCAACTAAAAAAAAATAAACCCAAGAAACCATTAAGAGTTTTATTTTGAAAAACAATCTCCGCGTCGAAAGCGCATGACTCCCTATGCATTCGAAACGAACCGAGCTCAGTCATTGGCTAAGCGATGCACGTGCAACAGCAAATGGAATATCAGTATAGAAAGAAAAAAAAAGATGGCGGAAAAATTCAGGTGGTCACCAAGCTGTGAGAATTGCTGTGTGGGAACCTTTCCTTTTAAAGGAATACCCGGCTTCTAAAAACTGTTTTCATTCCACTCTTTCTTTTCTTTTGTAGTTAGACTCTAAAATCAAATATGTGGCTTTCCATAGAATCTTTTTTTTGGGGTGGGGGTAAAAGTTTCTCTTTCTTGGATTAAAGTAGAGTGTTTTTGTCCAAGTGAATGTCTGGGAAATATTCTTTGAAAAATGTCCGACGTACAAAGAAGAAAAGCGAGGTCTGTGTGTGTGCCAGGATTTTTTTTTAGTGCTTTTTTTTGTCTGGAATAATCCGCCAAAAAGAATTTTCTATGCGAGCCATGTGCTTTGGAAAGAAATAGGGGAATTTTTCAGCTGCAAATTATGGATGTCAAGGAAAGTATGGAATGTTCTGTACGCATTTTAATTATATATTTTGGAATTTTTAAGACACTTGGGAGTAATGACGTGAATCTGTTCTTTTGAGAATGGTTTTAGTATGTGTTCTGTTAAAAATAGGTACTCAAAAATAAGTAAAATGTACTCATTTCTGAGTACATTTAATGCTTCCCAGCAAAAAAAAGTCAGCATAAAACCGTCATCAAAATTTTGAAATCAAAGGTTTTATGCAGGAAAACTGCAGTTTTTTTGAAGACCTATAAAATTAAAGGTTTTGTTTCAATATCCTTAATAAAAACTGTAAAAAAAACCTTCAAGTTTTAATCATGAAGGGAAAATGCAGATATTTTAAAGGTTTTATAATGCAGGAAAAATCAAAACTTAAAAAAAAAAATGCAGTTTTTTGTTACAATATCCTTTATAAAACCTTTAAAAAACCTTCAATATGACAATTTTAATAAAGGCTTTATGCTGGGTTATCATAGCTCTGAATACATAAGTTTCATTTTTGAAAAATAAAACATGTACTCAAAAATGAGTAAAAATTACCAAACAGAGCAGCTGCTTGCCTACATAAGCTGACTTCATAAATAACGTTGAATAAATATCAACAATTACAACCAAGACTTACCGGAAATCAAACTCAGATCCTCAGGCACAGCAGCCCAGTGCTTTATCTGTTGTATTACCAGGGCGACGTGAAGAGGTTATAAACAGAAGAAATGTTAAAAAAGTGTGCCAAAAGATTGGGAAGTAAGACATTTGAGTTGTAATAACTCAGTTTCTATTAAGTAATCGACATCAAATAATTTTAAAAAACATCTTCTGAACAACTATTTTAAGTGTGTCAGGTCGCTTTGTTAAGATGGCTTGAACAGAAGCTGAGATGAGCAATATTAAATTACACTGTTTATTTTTTGAGAAAGTACGATTACTTAAATTTGAATACGTCATCACTGATTTACGATGCAATTGTACTCAAAGACAAACGAGTAGGTTCCGGTACTCATTTTTAAGTACCTTTCTTTAACAGTGTACACAATGTAAAATAACATAAACAGCTTTAATGCAAGTGTAAATACTGCAAAAATGTACATTTTAAAATTTACTAAAGAATTCTAATTAAAGTTGATGATGTTTTAGTACATTAAGAGTTTTTTTAATATGTTTCTTATTCGCAAATTTCTTCTGTTTTAGCTTTTTTAGTTGAGCCACATGGGTATGTTCAACTTATATTATAGCAAATGCATAATAATTACAATTTCAGTTTTGGTATTGATATGGTTTTGATTAGCTAACGTCGCCCTACAGCTGCACAGTGCGCTATTGGCGTTGGTTCGAAGCCTATCTCGAAGGAAAGACCCGGGAACAATGCTTCGTATTTTTGAACCATGGATTTGCATTTTGAGAATCTGTCCAGCAAAATATTTGAAATTGAATGCATGGTTTTCTCCTTAAAACATTGCGCTATTATTCGATTAAATACCAATTTGACTCTTATGTATTTTTTTGTATATTACCACCACTGATCTGTAACTGTAACTTCTGGATCGGGCAAGACACTTTGTTGACTTGAAGTCGGTATGGAAGCCGCCATGATGTGCTCCACTTATGTTTTTTTTATTTTCTTTTTAAACCCATTTTAAATGCAATCTGCTATTAAAATGAGAAGTCATTTGCAAGTCAAAGTAGAAGTATTTAAAAGCAAGAGCAAAAACTATTTGTTTAGCAATATAAAAATTAATTCTATAAGGAGAAAATATAATATTTATATACATTTAATATTTCTACAATGCTATGATAATAAAAAACACCACTCAATCAAAAATGTTGGGGCCAGCATGGCAGCTTTCAATTGGTTTCAACGCGCCCATAGAGGAAACAAGGCTTGAGCCTTCCAGCAGTTACAGTTACAGTTCAGTGATTACCACACGATTTCTGTTCAATTCAGATAGTCTTTTTGTTCGATTCGTTGGTTGATTAATGTCGAATTAGAACTGGATACAGTGGGTTATTGGCGGCGGTCGGGGCATAACTAGTAGATGGAAATAATCGATAATACTGCCTCGTATTTTTAGTTATGGCCAGATGATGATTGGGCTCATTGACAATGACGGTTAGACGAAACGGAATTGGAAAGCTGTATCGATTTTTGAAGATTCATTCCTAAATACGAAAGTTGTCCAAAAATATTTTAAATTACCACTGGCGTGTATACGGGACTGGTGCACGATAAATCTGATCGGTGTCCAAAGTCCCGACGTCTATTGAAGTCGTTGGTTGCCAGCTCAGGTGTTTCCACGTCATCTGACCATGGTTCTAAAATAACGAGATGCATGTATGAATGTTTTAATGTGTATATGTTCCCGGGTCTTTCCTTCGAGATAGACCCCGAACCGTCGCCAATAGCCCCCTGTGCAACTCCAGAACGTCGCACTAGAGCTGCACAGTGGGCTATTGACAAAGAAAAGTAAAAAAGTAATGATCTTGTAATCGGAGGGTTGCCAGTTTTGCTACAAAAATACTAGAAAGTCGTCCAGAACATCCGACAATTTATACTGGCGTTTATATGGGACTCGTGCACGATAAATCTGATCGGGATCCAATGCCCTGGATGTCTATTGAGGTTGCATTGGGTGCCAGATCCGGTGTTGTCCTCGTCATCTGACCACGGTTCGAAAATACGGGTACTCGTTCCTGGGTATTTCCTTCGCGATATGCCCCGAACCGTCGCCAATAGCCCAACGTTGGGTGCCAGTTCAGGTGTATCCTCGTCATCTTACCATGGTTCTAAAATAACGAGGTCAATGTATGAATGTGTGTGTGAATGTGTATGTGTTTCCGGATCTTTTCTTCGACATAGACCCCGAACCGCGTCGCCAATAGCCCAATATGCAACTCTAGTGCGACGTTGATTAACCAAACCAACCATGAGCCAAAATGCCTCTTGAATAAAAAAAAAATGCATTAGGTATTTCAATGCATAGGGTGTGGTTTGGTTAATTAACGTCGCAATAGAGCTGCACAGTGGGCTATTGGCGATGGTTCGGGGTCTATCTCGAAGGAAAGACCCGGGAACACATACACATTCACACACACATTCATTCATACCTGCACCTCGTTATTTTAGAACCTTAGTCAGATGACGATGAAACACCTGAACTGGCACCCAACGCCTTCAATAGACGTCGGGACTTTGGACCCCGATTAGATTTATTGTGCACCAGTCCCGTATACACGATGTTAATTTTTGCGGATGTTCTAGACGACTTTTCAAGTATTTTGTAGCGAAGCTGGCAACCCTCCGATCACAAGATATTTATTGTTTATTTTTCTTTGTCAATCACCTGGCATCGAACCGGGAACCTTCGTATTCCTAGCTGACGCACTTAACCGCTCGTCCACGGAAGCCCTTAATCAAACATTATCTTACTATGCAACTTTAACTCCAAATTACACAAAAATTCTGGCATAAACGTCGAACCGCCACCAATAGCCCATTGTGCAGTTTTAAAAATGACTTAACCAAAACGAAACTAAATAATATTTTATTTTTGAGTATCGATGTGGCAACTCCAAATTAAAATATATAAACATTCGGTTTGACGACGATTTTAGCATTTATGCAATACAGCTATATAATACCCCAATATTACGAATTTAAAATTGTAATTTTGAGAAAAAAAAATCATGGATGCCGACAACTGGAAGGAATTATTTTGCGCAATTCAATTGGGAAAAGGCAATGCTTTTCTTCAGTCTTCTTTGAATGTAGGCCTTGATGTGAATGCTTTGAACGATAAAGGCACAACGATGATGAGCTATGCTGCTGAATGTGGCAATCTGGAAGCCATTGACTTTCTAGTGAAGAATGGTGCTGATGGTAACGTCCCGAATTCAGACGGTTCCAAACCTTTGCACATCGCAGCGAAGTTCGGCCATATGGATATCGTGAAGTTCTTTCTCGATTTAGGGGTGCCTGTTGATAATTGTGATAGAGATAACTGCACACCTTTGCATTATGTGGCTGGCAAGCGATACATTCCATTGGCCGTTAGGGAAAGTTGTCAACAACTCGCATGTTTTCTTGTAGAGAGCAATGCCGATTTGAATGCTGTGAATCGGAAAGGTTTCACGCCAATGCTCCTTGCAGCTGACGAGGGCAACAAGGAAATGGTCGAATTATTCGTGAAATTGGGTGCAAATGTCGAGTGCTGCAATGACAGTCAATGGACATTGCTGCATTATGCATCTAGAAATGGGTGGCCAGGAATAGTACGTAATCTCGTAAAAAAGGGATTAGATCTTAATGCCAAGTGTTCACGTCATTATTCAATGGAAGATATGCTCGAAATGCTTATTGAGTCTGGAGCTGACATCGAGAGCCAAGATGTCGAGAATTGGTACACCCCTTTGCTCTTGGCTGCTGTGGGTCAAAATTCTGGTGTTGTTGAGTATCTTATTGAATCCGGTGCCGATATTGAAGGTAGTGACATGGACGAACGGACAGTGCTGCATTATGCCTGCGAACTTGGGTGGCTGGATGTATTGACGTCAGTTATAGACAAAGGATTTGACATGAATGCACGAGATTTTATATATGATACTCCTTTACATGTAGCCGCTGTCGCTGTTAACTTAGAAGTCGTAGAGCGTTTGTTACAAGCAGGCGCTAACTACAATATAAAAAATAAATATGGTAGAACAGCATTCAACGATATCATCCGAAGCGATTCTTGCGTTGAAGGGATTACTATATTTCTAGAAAATGGCGCATTCTTTCAGTCTGAGGATTATGCTTTAATAAACGAAGATTCTGTGCTAAAAGAGGGAATATTGAAAAACGTGAGACTTTGTACGCAGGCGGTTATAAATAAATTCAACAATTCAGACTTGCCTGAAATGTATGAAATACCCGAGGTTTCTGAAAGCCTTCCTGCTATTGAAAAACTGAAAATTGCAAGCCAAAGCAGTGTGGCACAGGATATCACACGGAGTGTGGAGTTTGAGATACAAACGAAAGAATATTGTAATGTATTGGATGCACGCCCCGTAACGTTAACTATTTTATGTGTGAGGTCTTTAATCGAGCATTACTTGAGGAGAGGCACATCAAGACAAACTCGTTGAACTAACATTCCAACATTCAAATGTATATTTCAGAATTTTGTTCATTTGTTTAAGAAAAACTTGTTGATAGGTTTATATGTGTGTAATGCACAACCTGTGTAATACATTTCGTTCATGCATTAAATAAACTTTAAT
Source organism: Troglohyphantes excavatus (assembly GCA_963932185.1). NCBI lineage: Eukaryota > Metazoa > Arthropoda > Arachnida > Araneae > Linyphiidae > Troglohyphantes > Troglohyphantes excavatus. Next base: position 38,796,309 of record OZ010678.1, read on the forward strand.
ATGTTGCATGAATGAGTAGAATTAAAATAAATGAATGGAAATCACACACACACAACAATTATATGAGCGATTCTACAAGTACGGGAATATTTACAGTACATAAATTTCCAAAAATTAAATTAATTTTAAAAATCTGAAAAAAATTACTAAAGTAGTTCAATGGGTACATAATTAGAATAAAACATCAGCAGAGCTTAATTGTTATATTTTTGTTTTGCCACCTATTGGGTATAAGGAAATGGGCATGTGGATGACAAAACCAGAATTTGCATGTTCTCAGTAAGCCATATATGAAGCTTTGTAGGCTTAAGGGGGTCCGATACCCAAAATTCGCAAAAAAAGTCATTTTTTTTTTATATTTAAAAAATAATATTCAAACTTATCTTAATAACTCACAAAAAATTGCTTCAAAAAAATTCCTATTACTTTTTTAGTTATGAATGTTTTAATGATGTGTTCCTATAACATAGTTGTATCATATGTAAACTTTAAAAGCAAATATCTCTGTTCGTGGTTTTGAAATTTAATGAACACTAAAAATGCTAAGGCTTTTTTACTATTATACTTAAAATCATAATTTTTGTGTGTATAGCAAGATAAATATATTTTAAATAGATGTATGCATTCAGATTTCCTATTTTTACCATAATTTGTTTTTTAAAACCACTTAAAGTGGAATTTTATTTTTTTTCGTCAATTTTTTTTCCAAAATTTCTAATATATTTTATTTTTTTAAAGTGATGTATCTGAATCAAAATTTGAATGCATACATCTATTTACATGTTATTCAAGATCTTAAATAAAAAAAATTGCTTCAAAATATTGAAAAACAAAAAAGGAGTAGGAATTCTAAAATTGTTAAAAAATTTACTAAAATTTTAATTTAAAAATAAATGTGCAATTAAAAAAAAAAATTGAGCGTCTTAAAATGGTTTTTTATGTATATTTAGAAAGAGAAAAAAAATTGGATTGTACAAGTATAAAAATAAAGAAAAAAATGTCGAAGGTATCGGACCCCCTTAACTTCTGTTAAGTACTTACAACTGCAAGGTTTATCACCATGCATAACCAGAATTTATTTATATTTATATTTTACCTGCTTATTACAAGTCATGTTAATGACAAGGATTAAAAACCCTTACCTGAAAATGAAATACGACTTAGAGCAAATCACAAAAATCTTTGAAGAACAGCAAAATGCAACTTTTAGTCATAAGCCACAAACTGCCATGTTTATTTTCAGGCACTTTTGCCACTTTAAAAGTTTCAATTTCCTTGAGAAAAAATTCCATTTGTTTCAGCCATGTGGATGACTGATATTCCTTAGGACAAACTTTTAATTAATTTTTTTATGTAATAATTTAATTTATTTTGACTATTTTTAGCTTAATATTATTCATACATATATATTCATTAAGAAAATGAAGAGGAAATCACTTTTGGTTTTTTAAATAAATTACCTTTAAAACACAAATTATAGGTATGGGACAGGGCATGTGGATGACATTTAATTAAAATAAGTTTTTTTAATGGAATAAAAAATCAAGTTTTTTCATAGATGAAAGTCAGAATAATAGTGCCAAGGGAGTGTAAATATATACATTAAAATTTTTTTTTTAATTTCCAAAACAAAAAAATATATCAGTACGGAACACACATTTTCCCGTATTTGTAGAATTGCCCATATAGCAAAAAACAATTGATTTAAGGGGACTTGGTACTCCAAAAATTATTTTCTATAATTTGATATAAAATTAAATATTTTTGTGATGACTACATGTAAACTATGCAGGAAAGAAGATTTAGAAGAAAAAAAATTGAAATTTCTTCAAACTTTTTCAAAAATTAAATTTTTGTTAAATTTTTCGAAGATTTAAGGCATTTTTCAAAATGCTTCTTCTCCTTCAGATTTCATTTTTTGGCATCAAATTTTTTTTGTAAGCTGTATTGATTTATGCTTAATAACTTTAGGGATCGGATTTTGCATAAGTATTTTAGTTTAGGAGAAAAAAAATAATTAGTGAAAAATCGACCATTTTTGTCCAAAAAACTCTAATTCTTAAACATTTTATTTTTTTAAACAAATTGTTTTTAATATTTTTCTAATTCCATCCCTAATTCTATTCAATATACTCTTGTGTACATGTTAAAAAAGTTTCACGATAATTCATGCATATTTGTTTGAGTTTTAGTATTTTAAGTAGGTGTATGTTCACGAAAACAGCAAGCTGAGATAAATGCATTTAAAGATTTCAGTATTGAAAATATTTTATTATAAATGTCCCAATTAACTCAAATATTTTTTCACATAAATAACGAATATATATCCTACAAATTATGTAAAATTAATGACAAATAATAATTATTTTATTTTGCTGCAACCTTAAATAAAAATGTCACTTTCAGTATTCAATGCATGCAAAATTTCAAAAAACACAATAAAATAATTCACTGTCAAGCAAATTTTTATTCTTGTAATACATTTTTAGCAAACCACTAACTACTGAACATTATTAAACAAAATTTGACTGCAGATATTTATATAATTTGCTTTATTGTTGAGTGCAATGCAGGGAAAACTGAAATTTTTTTAGTGGTTTTATACATGACACTCACTGTAAAATTAAAGCACCCTGCAGCATAAGTTAATCCAAATTTATTCTTAATTTACTTTTTCTCTTTATGCATTGCAATATTTACAAGTTTGAGTGCAAAATCCCTGATAAGGCGTCGTATTGCAAAATAAGAGATTTTGCAGTACACCGCCTTTTCCTCTATTGTGTTTTGGGCAAATCAATTTACACACAGAGTTTCAGTAAATTAATTTATCGTCTGATCCTAAATATTTTGAAGACTTTTTCATAGTATGTATAATTCTAAGTTGTATTCACATACAAAATTTGGCAAAAAAACACAGACTCGCTTTTTGTTTACAAATGTATCTTTGGGATACCTGAACTAGCTGATAATTTGTACAATTTCGTTGGAATTTTGCGTTTGGCAGGTAATACATCTTTATAACAGTTTTATAGAAACAATCCTTTGATACATTGCTATAATTTTGCTTAGATGTACCCATTTTTACAATTGGTTTATGACTTTCTCCATGTAACACATTGGGTAAGGAGTGAAGAAAACGTTCATAATATGATTAATATTTATTCAATCGTTTTGAAACTTTGGGAAAACATGCTAGAAGGTTAAAGCGTTATTTTAAACCAATAAATTTTTTTTTGACATTTTCATCGATTTTGGGGTACCGAGTCCCCTTAAACGATTTTTTTTTGATTTTTTAAAATATCACAGCATATGAAATATGGTAAATCAAAATTATATATACTTTTTTTTTTAATATTTGTTGCCAAGACATTTATAAGTTAATAGGTTATTCGTAAATTAAAAATGTCAAAAAGTATGTTATGTATAAAATAAGTACTTTCAAGCCTTTTGCTATATATCAACTAAATATGTCTAACTGCATAGCACTAAAAAGGAGAAGCTTCCATAAAATCTTTAAAGTTTTGTAAAAGGTCTGATAAGTCATATTCCACAGTATTTTTCAGTTGGTGTCCCCTAAGTTATCTTTTTTTTATATAAATATAATTTTATTTTCCCTTTTTAATTTGGCAGGGGGCGAAGCCCCCTGTTATTATTCACCAAGAAATTTAATTAAAATGTCCTCAAATTTTGTCTTCACAATGTATTAGCAAAACAATCCATATCCATGACAATAAATGCTGGGTAAACGAAATGTCATTGTTTTACAACTTCTACCAAACACCGAAAACATTTTGAAATTGAAAGGATTTTTCTATATCCAACAAAAAGAGAATTTTCTAAATCGGATAATATGTTTTTCAAACGTTTCGGTTAATTCAGAATTTCGGATAGTTTAATACCGGATAACCGGATAATTTTTTCAACAATTATCGAAGTGAAACATATCTTATCCAACAAAAAAAAAATGATCGAAATATCTGAATTAGAACAGAAATCTTTCACGCACATACATAAAAAAAATACATAACAGTCGGAATTGTTAACCAATTTCCTTTTGGAGTGCTTTGGCGGTTTTAATTTAAAGGTTTTGGCGGTTTTAATTTTCAAATTTTAGTTGGCGCGATTTTCAGTAGGTTAAAAATTATTGTGAATGTCCTTTATCTTCCAAATAACGCTTTTAAAATTAACAAAACTTTATAATATTTTGTTTAGTTTTGTTTGGTTTAGTTTGGTTAATTAACGTCGCACTAGAGCTGCACAGTGGGCTATTGGCGACAGTTCAGGGCCTATCTCGAAGGAAAGACCCGGGAACGATGTCTCGTATTTTTGAACCATGGTCAGATGACGAGAACAACACCTGAGCTGGCACCCAACGCCTTTAATAAACGTCGGGACTTTGGACCCCGATCAGATTTATCGTGCACCAGTCCCGTATACACGCCGTTAATTTTTGTGGATGTTCTGGACGACATTCTAGTATTTTGGTAGCGAAGTTGGCAACCCTTCGATTGCAATATAACTACTTTTTACTATTCTTTAGTCTAGTCCGCGCAAAGGGTCGAACCGGGGACCCTTTGGATTCCCAGCTGACGCCTTAATCCACTCGGCTACGGAGGCCTTTTTTTTAGTATTGACAAATTAATAAATGATTTGTATTGTTGAATTTATATTCCTCACTAACAATTATTTCAACAAGTTATTTTATAAAGTCTATAATATTATCAAGGACCTTATGCATTGTTTTATAAATTAATATTTAACACATCCTTAACAGTTCAACTAAAAAAATTAATTCGATACTTGACTCTTTATCTGACATTTTTCAACAACTTCTATCCTTCCTGTTCGAAACTCAACTACCCCAAACTCTTCCAAAACTTGTTGTCGGCACTCTCCCAAAGAGTTTATAACTTCCCGAGAAAAATAAATAAAAAAACTTCTAAACTTCAAAGAAGGTAGGTTATACACAACAAAAAGACGATGTCTAGTTGGTTACATGACACAAGACGGAGTTTGAAAGAGTGGCTTCTCCGTAAATTGCATAGAAAGCCTGTCTGATGGGTGCTTTTAAAATTATTTGGCCTGTCAGTTTTGGGTGGTAACTCTTCAATTATGGGAAGAGTTGAGAAAAATAAAGAGAAGGGATAATTAATTTACTTGGCCGTCGACATAAGTGCTGAATAAAGTAGATGTAAAGGGTATATTTGAGAAGATCTGTAGAGCAAGTGTCAGAAGCTAAATATAGTTCGTGCCTTAAATTCAATATTGAAAAACAATTGTAGTTTACTTTAATACTGTTAAAAATAGGTATTCAAAAATAAGTGAAATGTACTAATTTTTGAATACATTCTATGATTATTATGACGCCGAATACGAAAGTTTCAATTTTGAAAAAGACATGTACTCAAAAATGAGTACAATAATGAAAAAGGGTAGATGCTAGCCTACATAGGCTGCCTTCATAAATCACTTTCAATAAATATCGACAATTACAACTAAGACTTACCGGGAATCGAATCCAGGTCCTCAGAGATTACAGCCCAATGCGTTATCCTATGTTCTACCACATCGACGTGAAGATGTTAGAAACAGAAGAAATGTTAAAACGGTGTACCTACCAAAAGAATGGGAAGTAAAATGATTGAGTTGTAATAGCTCAATTTCCATTTAAAGCAAAAATAATTTTAGTTTTAAAGAATTTTTTTGTGATGTTATGAATAACTATTTATATAAAAATCAAATAAATGTAGTATGAATAATTGTAATGCTATTTATTATGTATTATAGTTTAAAGCATCTAAGAAATAATGTCGGGGAAAAAATATAAATATTTAAAAAAAAGCTTTATTGTTTAAAAAAAAACATTAAAAAATTAAAATTTCGAAAAAAGAATACAAACAATTACAGAATTTGTGTGTGTGAATTATTGTTCTTTTATATAAATTTAAATATATATATTTATATAACATACATTGAAATTTTAATTAAAAACGTAAAAAAATAATAATAAAAAGTTGAAGAGTTACTGTGTTTCCTTAATGTGTTAAAAACAATTATCAGCTGTCTTTTAAATTACACACGTTTACTGTAATAACTATTTAAAAAGCAATTCACACTTATTAATGACATTCGAATATCATCGCATTTATCTTAATGTCAACTTAACACACAACCTCCCATTTAAACTTACCATTCAGACAAAAACATTCCCAATCCTCTATAAAAATTTATATCAAAAATCTCTCATAAACAATAATATTTACCCAGAACCAATCAAACATATCCTTAATAAATATTTTTCCCACAACGGTATCCAACAAGAAGCTCTCTGATTGGTTATCACAAACGGGGATCTTTTAATACTCAGGAAAGATCCCCAGTAGTATAAACATGTTAATCGAAACACCCGGCGGCAGCAAGCTTGAAAGTGAGTGAAAGAATTTACCAGGATGGGAATTAATTAAGGAGATGGAGTTGTTTTTTTGCCAGGTATCCGATGGGGGGTTGAGCATGCCTGCAGGGTAGGGGATGCTTGTGATTTGTCCAAATCGTTTGGGGATCTGGCTGTGACAGGATTGAGTAATTATTAAAAATGGGTTGGGGGTGTGGGAAGGTTTTGTGAGTTGTTAAGTTTTCTGGGTTAATGTTGTTATTTTTGTATTAAAATGTTCGTATAATGAAGTTGGGTTGTTGTTTTCAGGAAAGTAGATAGGGTCGTTGATGTAGTTTTACTAAAAATGTGTTTGTTAATTTAATATTTTTTTTATTTGTCAGAGGGTGGTTTCTGTTTGCTTAGATTGATATAAATATATATAGATATATCTCTAAGTCTAACTCCATCTATATGTCTATATATCTATATGTCTATATATCTATATGTCTATATATCTATATATCTATATATATCTATATGTCTATATGTATATATATCTATATATCTATCTATCTATCTAATATAGATATAGACATATATATATATATATATATATATATATATATATATATATATATATATATATATATATATATATATATATATATATATATATATATATATATATATATATATATATATATATATATATATATATATATATATAGATATATATATATAGATATATAGATATAATCTATATCTATATATCTAAATCTATATCTATATATCTATATCTATATATCTAAATCTGTATCTATATATCTATATAGATATATAGATATAATCTATATCTATATATCTAAATCTATATCTATATATCTATATAGATATATAGATATAGACATATATATATATGTATATATATATAGATATAGATATATAGATATATAGATATAATCTATATCTATATCTATATATCTATCTCTCTCTCTCTCTCTCTCTATATATATATATATATATTTATTTATATGGGTAATTCCACGCGTGACTTACACTACATTTGACAATTTATACCACATTGTAAGCTTAATTAAAAAAAGCAATTTGTGATTTAAAAAAACTTTTTATGTAAAAAGACATACCAGACATATGTTCTATTTTTTGACAATGTAAACTTTTTCATTTTATTTAACTTTAATTTTAAAAATAAAAATGTCACAGTGTGACTTACACTACAAAAAAGGACACGGTTTTTTGGATATCATTTCAATTTACGTTTTCTTCCTCATGCTTTGATATAAAAAAAATTATGTTATGCCAGTTTCGTTGTATAGGACTTGAAGTTTAATCAGGTAAAAATAATATTTCTAGATGTGTTTTCAAATTATTTTAATTTAAATTAATCTGTGTGACTTACACTACAACTGAAACGTGACTTACACTACACCTCAAAATAAGCACTGGTAAAATGATATAATAAAATTAAAAAATAACTTTACATAACTTGAAAAATTATAATGTGAAAAACTATAATACAATTTACAATCAAAGTTTCAGTCAGCAATTTTTTTTTATTTTTTCAACAATTACAACATTTGGGGCACCTGCTTTTTCTGGCCAACGAAAAATATTCCTTGTGCATTGCAAAAATCCACTTTTATTGTAGAGCTTTCTTTAGAAATGAATAGTCCAGCAAAATATTTCACTTTTCTTCTTCCTACAAATGAAACGCAGGCCCGTTGCACCGGGGGGGGGGGGGTGAGTCCGGAAACCCTGAAAGTTGGGAATTTTCAACTTCCAAAAACCCCGAGTTGGGAAAATTTATGCCGGAAGAAAATTAATATTATTAACAAATTGTTGCCCAATTTGTAAGATTATATTTAAATTAAACCTCAGAACGGACACTGCATTGAAATATTAGTGCAACAAATCAATGCTTGTGAGAGAACTGTTTAATATTACCTGAAAAATACATAAAAAATCATAAAAAAGGTCGATAAGTTGGAATTGGGAATTTTTAGCATTGTTGGGAATTTCGAATAGTAGGGTTGAGAATTTCGAATCGCTAAGTTGGGAAATTTCTTGTTTCAACCCCCCCAAAATATTGTTTGTGTAACGGCACTGATGAAACCTATACTCTATTGCCTCTTTTAAGTTCATCTCGATTGTTATCTTTTTCTTAGGTCTTCTCGTTTTTTTGTTCAGTTCTCTAAGAATTATAAAATCCTTGTTTACTGGAATATTATATGCCTCTTCATAAAAATCTTTATCAAAGATTTTATTTCATTCCTTAGTGCAGTAATTCTTGAATGTTGAGCAGGCAGGTTGACCTATCTCCGGTGTAAACTGATGTGCTAGTTTCTTTGCAATGGCCTGACATTTATTTGGGCTTTAAGGTGGACTTTTCTTGACTCTTGCAATATCTTTAAAAAATGAGCTACAATTTTGATAGGCCTTCTTAGGAGAATCTACTGAATTTGGATTAGAAGGGCTTGGTTCATTTTAAGCGGTTGCGGAAATTCCTTTTTACCTGTATTTTTTTTATCTATTCCCTCTTCTTTACTTTAAAAATCCCTTTGATTAACTTTCATTGTAATTTCCACGTTCTTACACCTTTGCTCTTGCTATCTAGATTAATTATCTTTAACTGCTTGAAATATTCCATTTGTTTTTTTCTTTCTCTAATCTCTATCTTTCATTTTGCTACTTTTTCCCCTTTTACAGTTTAAATAAGAAAAATATAATAAATAACAATATTTAAAAATAAGATCACTTATGATATTATTTTTAAATATTGTTACTGTGCATTTTGTAATCGTTGTTGTTCTACAAATACAGCATATAGTTGTGACTTACTCTACGCTGTGACTTACACTACAGTTTTAATTTATTTAATATTCACTAAAAAATTTCCTTCTTTTAAAAATCAAAACTGCAGTCTGATAGAGATTAGTATAGAGGAGGAAATCACTGATTTTTTTTTAATTATGGCTCCATTTAACTTTTGTTCTTTTTTTGTGACTTACACTGCATTTGAAAAATACATATTTCATTTGGTTCTAAATCAATAATTAAATCAAGATAAATTTTTATAAAGTAAGGAATTTGATTGTACATTAACTGTATTTCTAAAAACCCATATTCAAAATATTCAGAAAATGTAACTTATATTAGGAATCAAGGAGTAGGAATAATGCAAATGTAAGCAAGTTTAGTTTCATTGCATAGCAACCATTTTGAATTTGCACCATTGTCACAAAATATGCGTAAAATTTATATTAATGCAAAATATAATAAATTCAATTATTTTTCTATATTATATAAAAATTTCAACTTTGTAAAAAAATATTTTAAAATTCACTCTTAGGACACTTTTACGTGGAATTACCCATATATATATATATATATATATATATATATATATATATATATATATATATATATATATATATATATATATATATATATATATATATATATATATATATATATATATATATATATATATATATATATATATATATATATATATCTATATATCTATATATCTAGATAGCTATCTTTCTATCTATCTATCTAGATAAATAATTCCTATCAGTAGCGTTAAAGGTGAGAAAACTGAAAAAAAAAATCCAATTTGGTTCTTGAAGTGTAGTGTACTTAGCATGGAGAGTATAAAGGAAAACTGTCACAAAAATACGAAAAGTTGTTTTTGATAAAAATGTTTTTTGCAAAAAGTGACAATATTTTGAAGTATTTCAGATATCCATCTACGTCAATTACAAATAGCCAAAAATGAAATTCCAGAAAATTAATATTTGTTACGAGCGCGTTTCACAAAAGCATCCTAGTAATTATTGCTTTAAGCTATATAAATTGGAGTGTTGTTTTAGGACCATATTCAAAATAATAAAATATATTTAGTGGTTACAGATAGTTATTGTTATGAGATAGCATAGCCATTATCTTAAGGATGTTATTAAACTTTCAATAATAACTATTTTTAAGCTTAATTGCAACATTGACATTGATTAAAAAATAAAAATGTTTTAGTAGCAGTTTAACCACCTAACGGATACGGATGTGTATATCCATTCTCTAGTTTTCACCATTGAGCTAGAATAACCTCACTATAAGCACTGGATCGAGGAGTAAGCGTGGCAGATCATTTTACTCCTTTTTGAGCGAAGGTAGAAAAAATAGTCCTTTCATATAGGTTTGCGTTAATTTAAAAATGCATTTCCGGTTTTTAAAAATGCATTATATGTTACACATTTAATGTTTTTTAATACTTATTTACAAGAAAAAAGTTTGGTTTGTTTTTTGTTAATTAACGTCGCACTAGAGCTGCACAGTGGGCTATTGGCGATGGTTCAGGGTCAATCTCGAAGGAAAGACCCGGGAACACATACACATTCACACACACATTCATACATGCACCTCGTTATTTTAGAACCATGGTCAGATGACGAGGAAACACCTGAACTGGCACCCAACGCCTTCAATAGACGTCGGGACTTTGGACCCCGAACAGATTTATCGTGCACCAGTCCCGTGTACACGCCAGTATAATTTGTTGGATATTCTGGACGACTTTCTAGTATTTTTGTAGCGAAGCTGGCAATCGCAAGATCACTACATTTTTACTTTTCTATGTCAAGTCCATTTCACGGATTCGAACCCCTAATCCTCTGATTAGTAGCTGAACGCCTTACCAACTGAGGAACTGGGGCTCTACAAGAAAAAGGCATAGAAAAAAACAGTATTAAACAATTCTGTGACGTCATCTGATACTCATGCATAGCCAAGGACCCGCAAGGACTAAGTGAGCGCGACCACTTTACTCCTTTTTGAGCGAAGGTAGAAAAAATAGTCCTTTCGCATAGATTTGCGTTAATTTAAAAACACATTACTGGTTTTGATAAATATATTAAATGTTTTGACATACTTTCTTACAAGAAAAAAGAAGATAGAAGTCATTAAAAAAAATAGTTTTGAATCTTACTCTGACGTCTCATGAGACTCCCGCAAACTGAAGGTAGAATGTTTTCTCAGTCTTTGTTCCAAACTGTATGGAGCTGCGTGGCGCCGTAAACTACATTATCGCTCAATGGTTTTCATCTTCCCAGTGCTTATAGTTTTTTTTTATATTCTTGCTCAGCGGTTGTCACACACACAGAGTAATACAGATGACAGTTAATAAAAAGTCTATACTTTTAAATAGTTGTCAAATTTCAAGAAATGAGAGGACTTTTGAAATCCTTCTTCGATTTAAAAAAAAAAAAATTGTTGTAAATATAAATCCTCCCCCCCCAGTAGTGAAAACAAAATTACAGATTCGGTATTTTGCCAATCCGTCAGAGAGTTAGACTAAGTGAATATTGCAAAACATTTCATTTAACAAATATTAAATTTAGTTCACTAAATATTTTTTTGTCATAAGAATTAGAAGTCTACAGGGGCGTATGAGGAACTTCGAACACGATCACAAATACATTTATATACTTTTGAAAAGAATAAAAATTGTAAATTATTTATCAAAAGAAGATACTGATTACAATTACAATTAAGTTTGTTTACACCATTTTTTTTAAGTCGTTACCATTAAAAATTAAATTAACTAAATGACTTAATAAGGATCATTACACTTTAAAACACGTAAAACAATTCTAAACATTAAATGTAAGTAAATGTTTTTTTGTAATTTTAGTTTAAGTTATTCCCAAATGTTATTTCGAAACATCTACTAAATTGCGGAACAAAGGAATTTATAATTTAAAAAAACCAAAATGTTTCGAATTCGCGAATTGCAATATACAAAAAAAAAAAAAAATATTCTTACAAATTAAACCAAAATAATTTTTCACCATAAAAATGTCGTTTCTTATAAATCAAGTTTCTCGTTTTGCAAATGCGTTGAGTTAAGCTGTTTAAAATAACTAAACGTGTTGTTCTCAATTCGAACGTTAAAATTAATACAACAAAAAACTTTTTAAATTATATTCTGTAATTATTTACCTTAAAGCATTTGGATTACTGATTTATAATTTAATTTGTACCCTCGCCTAAGGAATGAAAATTGAGATGAGGTTTTATATTTCAGAATAAATTCACTGATAAATATATTTCATAAAAATTCTAAAAATAAAATAAAGTGTTTATATGGAAGATGGAAGATTCCGTAAACAATTTAATGAACATGTTGTAACCGATTTTTTTTTTGTATGTGTATTTGATTTCGGATTTTGACTCAGTTTCGAAGATTTTTCTTTTGTTTGAATATTCATGAAAGCGCACAAAAATTAATCCGCCATGCTTTCATTTATGAGAATTCTCAGAACTTTAAAAACACCAAAATCATTGCAAGAAATGTTTATTGAAACAATTATTAAGATTAAAAAAAAAATGGAAGCGCAGGTTGATTTTGGATTTAATTTCTAACAAAAATGGTAATAGATTTCATGAATTTAGCGTCTATGCATTGTTTTGTTAAAATTTATACTTTAGTTTCATCACAAATAAATATTCTTTAATAAATGAAGTATTTTAGTAAGAGTGTTAATGACTAAATTATCAATTTTTAAAAAATATTTTTGCATTTATTTTAATAATTAATAACTTAATAATGAAATTAAATGAATTTTTTAAAAAATTATTTTTGAAGGGACTATTAAATCGTTGTTTTTTTTTAAAGTCTAATATTTATATATTTTAATAACATAATTTATGTTCTTATATACATTATATTTATTTATCATATATGCCTATAATATTTTTTTATTATTTTCAACAATTTTCCGTTTGAGACAGCCGAATAGGTGTAGCAATTTACAACGCGAGAACTTATCTTCTAATTTCTTAATTATGGAGCACTATAATTTTTTTTTACTTTTTATTAAATGCAGTATAAAATATTCGCTACAGTTGTCTTGTAATAATTTTATGCATTTTTAAAAAAAAAATAAGAATATGCTTTAGAAAATCATAATAAAGAATTAAAGATTCACTAAAGAATATTAGGAATTAAATCATACAATTGTATCGAATCAAAATAAAGAATTATAGACGAGGGTGCAAAAACAATGCAGCTCCAGTTTTCAAAATTGTCCAGGAAAGATGAAAACCACTCAACATTTTTTGCATCGAATAATACAAAAGTACAGCTGATTTTTCTTTATATCTCTATAGCCAATGCATAGAGTTGTCAAATTTCTGCACTAATCGACAGAAGATTTTTTTATATGTAAAATAAGAGAAAAAGCATAAATCAGAAAAAAAAAGTGGAGCAACCTTGTTCTTAGACCCACGCCTTCAATAATATTATGTGAAGTTTAATTGGATATGGTAAAACAAAATCTTGTTTAACTTATTTCTGTAATGTAGTGGTGTATATTTACTATAATATGTTAACCATTCAATGCATGGAGGGTCTCATAAGACCATAACCAGAAGAAGTTATCTAAAGATGATAAAAATAGAACGTTCTTAACTGGACATTACTTCTTCTGATCCTCAAAGAGCCCCAGTTGCTCAGTTGGTAAGGCGTTCAGCTACTAATCAGAGGATTGGTGGTTCGAATCCGTGAAATGGACTTGACATAGAAAAGTAAAAAAGTAGTGATCTTGCGATCGGAGGGTTGCCAGCTTCGCTACAAAAATACTAGAAAGTCGTCCAGAATATCCAACAAATTATACTGGCGTGTATACGGGACTGGTGCACGATACATATGATCGGGGTCCATAGACCCGACGTCTATTGAAGGCGTTGGGTGCCAGTTCAGGTGTTTCCTCGTCATCTGACTATGGTTCTAAAATAACAAGGTGCATGTATGAATGTGTGTGTGTTCCCGGGTCTTTCCTTCGAGATTGACCCCAAACCGTCGCCAATAACCCACTGTGCAGCTCTAGTGCGACGTTAATTAACAAAACCAAACCAAATCTGATCCTCAAAATTCAGACCACCTTCAATTTGCTTTTCAGTCGCTAAATTCCAGCACGTCTCAAGAATGGTAATTTCCTTTTGGGGTGCTGCATTGACACAGGTTATGTCACTTTCTTGCGAAATAAAATCGTTGGAACGAAATTCTTACTAAAATGTTTTTGCCTCTGCAATAGTACATAATTTTTTTAACGAGTCCGCACTTAAAACACGTTCAGTACGGACGGTCAAATCCATATTTATCCACAAGTACGACACGGGGTCAATTAACCCCGTGCAATAACAATCCACAAGTGCAACAATGAGTCAATTAAACCCCATGCAGTAACTATACGCAAGTATTTCACGGGGTCAATTAACTAACCACGTTTAGTAATTATCCGCAAGTGCGACATGGGGTCAATTTACCTCGTGCAGTAACTATCAGCAAGTGCAACACGAAATTAATTAAACCCGTGCAGTAACTATCCGAAAGTTCGACACGGGGTCAATTAATCCCGTGTCGTAACTACACGCAAGTGCGACACGGGGTCAATTAACCCCGTGCAGTAACTACACGCAAGTGTGACAAGAGACAATTAACCTCATGCAGTAACTATACGCAAGTATTACATGGGGTCAATTAACTAACTACGTTTAGTAATTATCCGCAAGTGCGACATGGGGTCAATTCACCTCGTGCAGTAACTATCAGCAAGTGCAACACGAAATTAATTAAACCCGTGCAGTAACTATTCGAAAGTTCGGCACGGGGTCAATTAATCCCGTGTCGTAACTACACGCAAGTGCGACACGGGGTCAATTAACCCCGTGCAGTAACTATACGCAAGTGCGACACGGGGTCAATTAACCCCGAGCCGTAACTACACACAAGTGTGACAAGATACAATTAACCCCCGTACGATAACTATTCGCAAATGCAACACAGGGTCAATTAACCACGTGCAGTAACTATTAGCAAGTGTAATACGAAATCAATTAACCTCGTGTAGTAACTATCCGAAATTTCGGCACGGGATCAAACTAACCCCGTATCGTAACTATACGCAAATGCGAAACGGGGTCAATTAACCCCGTGTCGTAACTATACGTAAGTGTCACATGGGGTCAATTAAACCCTGTGCAGTAATTATTCACAAGTATGACACGGGGTTCAATAACCCCGTGTACTAACTATAAGAAGCACTACACGAAATCAATTAACCCCGTGCAGTAACTATCCTAAAGTGCATCACGGGGTCAATCGAACCCCGTACCGCACTGATAACGTATTAATAACGTTTAAAGGAGTTATGAGCCTAATTTTAACTGCATCGAGTACATGCCAGCTTCTTCAGCTACAAAACTCTTTGATTGGTCTACAAAATTTGTTAGTCATAGCTTGGCTATATATAACTTGTCTACAAATACTTAGCTACATAGCGTGGTTATATATTTTTATTTGCTGCATTGTGTAAAACCGGCTTAAGAAAAAAAAATATGTGTACTGAAGAGATACATTACTTTTTATTTACTCAAATTATTCCGAATGTGTTTTTAACCCTTTGGGTACATTTGACGAGTGAGACTCGTCATCTGCTAACTTGGGCGAAGTTACAGTGGACGAGTCTGACTCGTCATCTGAATTTAAGAAGCAGGCGTTGATTTTTGCGGCACCCCAGCCAGTAGGTTTGGTTTGGTTTAGTTAATTAACGTCGCACTGAAGCTGCACAGGGGGCTATTGGTGACGGTTTGGGGTCTATCTCGAAGGAAAGACCCGGGAACACATACACATTCACACACACATTCATACATGCACCTCGTTATTTTAGAACCATGGTCAGATGACGAGGAAACACCTGAACTGGCACCCAACGCCTTCAATAGACGTCGGGACTTTGGACCCCGATCAGATTTATCGTGCACCAATTACGCCGTTAATTTTTGTGGATGTTCTGAACGATTTTGCTGGTATTTTGTGGCGAAGCTGGCAACCCTCTGATCACAAGATCACTACTTTTTACTTTTCTTTGTCAAGTCCATTACCTGGCATCGAACCGGGAACCTCCGTATTCCTAGCTGACGCCCTTAACCGCTGGGCCACGGAGGCCTTCCCGGCGTTGATCGCAAACAATTTATTGTAGTGTCGGTCAAGAATGGGATCAATTTTTCAAATTAAATCCGTCCCACGGGCATAAAAATCTTCAAATAATTCAATACTCAAAGGGTTAATCAACATTTGCGATATATACAAGACACCAGTTTTCACTATATAAAAAGCAAAAATACTAGAAAGTCGTCCAGAATATCCAACAAATTATACTGGCGTGTATACGGGACTGGTGCACGATACATCTGATCGGGGTCCAAAGTCCCGACGTCTATTGAAGGCGTTGGGTGCCAGTTCAGGTGTTTCCTCGTCATCTGACCATGGTTCTAAAATAACGAGGTGCATGTATGTATGAATGTGTGAATGTGTATGTGTTCCCGGGTCTTTCCTTCGAGATTGACCCCGAACCGTCGCCAATAGCTCACTGTGCAGCACTAGTGCGACTCACTGTGCAGCACTAGGCTTTGAGTCTGACTCGTCATCTGAATTTAAGAAGCAGGCGTTGATTTTTGCGGCACCCCAGCCAGTAGGTTTGGTTTGGTTTAGTTAATTAACGTCGCACTGAAGCTGCACAGGGGGCTATTGGTGACGGTTTGGGGTCTATCTCGAAGGAAAGACCCGGGAACACATACACATTCACACACACATTCATACATGCACCTCGTTATTTTAGAACCATGGTCAGATGACGAGGAAACACCTGAACTGGCACCCAACGCCTTCAATAGACGTCGGGACTTTGGACCCCGATCAGATTTATCGTGCACCAATTACGCCGTTAATTTTTGTGGATGTTCTGAACGATTTTGCTGGTATTTTGTGGCGAAGCTGGCAACCCTCTGATCACAAGATCACTACTTTTTACTTTTCTTTGTCAAGTCCATCACCTGGCATCGAACCGGGAACCTCCGTATTCCTAGCTGACGCCCTTAACCGCTGGGCCACGGAGGCCTTCCCGGCGTTGATCGCAAACAATTTATTGTAGTGTCGGTCAAGAATGGGATCAATTTTTCAAATTAAATCCGTCCCACGGGCATAAAAATCTTCAAATAATTCAATACTCAAAGGGTTAATCAACATTTGCGATATATACAAGACACCAGTTTTTACTATATAAAAAGCAAAAATACTAGAAAGTCGTCCAGAATATCCAACAAATTATACTGGCGTGTATACGGGACTGGTGCACGATACATCTGATCGGGGTCCAAAGTCCCGACGTCTATTGAAGGCGTTGGGTGCCAGTTCAGGTGTTTCCTCGTCATCTGACCATGGTTCTAAAATAACGAGGTGCATGTATGTATGAATGTGTGAATGTGTATGTGTTCCCGGGTCTTTCCTTCGAGATTGACCCCGAACCGTCGCCAATAGCTCACTGTGCAGCACTAGTGCGACGTTAAATAACCAAACCAAACCAAACCACTATATAAAAAGCACGTAAAAACGCCTATTGCTATTCATTACTACCAATTATTGTAAGTTAATTCAAGATACATTCAAGATTCAAGAACATTTTACGTACCATTTATCAATATATTATAGTTTGGTTTGATTTTTGTTAATTTACGTCGCACTAGAGCTGCACAGTGGGCTATTGGCGACGGTTCGGGGTCAATCTCGAAGGAAAGACCCGGGAACACATACACATTCACACACACATTCATACATGCACCTCGTTATTTTAGAACCATGGTCAGATGACGAGGAAACACCTGAACTGGCACCCGATGCCTTCAATAGACGTCGGGACTTTGGACCCCGATCAGATGTATCGTGCACCAGTCCCGTATACACGCCAGTATAATTTGTTGGATATTCTGGACGACTTTCTAGTATTTTTGTAGCGAAGCTGCCAACCCTCCGATCGCAAGATCACTACTTTCTTACTTTTCTATGTCAAGTTCCTCGCACGGATTCGAACCACCAATCCTCCGATTAGTAGCCGAACGCCTTACCAACTGAGCAACTGGGGCTCTAAAGAAAGACATGAGTACACCCTTGTTATTTTACAACCATTTATCAATATATTATCATCCTGACTTCTTTTATAGATACACATTATTATACATAGAAAATATATTTAAGTAATTTATCATTAAGGTTTTATTTCTGCTATGCTTCTAAAGAAATCGTGTCTCTGACAATTTTTTTTTAAATAAAACTAATCGAACCCGTCTTTATTTAACGATCAGCCGCGGGTATCCAATCACACTTTAAAAAAAACACTACATATTATGCAAAAAATACCCTCAAGACTTTTTCTGACGAGCCAATAAAAACTTACACAAACAACCTTTCACCAGCTATTATTGTAAAAGCACAAAATAACGAGAAAAAAAATCCCATTCTGAACTACGCTGCATAAAAAGTTTATTTTACGCATACATAAAAACAAATCAGATCGCCATTTTTTACTTTGACAAAAAATCCTCAACGGAGATTTTTACATCCAATTAAATAATGTTAAAATTCCCTTTGGTTCACAGAAAATAGTGCACTTGTGCAATTAAAATATGTTCACCCGGGGTCTTTGTAGTCGTAGCCCTCGGAGGGACGACTAATAACAGTTTATCTAAGCTTTATCTTGCTCATTACTTTTAAGCTTAGCCGTTTTGGTGATTATTTTTTTTTCCGACACTGGTAACTTGTTTTTAATTGGCGAGGATCAGTATAATTCCTTGCAGAAAATTATCTTCAATTAAGGTTGAGAAAAATCTGCGTTTTTTACTTTTTTTTTTAATCTTGTTTATGAATATTCAAATCAGCTGCTGAGATTATCATTGGAATGGATGACAAAATAATGGAAATTCGTATATATATAAGATTATTAAATATTGATTTTCAAAATGGAATATTTTTCTGCTTGGCGTTCAGCAGCCGTAAAGAATACTTGTTTGGCGATCAAATTCAAGCGATTCACTTCTATTGTGCCAAGTCCACAAAGAGAATCGCTTGAATTTTTTCGCCAATCAGCGTTTTCTCATGATGTTCTGTTCGTCATCTGACCATGGTTCTAAAATAAACGAGGTGCATGTATGAAGGTGTGTGTGAATGTGTATGGGTTCCCGGGTCTTTCCTTCGAGATTGACCCCGAACCGTCGCCAATAGCGCACTGTGCAGCTCTAGTGCGACGTTAATTAACAAAACCAAACCAAACCAACCATGATGTTCTGTTTGCTACGGTACTGAATCACTGAACTCTAACTGTAAATACTGGAAGGCTCAAACCTTGTTTCCACTATGGGCGCGTTGAAACCAATTGAGAGCCCCAGTTAGTTGCTCAGTGGATAAGGCGTTCAGCTACTAATCAGAGAATTGGTGGTTCGAATCCGTGCGATGAACTTCACAAAGAAAAGTAAAAAAAGTAGTGATCTTGCGGTCGGAGGGTTGCCAGCTTCGCTACAAAAATACACGAAAGTCGTCCAGAACATCCAACAAATTATACTGGAGTGTATACGGGACTGGTGCACGATAAATCTGATCGGGGTCCAAAGTCCCGTCGTCTATTGAAGGCGTTGGGTGCCAGTTCAGGTGTTTCCTCGCCATCTGACCATGGTTCTAAAAATAACGAGGTGCATGTATGAATGTGTGTGTGAATGTGTATGTGTTCCCGGGTCTTTCCTTCGAGATTGACCCCGAACCGTCGCCAATAGCCCACTGTGCAACTCTAGTGCGACGTTAATTAACAAAACCAAACCATGGTTAAAAATTACGAGGCAGTGTTCCCGGGTTTTTTTCATTGAGTTAGACCCCGAATAGTTGCCAATAGCCCACTGTGCAGATCTAGTGAAACGTTAATTCAACCAACCAACTTTAATGTATGATTCATGCATTGTCCTAGTCATATATTTTCTTCATCTAACCATGGTTCAAAAATACGAGGCTTCGTTCTCGGGTCTTTCCTTCAGGTAGGTCCCAGACCGTCGCCATTACCCTTTTGTGCAGCTCTATTGCGACGTTAATTAACCACACCAAACAAAACTAACATTTTTCCATGGTGCAAAATAGATAGGTAATTTTTCCTAGGTCATTTGTTAATGATAGATTTCAAACCATCACCCATTGTATAGTTACCGACTGTAATTAACCCAAACCGAAACGAATACTTAATTGTAGAGTTCAGTTGATTAAATTACGTTGAACTTGAGCTACGCACTGAGCTATCGGTGACGGTTTGGGATCCGTTCCGAAGAAAAGACCCAGGACCATCTGTCTCGTAATCTTGAACCATTTTTAGAAGACGATGCAGTCTTTTGTGTAACGTAAGTTTCTTTACAAATTTGTACCCTATTATTAAGCTAATCGGGCTATCACTAACCCTTATTAGTCGATACGATTTACACAATTTTAAATATCGTAATCATTCAAATACATATCTTTCTAGTTAAGCTCACTTGAGTTCATATTGTAGAAAGTGTTTGTCATGTTTTAGAAATTTGGAACAACTGTCTAGCAGCTGTCTTTTTTGTATTCTCTTTTATAATACAATAATCTATTTTTGAATAATTTTAACATGAACGGTAAAGAAATGCACAACGAATCTGTGGATAAAATGACTAAATTGACTGGTTCGTCAATCTCTTCAAAGGAGGTGGATGCTTCAAATTCAAACGATCCAAGTGTAGAAATGGACGCCCAATTTGCTACGGACGGTTTAGAACAGATGAAAAACATAGACAAGGTGGATTCTTTAGAGCTGGTAATTTCTGAAAATTGTGCTTGCAGTCCGGAAAAGACTGGGACATCGAGCGTATCTCCTTCTACATACGAGATGTTTTCCAGCTGTATTAATATGCAGAATTCGTCTAATGAAGGAGTCGGCAAGAAGGATTCAAAAACGAATATCGGTAAAGCCGATATTACTTATGACATTCAGAGAACCCTTGGTGTAAATTCTACCTCGGACATTTCTGGCAGACAACACTTCGATTTTTGTGATGTAGATTCAAAGGAAACAAGTTCTCATTTTCAAGATTTAACTGTATTTTCTGATGGAACAAGTACAAGTGTGTGCCTTCCTAAACAAGGAGTAGTGGATAATTTTGTCAGTGATATGGAAAATGCGTGCTTGGGCAACGCAATTGCGCATGATTTGAACCTCGACATACCTGTGAATTCTGATAATACTCCAAACTCAAAAAATCCGAATGGTTCAGATGACCCAACTATTTGTGATGGTCCTGATGCAGCTTTAGATAAACCTGGTAATCCTAAAAATTTCATCAAAGATTTTGAAAGTTCCAGAGGCTCTAACGACAGACCGGACATTTCTAAAAGTCCAAGAAGTCTTGACAAGAAACGCGACAATCCAAGATTTCTTGAAAGAACTATTGAAACTGAAGACAGCCTTGATAAAGTAACCGACAGCTCGGCTAACCCTAACGGGTCAAGCGCCAAATCATTGAGCGTTAGTTGGTCAGGTCAAATATACGACCGCTCTAGTATCTCAAGCAACAAGTCTGACAGCTCTTGTAAGTCAAGTGACAAGTGTAGTAGTCTTGATAGATCAAGTGACAAGTCTGACAATCCTGAGAGGTCAAGTGACAAGTCTGACAATCCTGAGAGGTCAAGTGACAAGTCTGACAACCCTGATAGGTCAAGTGACAAGTCTGACAATCCTGATAGGTCAAGTGACAAGTCTGACAATCCTGAGAGGTCAAGTGACAAGTCTGACAATCCTGAGAGGTCAAGTGACAAGTCTGACAATCCTGAGAGGTCAAGTGACAAGTCTGACAATCCTGAGAGGTCAAGTGACAAGTCTGACAATCCTGATAGGTCAAGTGACAAGTCTGACAATCCTGAGAGGTCAAGTGACAAGTCTGACAATCCTGAGAGGTCAAGTGACAAGTCTGACAATCCTGAGAGGTCAAGTGACAAGTCTGACAATCCTGAGAGGTCAAGTGACAAGTCTGACAATCCTGAGAGGTCAAGTGACAAGTCTGATAATCCTGAGAGGTCAAGTGACAAGTCTGACAATCCTGAAAGGTCAAGTGACAAGTCTAAAAGCTCTGACAGGTCTGGTGACACTTTTGACAGCCTTGACAAGTCAAGAGGCACTTCAGGCAAAAATGACAGCTCATGCAATACGTCTGACAGCTCCGATAGGTCAAGCGACAAATCTGGCAGTCCCGGTAGTTCAAGCCACAAATCTGATGGGTCAAACGACATTTCCGGGAGTCAAGACAGTTCAAGTGACAAATTTGAAAGTGCTGAGATATCAAGATACCATTCTGTCATCCGTGACAGATCGAACGAAAACTCTTGCCGCTTTTTTTGGTCAAGCAATAATCCAGTCAACCCTGATTGGTCAAACAACACTCTGGCCAATAACTTTACATTCAAGCAGCCATCAAATTCTAAAACAGCCGAAACTGTAGAACTTTGTGTAAAACGTATGCTAGAAAAGAGTCAAGTAATCAGTAACAAGAAAAATATGTACCCCGTTCATGATGAAAGTATAAAAATTGCTTCCCTTAATTTGAGCCAAGTTATTAAGAAGCATTTGAATAAAGAAACTGTTGTGTCTCAAGTTACAGAACCATTTGTTGATGTGCATGGAACTCGCCAAAAAGCCAAATTTATTAAATGTCCCCAATCGAATGCATGTGTATTAAAATACTTCCAAGAAAACTTCCATCCAAACTGCAAAGATTCGTATTTTAACAAAGGGCCAAAAATTAGTGAATTTATTAAAAATAAAACCAGCGACGAGTCGGATGCAACTTGTTTAGAAATACTGGAGGGCATTAAATCAAACGCCGAAGGTCCATCGATTGATATTGCTGAAAATCTGCAAAAAGCACAGTTGAGAATATCTTCAGAAACAAATAGAATGGATGGTGAGAAAACTGAATTGTTCAAGGATAATAACCAAACGAATTATACCAGTGAGAATTTATTGTTCAATGGCAATAAAGCTCATCTACAGGATGAAACGTGTAAAATAATCACATTTTGTAAAAATCATGGCAATCAATTATCAGAATGTGAGCTAATAATGGATATTCAATCTGACAGCGTTGAAAGTCTGCGGATCCATATTGAAAATAGTTGTTCAATCAAGGAAAAACAATTCTGCGCTTATTCTTCAAACACAGCAACCTGGAATAAAGCAGCAGGAAGTCAAGTCGAGGAGATCAAAGAACATCCAAATACAGATGAAGACGGATCCGACTGGATATCGGAAAATCTAGTTCCCAGTGATCAATTAGACGTCTCTTTCAATTCCCTGGAAGTTTTAAAGACAGTCAAAGAGATGTGCGACTCTGTACTGGACACGTTTCACAGTTATTTGAATTCTGTTTTCCTCAAAGCAAAATCTAAAATGTCTTCAGATTCTACAATGACAGAAACTAATCCAGAAGCTAATAGCAAAGACGAATTTGAAGTGATAGCGGATTGCACCAATAACAAAGAATCGTCCATTACTGAAATCTCATCTAGTGACCATTCTGAATCTAAGACCAATATCACCAATTTCTTCACACTCTTCAAGCATCTGTCTGCGGCAGCTGGGACGGATGTCACAGCCGATCAAGTCGAAGAGGACATCAACGCACAGGTTGTTCTTGATATACACAACGGGTTCCATGAACTGAGGACAGTCGATTATGGCAATTTGATTCTCATGGAGAAATGCATTCGTGGTTGCCTGGATACAATGCAAAGTACCATGCTAAAAGCGCACGAGATCGTCGGAAGAAGCGGCGAGCTTTTGAGAACGGAAACCCGAAATTTGGCAGAAATGAAGAAGCTGAACGGTGATCTAAACGATTTGGCTGAGGATGCAGAAAATTACATGAATGACATTGACAGCGCTTTAGCCGGGATTCGAGATTTCACTGAGGACTATATTTATTATAAAGATTGTATATCGAAGGAGCTGTGTGAATTTCTATTGGAAGACTTTCCCGATATTTTTAAATGATTTCATTTTTAACTTTTTAAGTGTGTATTGTATACGACTTAATATATATGTGACTTAATATATATTTGTAAAGAATTTTAAATCCATAATTGATGGACCTTATCTGCAATTGTAGTGTAATTTTAAATAATTTTATAATTGTAATTCAATAATTGTATAATAAATGGACATATATATTTGCGTATTTGAGTTTTTATTTGTGAATTTTGCAGTAAGTAAATATGTTATAAGACTTCAATCGTACTTTATTAGATTCTCATTTCTGCCACTGTGTTAACATATATAAGAATTAGGCCTCATAGTTATTTTAAAATTGAAAAAGCTTTATAAAATATGCGAATATAATTTGTCATTGTTATCAAACTTCTGCCATTTTTTTAAAAGGATTTTTAAAAGGTAAATTTATATTTTTACTAGGTATATTGTGTATAACAATAGATTTGTTGCAAATAAAGATGTATTGTAATGATTAAATTAATTTGTACTATTTATATTAAAAAGACTATACTTAAAAAAAGAATAGTCTTCTGACCATGGTTCAAAATTACAAGGCTAGTCTTTCCGTTGAGACAGAACCTGGCTCAATAAAATATTTGGTTCGGTATCGGTAGGTTGTAAAGTAGAATATCGTTTTGAACAGTATAGCGATCTCGTAATTGGAAAGTTGCCGGTTTCGGTCATTTCCAGCAAATATTATCTATTGTTGTAGGTAACTGGTGCATTCCGTAGTTTTCCAATGTCTTCACACATATTCAGTTTCCTAGAGAGTCAGCTCGGGTGTTATCATCGTTATATGCCCATGGTTTAAAATTACAAGGTAATATTCCTGGGTATTTCCTTCGAGATACATTTATCCCATAATATATATTAACGTGTATACGGGACTGGTGCACGTAAAATATTATCCGGTCCAATATAATAACGCCTATTGAGGTTACGTCTGGTGCCAGCTAAGATATTGTCCTCGTCATCTGACCATGATGCAGAAATACGAGGTATTGCTCCTCTGTCTTTCCTTCGAAATAGACCCCGAACCGTCGCCAATAGCCCACTGTGCAGCTCTAGTCCGACGTTCATTAACCAAACCAAATTAATATAACCAACCAATCGATTTGGTTAGTTAACGTCACATTAGAGCTACATATTGGGCTATTGGTGACAGTTCCGAGCATTTATCGAAAGATCTGGGAACAATGCATCTTATTTTTGAACCATGGTCAGATAACGAGGACAACACCAGAGCTGGCACCCGAGCAAAGTCAATAGGCTTCAGGACATTGGACCCCGATCAGATTTAACATGTACCAATTCCGTATACACGCCGTAGAAATTGGTGGTCGGTTCAGAAGGCGTATTGTTACATTACATGAATCTGGCAACCATCTGATCACAAGTTCACTGCATTTAAAAATTTTCTTAAAGTGTCTTGTATCAGTCCACTGAACTCTAACTGTAACTGCTGGAAGGCTAAAACTTTGTTTCCTCTACGGGCGCGTTGAAACCAATTGAAAGCTGCCATACGGTGCCCCAACATTTTTTTAAAAATGATTTAGTGGTGTTTTTTATTATCTAAGCATTGTAGAAGTATTAAATATATTTAAATATTATATTTTCTTCTTATAGAATTAATTTTTATATTCCCAAACAGATAGTTTTTGCTTTGCTTTTTAACTACTTCTACTTTGACTTGCAAATGACTTCCTATTTTAATAGCAGATTACATTTAAAATGGGTTTAAAAATAAAATAAAAAAAACTTACCCAAAAATAATATATGTCGGCGTATTTTAACATGAAAAATATACGAAATATTGCGGTATCAAGAAAAATGTGCCCCATCATGGCGGCCTCCATATCGGCTTCAAGTCAACAAAATGTCTTGCCCTATCCAGAAGTTACAGTTAGAGATCAGTGTATCAGTCGTGTTCGAACTCCCAACCCTCTGGTTGCTAGCCGACGACGGTACTTCGGTGCTACGGACCCCTCCCAATTAATCGAGGTAGGCCTCCGTGGCCAAGTGGATTAAGGCGTCAGATCGGAATCCAAGGGTCCCCGGTTCAAAACCTTGGGTTTGGTTTGGTTTTGTTAAATAACGTCGCACTAGAGCTGCACAGTGGGCTATTGGCGACGGTTCGGGGTCAATCTCGAAGGAAAGACGCGGGAACACATACACATTCACACACACACATTCATACATGCACCTCGTTATTTTAGAACCATGGTCAGATGACAAGGAAACACCTGAGCTGCCACCCAACGCCTTCAATAGACGTCGGGACTTTGGACCCCGATCAGATGTATCGTGCACCAGTCCCCTATGCACGCCAGTATAATTTGTTGGATATTCCGGACGACTCAAAACCTTGGGATGGACTAGACTAAAGAATAGTAAAAAGTACTGATATTGCGATCGGAGGGTTGCCAACTTCTCAACCAAAATACTAGAATGTCGTCCAGAACATCCCCAAAAAATTAACGGCGTATATATACGAGACTGGTGCACGATAAATCTGATCGGGGTCCAAAGTCCCGACGTCTATTGAAGGCGTTTTGGGTGCCAGCTCAGGTGTTGTCCTCGTCATCTGACCATGGTTCAAAAATACGAGGCATCGTTCCCGGGCCTTTCCTTCGAGATAGGCCCCGAACCGTCGCCAATAGCCCACTGTGCAGCTCTAGTGCGACGTTATTTAACCAAACCAAACCAGTTAGAGCCAAGCAAAGTTGATGATGAAATATATAGTTTTTGGCAACAACATCAAAACTGCTAATTTTTCAATCTTTACAAAAAGAAGACAATATTTTGATTTCTTAAAGTTAGTTTCTAAAAATAAAGACGTAAATGAAAGATACTCAGTGTTAGGAGAATTTATTGTCGATATTGGAAAATAAACAACCGTGAATTATTTTAAGACTAATAAAAAATTATGTTTAAAACTAGAAGTATGTTATAGGCAACATCAGTTCATTCATCATTCTCAAATGTGCAAGTGAAAAGAAAACAAACTGGACTCGAGGATCTTTTTATTGTGGACCCAAGTGTGCAAAATAAAGAAGAACAAGCTAACAATTATTTCATTCTTCATTCAAGCGTAGAATATTCAACGCAACAATTTGAAAACATGGATTCTTCCATTTGGTATTCAAGTGTACAAACAACAGAAGAGCAATCTGAAAATAAGAATTCTTTCATTCTGGACTCAAATGTGCAAGTAACAAAAACACAAACTGAACTCGAGGATCTTTTTATTGTGGACACAAGTGTGCAATCTGAAGAGGAACAAGCTAAAAACAAGAATCCCTTCATTCTTGATCCAAGTGTGCATTATTCAGCGCAACAGTTTAAAAGCACGGATTCACCAATTTGGTATTCAAATGCACAAACAGCACAAGAACAATCTGAAAATAACTCTCCTGTCATTTTGGAATCAAATGTACAAGTAACAGAAACACAAACTGAACTGAAGGATCTTCTTCTTGTGGACCCAAGTGTACAATATAAAGAGGAACAAGCTAAAAACAAGAATTTCTTCCCTCTTCATCCAAGTGTTCAAGATTCAGCGCAACAATTTAAAAGCACGGATTCTCCCATTTGGTATTCAAGTGTTCAAGCAGCAGGTGAACAATCTGAAAATAACTCTTCATTCATTCTGGACTCAAAAGTGCAAGTAACAGGAAAACAAACTGAAATCAAGGATATTAGTGTGCAATCTAAAGATGAGCAAGCTAAAACCAAGAGTTCCTTCATTCTTGATCCAAATGTACAATATTCAGCGCAACAATTTGAAAACATGGATTGTCCAATTTCGTATTCAAGTGTACAAACAGAAGAACAATCTGAAAATAAGAATAATTTCATTCTAGACTCAAATGCCCAAGTAACAGGAAAACAAATTGAAATCAAGAATCTTATGATGGACTCAAGTGTGCAATCTGAAGAGGAACAAGCTAAAAACAAGAATCCCTTCATTCTTGATCCAAATGTACAATATTCAGCGCAACAATTTGAAAACATGGATTGTCCAATTTCGTATTCAAGTGTACAAACAGAAGAACAATCTGAAAATAAGAATAATTTCATTCTAGACTCAAATGCCCAAGTAACAGGAAAACAAATTGAAATCAAGAATCTTATGATGGACTCAAGTGTGCAATCTGAAGAGGAACAAGCTAAAAACAAGAATTTCTTCCCTCTTCATCCAAGTGTTCAAGATTCAGCGCAACAATTTAAAAACATGGATTGTCCAATTCGGTATTCAAGTGTACAAACAGAAGAACAATCTGAAAATAAGAATAATTTCATTCTAGACTCAAAAGCCCAAGTAACAGGAAAACAAATTGAAATCAAGAATCTTATTATGGACTCAAGTGTGCAATCTGAAGAGGAACAAGCTAAAAACAAGAATTTCTTCCCTCTTCATCCAAGTGTTCAAGATTCAGCGCAACAATTTAAAAACATGGATTGTCCAATTCGGTATTCAAGTGTACAAACAGAAGAACAATCTGAAAATAAGAATAATTTCATTCTAGACTCAAAAGCCCAAGTAACAGGAAAACAAATTGAAATCAAGAATCTTATTATGGACTCAAGTGTGCAATCTGAAGAGGAACAAGCTAAAAACAAGAATTTCTTCCCTCTTCATCCAAGTGTTCAAGATTCAGCGCAACAATTTAAAAACATGGATTGTCCAATTCGGTATTCAAGTGTACAAACAGAAGAACAATCTGAAAATAAGAATAATTTCATTCTAGACTCAAAAGCCCAAGTAACAGGAAAACAAATTGAAATCAAGAATCTTATTATGGACTCAAGTGTGCAATCTGAAGAGGAACAAGCTAAAAACAAGAATTTCTTCCCTCTTCATCCAAGTGTTCAAGATTCAGCGCAACAATTTAAAAACATGGATTGTCCAATTCGGTATTCAAGTGTACAAACAGAAGAACAATCTGAAAATAAGAATAATTTCATTCTAGACTCAAAAGCCCAAGTAACAGGAAAACAAATTGAAATCAAGAATCTTATTATGGACTCAAGTGTGCAATCTGAAGAGGAACAAGCTAAAAACAAGAATTTCTTCCCTCTTCATCCAAGTGTTCAAGATTCAGCGCAACAATTTAAAAACATGGATTGTCCAATTTCGTATTCAAGTGTACAAACAGAAGAACAATCTGAAAATAAGAATAATTTCATTCTAGACTCAAAAGCCCAAGTAACAGGAAAACAAATTGAAATCAAGAATCTTATTATGGACTCAAGTGTGCAATCTGAAGAGGAACAAGCTAAAAACAAGAATTTCTTCCCTCTTCATCCAAGTGTTCAAGATTCAGCGCAACAATTTAAAAACATGGATTGTCCAATTCGGTATTCAAGTGTACAAACAGAAGAACAATCTGAAAATAAGAATAATTTCATTCTAGACTCAAAAGCCCAAGTAACAGGAAAACAAATTGAAATCAAGAATCTTATTATGGACTCAAGTGTGCAATCTGAAGAGGAACAAGCTAAAAACAAGAATTTCTTCCCTCTTCATCCAAGTGTTCAAGATTCAGCGCAACAATTTAAAAACATGGATTGTCCAATTTCGTATTCAAGTGTACAAACAGAAGAACAATCTGAAAATAAGAATAATTTCATTCTAGACTCAAAAGCCCAAGTAACAGGAAAACAAATTGAAATCAAGAATCTTATTATGGACTCAAGTGTGCAATCTGAAGAGGAACAAGCTAAAAACAAGAATTTCTTCCCTCTTCATCCAAGTGTTCAAGATTCAGCGCAACAATTTAAAAACATGGATTGTCCAATTTCGTATTCAAGTGTACAAACAGAAGAACAATCTGAAAATAAGAATAATTTCATTCTAGACTCAAAAGCCCAAGTAACAGGAAAACAAATTGAAATCAAGAATCTTATTATGGACTCAAGTGTGCAATCTGAAGAGGAACAAGCTAAAAACAAGAATTTCTTCCCTCTTCATCCAAGTGTTCAAGATTCAGCGCAACAATTTAAAAACATGGATTGTCCAATTCGGTATTCAAGTGTACAAACAGAAGAACAATCTGAAAATAAGAATAATTTCATTCTAGACTCAAAAGCCCAAGTAACAGGAAAACAAATTGAAATCAAGAATCTTATTATGGACTCAAGTGTGCAATCTGAAGAGGAACAAGCTAAAAACAAGAATCCCTTCATTCTTGATCCAAATGTACAATATTCAGCGCAACAATTTGAAAACATGGATTGTCCAATTTCGTATTCAAGTGTACAAACAGAAGAACAATCTGAAAATAAGAATAATTTCATTCTAGACTCAAATGCCCAAGTAACAGGAAAACAAATTGAAATCAAGAATCTTATTATGGACACAAGTGTGCAATCTGAAGAGGAACAAGCTAAAAACAAGAATCCCTTCATTCTTGATCCAAATGTACAATATTCAGCGCAACAATTTGAAAACATGGATTGTCCAATTTCGTATTCAAGTGTACAAACAGAAGAACAATCTGAAAATAAGAATAATTTCATTCTAGACTCAAATGCCCAAGTAACAGGAAAACAAATTGAAATCAAGAATCTTATTATGGACTCAAGTGTGCAATCTGAAGAGGAACAAGCTAAAAACAAGAGTCCCTTCATTCTTGATCCAAATGTACAATATTCAGCGCAACAATTTGAAAACATGGATTGTCCAATTTCGTATTCAAGTGTACAAACAGAAGAACAATCTGAAAATAAGAATAATTTCATTCTAGACTCAAATGCCCAAGTAACAGGAAAACAAATTGAAATCAAGAATCTTATTATGGACTCAAGTGTGCAATCTGAAGAGGAACAAGCTAAAAACAAGAATCCCTTCATTCTTGATCCAAATGTACAATATTCAGCGCAACAATTTGAAAACATGGATTGTCCAATTTCGTATTCAAGTGTACAAACAGAAGAACAATCTGAAAATAAGAATAATTTCATTCTAGACTCAAATGCCCAAGTAACAGGAAAACAAATTGAAATCAAGAATCTTATTATGGACTCAAGTGTGCAATCTGAAGAGGAACAAGCTAAAAACAAGAATCCCTTCATTCTTGATCCAAATGTACAATATTCAGCGCAACAATTTGAAAACATGGATTGTCCAATTTCGTATTCAAGTGTACAAACAGAAGAACAATCTGAAAATAAGAATAATTTCATTCTAGACTCAAATGCCCAAGTAACAGGAAAACAAATTGAAATCAAGAATCTTATTATGGACTCAAGTGTGCAATCTGAAGAGGAACAAGCTAAAAACAAGAATCCCTTCATTCTTGATCCAAATGTACAATATTCAGCGCAACAATTTGAAAACATGGATTGTCCAATTTCGTATTCAAGTGTACAAACAGAAGAACAATCTGAAAATAAGAATAATTTCATTCTAGACTCAAATGCCCAAGTAACAGGAAAACAAATTGAAATCAAGAATCTTATTATGGACTCAAGTGTGCAATCTGAAGAGGAACAAGCTAAAAACAAGAATCCCTTCATTCTTGATCCAAATGTACAATATTCAGCGCAACAATTTAAAAACATGGATTGTCCAATTCGGTATTCAAGTGTACAAACAGAAGAACAATCTGAAAATAAGAATAATTTCATTCTAGACTCAAATGCCCAAGTAACAGGAAAACAAATTGAAATCAAGAATCTTATTATGGATTCAAGTGTGCAATCTGAAGAGGAACAAGCTAAAAACAAGAATCCCTTCATTCTTGATCCAAATGTACAATATTCAGCGCAACAATTTGAAAACATGGATTGTCCAATTTCGTATTCAAGTGTACAAACAGAAGAACAATCTGAAAATAAGAATAATTTCATTCTAGACTCAAATGCCCAAGTAACAGGAAAACAAATTGAAATCAAGAATCTTATTATGGACTCAAGTGTGCAATCTGAAGAGGAACAAGCTAAAAACAAGAATTTCTTCCCTCTTCATCCAAGTGTTCAAGATTCAGCGCAACAATTTAAAAACATGGATTGTCCAATTCGGTATTCAAGTGTACAAACAGCACAAGAACAATCTGAAAATAACTCTTCTTTCATTCTGGACTCAAATGTACAAGTAACAGGAAAACAAACTGAACTCAAGGATCTTCTTCTTGTGGACCCAAGTGTGCAATCTGAAGAGGAACAAGCTAAAAACAAGAATTTCTTCCCTCTTCATCCAAGTGTTCAAGATTCAGCGCAACAATTTAAAAACATGGATTGTCCAATTCGGTATTCAAGTGTACAAACAGCACAAGAACAATCTGAAAATAACTCTTCTTTCATTCTGGACTCAAATGTACAAGTAACAGGAAAACAAACTGAACTCAAGGATCTTCTTCTTGTGGACCCAAGTGTGCAATCTGAAGAGGAACAAGCTAAAAACAAGAATTTCTTCCCTCTTCATCCAAGTGTTCAAGATTCAGCGCAACAATTTAAAAACATGGATTGTCCAATTCGGTATTCAAGTGTACAAACAGCACAAGAACAATCTGAAAATAACTCTTCTTTCATTCTGGACTCAAATGTACAAGTAACAGGAAAACAAACTGAACTCAAGGATCTTCTTCTTGTGGACCCAAGTGTGCAATCTGAAGAGGAACAAGCTAAAAACAAGAATTTCTTCCCTCTTCATCCAAGTGTTCAAGATTCAGCGCAACAATTTAAAAACATGGATTGTCCAATTCGGTATTCAAGTGTACAAACAGCACAAGAACAATCTGAAAATAACTCTTCTTTCATTCTGGACTCAAATGTACAAGTAACAGGAAAACAAACTGAACTCAAGGATCTTCTTCTTGTGGACCCAAGTGTGCAATCTGAAGAGGAACAAGCTAAAAACAAGAATTTCTTCCCTCTTCATCCAAGTGTTCAAGATTCAGCGCAACAATTTAAAAACATGGATTGTCCAATTCGGTATTCAAGTGTACAAACAGCACAAGAACAATCTGAAAATAACTCTTCTTTCATTCTGGACTCAAATGTACAAGTAACAGGAAAACAAACTGAACTCAAGGATCTTCTTCTTGTGGACCCAAGTGTGCAATCTGAAGAGGAACAAGCTAAAAACAAGAATTTCTTCCCTCTTCATCCAAGTGTTCAAGATTCAGCGCAACAATTTAAAAACATGGATTGTCCAATTCGGTATTCAAGTGTACAAACAGCACAAGAACAATCTGAAAATAACTCTTCTTTCATTCTGGACTCAAATGTACAAGTAACAGGAAAACAAACTGAACTCAAGGATCTTCTTCTTGTGGACCCAAGTGTGCAATCTGAAGAGGAACAAGCTAAAAACAAGAATTTCTTCCCTCTTCATCCAAGTGTTCAAGATTCAGCGCAACAATTTAAAAACATGGATTGTCCAATTCGGTATTCAAGTGTACAAACAGCACAAGAACAATCTGAAAATAACTCTTCTTTCATTCTGGACTCAAATGTACAAGTAACAGGAAAACAAACTGAACTCAAGGATCTTCTTCTTGTGGACCCAAGTGTGCAATCTGAAGAGGAACAAGCTAAAAACAAGAATTTCTTCCCTCTTCATCCAAGTGTTCAAGATTCAGCGCAACAATTTAAAAACATGGATTGTCCAATTCGGTATTCAAGTGTACAAACAGCACAAGAACAATCTGAAAATAACTCTTCTTTCATTCTGGACTCAAATGTACAAGTAACAGGAAAACAAACTGAACTCAAGGATCTTCTTCTTGTGGACCCAAGTGTGCAATCTGAAGAGGAACAAGCTAAAAACAAGAATTTCTTCCCTCTTCATCCAAGTGTTCAAGATTCAGCGCAACAATTTAAAAACATGGATTGTCCAATTCGGTATTCAAGTGTACAAACAGCACAAGAACAATCTGAAAATAACTCTTCTTTCATTCTGGACTCAAATGTACAAGTAACAGGAAAACAAACTGAACTCAAGGATCTTCTTCTTGTGGACCCAAGTGTGCAATCTGAAGAGGAACAAGCTAAAAACAAGAATTTCTTCCCTCTTCATCCAAGTGTTCAAGATTCAGCGCAACAATTTAAAAACATGGATTGTCCAATTCGGTATTCAAGTGTACAAACAGCACAAGAACAATCTGAAAATAACTCTTCTTTCATTCTGGACTCAAATGTACAAGTAACAGGAAAACAAACTGAACTCAAGGATCTTCTTCTTGTGGACCCAAGTGTGCAATCTGAAGAGGAACAAGCTAAAAACAAGAATTTCTTCCCTCTTCATCCAAGTGTTCAAGATTCAGCGCAACAATTTAAAAACATGGATTGTCCAATTCGGTATTCAAGTGTACAAACAGCACAAGAACAATCTGAAAATAACTCTTCTTTCATTCTGGACTCAAATGTACAAGTAACAGGAAAACAAACTGAACTCAAGGATCTTCTTCTTGTGGACCCAAGTGTACAATCTAAAGAGGAACAAGGTGTACAATATTTAGCGCAACAATTTGAAAACATGAAATCTCTCATTAGGAACACGGGTGTGCAAGGATCAAAGCAAAAAACTGAAAATAGCAATTTAGCAACTATCCAAATCTCAAGTGTCCCTCAAGCACATCGAAAGAGCAAATACAACAACGCATTTGGTACAAATAAACCCCAGAATCACCCAGAATCTCATCATATTTCATCGTCTGCAAGCGCGGATACTCCAATGCTAACACACATTCTGTTTAAGACAACTGGAACAGAATCTAAATTTGAGCGAGATTTGGTCTTTCTAGATTGTATGAAACGCATCGAAAAGTGGCTGGGCAAGCTCGACGAACTTAACCAGTATAATTACCAAAGGTTTCAAGTTTTACTTGAAAAGATGGCGGATCTCAAACGGCTAGATTCTCTGGTCAAAGAGAAACATTCTATGCTTTCATTTGGGATGGATCTATCTTCTTTAGAAATGCATTCACAAGGAGGTTCGAATTTCGAAACGTCTGTCTACAAGACACTTCATGCCCATTGTGAACAGATCTTGCAATTGTTAGTAGTTTATGAACGTTATTTAAGTGCAGCCTACGTGAGGCACAATAAGTTGCGAAAAAGATATCTTGAATGTTCCATACAAATTACACTATATCCCATTGAAGAAAAATTGTTCGGAAACAGAAAACGTACGGTTAACGTCATTAACCAATGTACTCTTTTGATGAACAGCATGTCTTTGAAACTGGAAGAAACTGACAATTTCACAAGCAATTTATCATTCGATTGTATAACGTTAGTGAATAACTTTTTTCAGGATTGTGAAATTACATTTGGACAATAATCTACATTTTTTAAAATTAGATTGAGGAAATTCATTAACTTGTCAAATTGTTATTTGGCTATTTATAGATTAAGTTTGACAATATTTAAATTTGGTATTTAAATATGAATTTTAAAGATGATTGTAAAAACCATTTAGTGAATTAAAATGTGAATTCCAAATGTGTTCTGATTTGACTGTTAAATTGTCCTATAATATGTACAATGTTTATTATTTATAGTTAAATGAAATCAAACTAAAGAAATATCATATAATTCGAATATCATTTTTTTTGCAGTAACATAATAAAATGACATTTGAAGTAACATAGTAAAATGACTAAATAAAATAGGTATTTGAACTAAATGAAATGGATATTTGGAATAACATAGTAAAAGGACTAAATGAAATGGTTATTTGGAATAACATAGTAAAATTACTAAATGAAATGGTTATTTGGACTAAATAAATTAGTTATTTGGACTAAATAAATTAGTTATTTGGACTAAATAAAATGGATATTTGGAATAACATAGTAAAATGACTAAATGAAATGGTTATTTGGAATAGCATTGTCGTGGCGGTAAATTGGCTAGTACATTTTTTGGATTGCGTTGTGTTATTTTTTTGTATCTTTATGAATAATGTCGTCTTGGAAAAAATACATACATACCAATAATTTACTTTTAAAACGGTGCTTTATTGACACATTAAATTATATAGGAGAAAACTTATGGTTGGGGGGGTTATGTGCAATAATGTGATACTGACTCACGTGTACCGGTTGGGGAGAGTTCCGTCTGAGGCGATTAGCTGGTTGTTTGGGGTGTAGATGACCGGCTACCAGGGGCGTTACCATGAAATGTGGATGCTGGCGTCCTGGCATCAGGACCTTTCCTTCTCCAGGGGCTCGTCTGGTTCCGTAGCTCAGTGACGTTGGTACGAAATGGGAGCGCTGCCGTCTGGTCTCATGGAATTTGGGACTTTTCCGGAGATGGACATGAGGACGGGAGACGATGGAGCAAAAATTTACCCATATCTCTTGGGCAAAGGCAGAGTTGAAAGTCATGTGGGAAACCTTGAATTTCCCACGGTGGTGTCTTGGGGTGGGGGGTTGCAATTGTACATAAATTACCAAACCCACCACTTGGAATTCGCTCCGCCCCTCCTGGTCACCCCTCCTGGCCAATCCTGGCGTGGATGTAAAAAAATGGCTCAGTGACGAAACTCTCCCACAATGTAACACAGTAATAAAAACCGGCGACCGCCAGTCTAGCCATCCGACCAAATTGCACAAAGTACAAAATAGGTCGGATCCCTATGTAAAAATTGCAACGTGTGACGGCACACTGTCACAGTACCCCCCTTCCACTAATTAAAAAAAAAATTAAAAACACATTAAAATACAATTTTTACATATAACAAATTTGGGTTGGTAATTTTTAACATTTATAAATTTTGGTCTTGAACCTTATTTACATTTCATAATCACAACTGACATACTTGGTAACCCTCAAATTATAAATTTTGGTCTTGAACCTTATTTTACATTTATTCATTATATAATTGTTCCAGAATGTTAATTTGTAGTGAAGGTCTTAAACCTTTTTGTACACAAGGCAAATTGCGTAGGAAAGTCTTTAACTTTTCCCGCGAAAACCTGAGTTCTCGCATTACCTGTTAATGGTACTTGTATGTAGAAAATTGTCCTGTTAAAAGTTCTTTAAACATTGGTATGGACATCTTTCGGTTTTCTTTTTATCTTCTGGAAATCTCAATGGAAAGTTATAAAAAGTCAGTCATACCACTTAGTCAAAATCACACATATCCCCCAAAAGTTTATATTTCTAAAAGTTCGTATTGTCTGTATAAAGTACGATTTTCCTTATAAAAGTGTCATATTAGTTTCCAATTAATAGCACCAAAATTAAAATTAAAGTACACTAATTAATACAGTTATACACTTTAAAACACAAAATATCTCCATGCGAAATGAGTCGCAAAATACTTTTCTATGCGCTCCTATATTTACGCTAACTCGTCACATTTAATTGCATTACTAGTTAAAATCCTATATATATAATTATTCAATTATACACAAAATCATGTTTGATAGTCTCTTCAATCACACATAATTCATTGATTCTTAACAGATTTTTTTTTTTTTTTAAATTAAATACGTTACACTGTAAACACGTCACACACATTTTCCTTTTTTTTTTTTTTATATCATTACAACACATATATAGAAACAATCATTATCTAATTCTACACAATATCAATCAATAATACTCAAGACGCTTCTAATTGTCCATAATTCAATTCACACAGAAATAATACGTAACGTCTCAATTATTCACACAAACGCCGAAATCCCTTACTTAACGTGGGATCTTCCAGCGGCTTCAAAACAGAACCACCGCATCGTCTGCATTCTCCCATACTCTCGACATCATAGCTTAAGAAACCCCTGCAAAAAAAAAACTGTCCCACCAAGGACGTTCCCTATTCAACCGAACCCTCGGACTTTTCACCCCAACAATAATTAGCCAACAAAACACACTTTCCCCCCTTCGAAGAGAAGTGAAAAGGGGCTCGGTCCCTCGATTGTTTACGCATTTCCCGAACTCCGACTAAGGACCATGTGGCACTCAAATCGTCAGACCGCTTTTCCATTAAAAGCACAGGTAAG
This sequence comes from Troglohyphantes excavatus, assembly GCA_963932185.1. Lineage (NCBI taxonomy): Eukaryota > Metazoa > Arthropoda > Arachnida > Araneae > Linyphiidae > Troglohyphantes > Troglohyphantes excavatus. The sequence continues at coordinate 38,834,597 of OZ010678.1, forward strand.
GTTTCGTATCACTCCGCTTTTTTTTCCTTCAAATTTCATTGTAAATTGAATGATTAGTCATAAATTAATATGAATTGTTTCCGCGAACGTGTTTAGTTCGACTTATCACCAAGTGCTCGCAAAGAAAATTTTGTCGCCAAATTGGCGCCAAACGCCAATGTTGTAAAAGGAAAATTTTCTTATTTCCTCTCCATAAACAATTATTTTATACCTGATATTAACTCTGAGAAAATCTAACTCATTGTAATGCATAACCATTTAACCTTGCAATAGTTTACCTAACTATGAATCGGTTTATATATATTTAAATCGCCGCCAATAGATAAATTTTCAATTGCTGCCCGTAGAACCTCTACCCGGCAGAACAAATGTTCTACATCAAAACATGTCTAATCCCTTTATTTCAGCAATCAACACCTATTTCTACCCATTGGAAAATCTTATGTGCATTTAATAATTGACAATCATTTTCCTTATTTTTCCCATAATAATCGCCAATTTATTTTACATGCCAACTCAACGATGCAAAGCGCGCCTCTTTCCTGCAACCCTAAAACGTCGACGGGTCAAAACCGGTGACCCCTCTTTTCTGCTCTCCCCTACTACAGAGCGGCTAGCCTCCAAAATAGGCATCGAAACTCGTCTCCCCCCTCCCGGGGGTTCAGTCAACAGAAACAACAACAACAAAAAGCGCTCCTAGGAAATGTCTCACAGCTGGTCTACAAATGGGTGAAATTTTTCCCTCTTTTTTTTTTTTTATTATTGAATGCCAGATACTTTTTTTTTATCCCAATACAATTTTATGTCTTTACACAAAATTACCTAATTACACAAATTATTTTATGTATTTTCCACAAATTACCCTATGCATTTTTTTTTGTACACATTATTTTATGTTATACTTACATACAAAATTTTATTTATTGATTTTGAACACAATTGTATGACTTTCCACACAACTTATTTCATTCATATTTTTTGTTGATTACCTCAATTGCATACTGTTTATTTATTTGTTTATGATGTATTACATAACACCATGCTACCTGTTTTATATTATGCAATAGTATACAAAACTCCCACACCTTCAAACTATTCCAAATGGATTTTACGCTTCTCAATTTTTTTTAATCTTGTAGTATAAACTCTATACTTTTCTAAAATTTTACCATTTTGTAAAATTTGTATATTACCAGCTGCTGGACATTTATCTATGCAACTTTCACTAGTACGCTTGACTGAATTTTCAATCTGAGGTAAAACTCCACAGTTACTTACTCCCATTTCTGTTACCTTGCATAGCGCTGTATTCACTTTCCGACTAGTTTGGGAATCCACCTGATACCCGATATCATTTTTACCTGACCCATGAGCAATTTTGATTTCATCTTTGCCTATATTATTTTTATTAATATCGCTTTGAAATTTATTACGTAAAATCATATCACAAATTTTCATCCGCCTTCCAAGTATAATTGGTTTCCCCTCCAAATTTACAATAGTAGCTGTGATTTGCTTATTATCCGATTTATCCATATTTGGTATAATTTCGATATTAGATTTCAAACGCTTGGGTTGGAAAAATACTTCCATATCTTTACTGATATCTTGTCTTAATTTTATCTCGACAGATTTACTCTGACCGCTTTGTAAAATTAGTTTTCGTTTTAGTGAACCAGGTATAAGAGTCATATTATTACAAACACCTTGAGCAACGCTTGCTTTCTTTTGTAAATGTATAATTTCACCCTCAAATTTTAAGTAGCTCTTACCAAAATTGATTTCCGTTTGATATCTCTTTAATAAATCCGTTCCAAAAATCGCTTGATACTCACCAATTTTGTCTCTTATGACAAAAAATGTATGCATAATAAATTTATTTCCCATTTTAATCCGTACTTTTGAAGAACATTCATAGTTGACTAATTCTCCGGTCACAGTTTTAATTGAAATATTTTGGGGTATTATTGATACTTTTTGCGTTTTTTTGATTTCATTAAATACTTCTGCCTCTAAAAATGAACACGAGCTCCCAGAATCGATCAATGAAGAGAATTTAATTTCTCCCGCCTCTACAGTTATAATTGGTAAATCGCAAATATCTGAATTACTTGCCAAATCATTCCCTTTAACTGTAGCAACCAAAGTATTCACTTGAGGTGACGCCACTAGATCTTGTTCATTAAACGACACATGTCTAGTTACCTCAGAATCGCCATTTGTTCCCTGATTTCTTTCCGAATTTATATTATTAGCGCGTATTTGATTCACATCAGTTTGTTGACCCCTATCATTTTGCCTATTAAAATTTCGTCCATTTCGACTTTCCGAAAATTCTCGCTCGGAAAAATTTCCCCTGTCCGTTCTATTCTCGTCGTAATTTTGTCTTGCAAAATTCCGTGTATTTCGATTTTCCGCAAATTGTTGTCTAAAATTTCCCCTACCAAAAGAATTGCGATTGAATTCATTCGAAGGATATTGTTTTCGATTAAAATTTCCATATCCGCTTTTTTGCTCAATCTCGCTATCGTTAGTGCGCTCGGCAGCTATTTTAATATTCCTATACGTCTCACATTCCGCAAAATAATGATTTGTATCCCCACATGCAATGCAGTATTTAGAGGGTTTTTCCAATTTTGCCTTTCTGGCAAAATCAATACTTAGATTATTAATATCTTCCCTTAACTCCGATAACTGTTTTTCCACATTATATTCAGAGCGTTCAAATACTTTGTTGTGATCCGTAAGTAAATTGTTTAATTTGATTTGTGCAATTGAATCTAGTGCTGTTTGTAAATTCGAGGCTGTTTTAATTGCGTCAGAGAATGACTTCGGGCCACTTTTAATTACTTCGATTTGCAATTCCGGTGATAGGGCGTTTATAAATTTTGAAAGCTGAAGTTTGTCTAACATTTGTTTAGTCTCTTCTGAAATAGCTGCTGATCCCCCCAGGTAATCGTTGGCTGCTAATACAATCCTGTGTGATAAATCCTTAATTCGTTCGCCATCTCTCATCTGAATGTTGTTAAATTTGAATTGTTTGGCATTAATATCTGTTTCCTCCGAAAAATACTCGATGAAGGCATTTTTTATTTTTTTAAAGTTCTTTGCTCCAGATAATGCAGGATCAGAAATCAGAAATTTAAGCGCCTTCCCTTTTAATTTGCTCTTAAGTACTGTAATTTTAGTTTGTTCTTCCCATTTGGCTAATTTAGAAATTTCTTCAAATTGATCGAAGTAGAATCTGACTTCGTCTTTTTGTCCGTCAAAATTAGAAATTAAAGTTATCCCATTCAACTTCGCGCCACTTTTTGCACTACCAACAATTAACTCTTCGTCTTCGGAAGATTCGTCTCTAGCGGGCGTATTGTTCCTATTTTTTCTTGGAGCCATATTTCTTATATATAACTAGTCTGATACAAATATTCAAATACATGCACAACAATCAATACACAATATATTTAACCAGATAAATTGCATGGAGGTATTTCGTTACTTATTATTACCATTTACCATATATAATTTCCAATACAACATCATTCATTTTTTTTAAATTGCCAAACATTGCAATAATTTCCAAATAAGCTCAAATTTAATAAAATAAATCTAAGACTGGTCCGAGGCACCATCTGTCGTGGCGGTAAATTGGCTAGTACATTTTTTGGATTGCGTTGTGTTATTTTTTTGTATCTTTATGAATAATGTCGTCTTGGAAAAAATACATACATACCAATAATTTACTTTTAAAACGGTGCTTTATTGACACATTAAATTATATAGGAGAAAACTTATGGTTGGGGGGGTTATGTGCAATAATGTGATACTGACTCACGTGTACCGGTTGGGGAGAGTTCCGTCTGAGGCGATTAGCTGGTTGTTTGGGGTGTAGATGACCGGCTACCAGGGGCGTTACCATGAAATGTGGATGCTGGCGTCCTGGCATCAGGACCTTTCCTTCTCCAGGGGCTCGTCTGGTTCCGTAGCTCAGTGACGTTGGTACGAAATGGGAGCGCTGCCGTCTGGTCTCATGGAATTTGGGACTTTTCCGGAGATGGACATGAGGACGGGAGACGATGGAGCAAAAATTTACCCATATCTCTTGGGCAAAGGCAGAGTTGAAAGTCATGTGGGAAACCTTGAATTTCCCACGGTGGTGTCTTGGGGTGGGGGGTTGCAATTGTACATAAATTACCAAACCCACCACTTGGAATTCGCTCCGCCCCTCCTGGTCACCCCTCCTGGCCAATCCTGGCGTGGATGTAAAAAAATGGCTCAGTGACGAAACTCTCCCACAATGTAACACAGTAATAAAAACCGGCGACCGCCAGTCTAGCCATCCGACCAAATTGCACAAAGTACAAAATAGGTCGGATCCCTATGTAAAAATTGCAACGTGTGACGGCACACTGTCACAAGCATAGTAAAATGACTAAATGAAATGGTTATTTGGACTAAATAAATTAGTTATTTGGACTAAATAAAATGGATATTTGGAATAACATAGTAAAATGACTAAATGAAATGGTTATTTGGAATAACATAGTAAAATGACTAAATGAAATGGTTATTTGGAATAACATAGTAAAATGACTAAATGAAATGGTTATTTGGAATGATGTAGTAAAATGACCAAATGAAATGGTTATTTGGAATAACATAGTAAAATTACTAAATGAAATGGTTATTTGGACTAAATAAATTAGTTATTTGGACTAAATAAATTAGTTATTTGGACTAAATAAATTAGTTATTTGGACTAAATAAAATGGATATTTGGAATAACATAGTAAAATGACTAAATGAAATGGTTATTTGAAATAACATAGTAAAATGACTAAATGAAATGGTTATTTGGAATGATGTAGTAAAATGACCAAATGAAATGGTTATTTGGAATAACATAGTAAAATAACTAAATGAAATGGTTATTTGGACTAAATAAATTAGTTATTTGGACTAAATAAAATGGATATTTGGAATAACATAGTAAAATGACTAAATGAAATGGTTACTTTGAATAGCATAGTAAAATGACTAAATGAAATGGTTATTTGGACTAAATAAATTAGTTATTTGGACTAAATAAAATGGATATTTGGAATAACATAGTAAAATTACCAAATGAAATGGTTATTTGGACTAAATAAATTAGTTATTTGGACTAAATAAATTAGTTATTTGGACTAAATAAATTAGTTATTTGGACTAAATAAAATGGATATTTGGAATAACATAGTAAAATGACTAAATGAAATGGTTATTTGGAATAACATAGTAAAAGGACTAAATGAAATGGTTATTTGGAATAACATAGTAAAATGACTAAATGAAATGGTTATTTGGAATAACATAGTAAAATGACTAAATGAAATGGTTATTTGGACTAAATAAAATAGTTATTTGGACTAAATAAAATGGATATTAAAAATAACATAGTAAAATTACTAAATGAAGTGGTTATTTTGAATAACGTAGTAAAATGACTAAATGAAATAGTTATTTGGAATAACGTAGTAAAATGACTAAATAAAATGGATATTTGGAATAACATAGTAAAATGACTAAATGAAATGGTTATTTGGAATAACGTATTAAAATGACTAAATAAAATGGTTATTTGGAATAACTAAGTAAAATGACTAAATGAAATGGTTACTTGGACTAAATGAAATGGTTATTTGGAATAACTAAGTAAAATGACTAAATGAAATGGTTACTTGGACTAAATAAAATGGTTACTTGGACTAAATGAAATGGTTATTTGGAATACAATATTAAAATGACATTTAAAAATGGTATGTTTGATATTTTGAAATTGTGGTTTTCCTTTGTTGTAATAATTGTTATATATATACTCTCTTTAAAACATAATGGGTTAGTGTTTTAAAAACAAATATTACTTTATAAAAATTAATTTATGTTCTAATATACACAGCTACATTTACGGCGAGTGATTTTAAGCTATCTCAAAGAATAATGGATTTCTTTTCAATGCTTTAATGCAAAGCTCAATTTTGATTAGTTTATAGAAAAACTTTGAAATTTATTCGTTTGTCTTGTCGGCAAGAACGCCGAGAATGTAATCGGAGGATGACGTGTTCGTTTCGCGTTGTACAACCAAACATTTTCGTATAATCTTAATTCTGCTCAAAATTATGAACTCGCCAATTGCTTATTTTGTATCAAATAGCATGTTAATTCGACATCAAATTGATCTGTCACCTATTGCATATTTTTACAGAAACTAATAGAAGATAGATTATTTGCGGACTTCTTCCATATACATTTCCGCAGTTCAATCTACCCACTGACACAGGGCCTCCAGTGGGTAAAGGCGTTCAGCTTGTAATCAGAGGATCACTGGTTCGAATTCGTACGATGGACTTGACACAGAAAAATAAAATAGTAGTGACCTTGTGATCGGAGATTGTCAGCTTTGCTAGAAAAATACTAGAAAGTCGTCCAGAACATCCAACACGTTATATTGGTGTGTATACGGGACTGGTGCACGTTATATCTGATCGGGGTCCAATGTCCTGACGCCAATTGAGGTTGCTTCGGTTGCCAGTTCAGGTGTTGTCCCCGTCATCTGACCATAGTTCAAAAATACGAGACATCGTTTCCTGAGTTTTCCTTCGAGATAGGCCCCGAACCGTAACCAATAGCCCACTGTGTAGCTGCAGAGCGACTTTATTTAACCAAACCAAACCGAACCGAATCGTCGCCAATAGCCTAATGTTGAGCTCTAGTGCGCGTTAATTAAACAAAACAAAACGTAATTTTCAATTTGGGTAAAGGGAAGATGACGCCTTTGCTGTAATGCTACGCAACAAACTTTCACGCAAGTACCAATGTGAGGATATATATATATATTTAACAAATACCAACCCAGTCTTCGTCATCTGGCCATGGTTAAAAAATACGAGGCATCGTTCTCTTGTGTTTCCTTCGAGATAGGCCCCGAACCGTTGCCAATAGCCCGCTGTGCAGCTTTAGTGCGATGTTAATTAACCAAACCGACCCAGTCTGTCTTTTCTTTTTTTTAAAATAACGTCGCACTAGAGCTGCACAGTGGGCTATTGGCGACGGTTCAGGGCCTATCTCAAAGGAAAACCCGGGAACGATCCCAACCCAGTCTACACGACGAATCTTATGTTGTTCGTTAAGAAACAAACTTATAACCCTCTGATTATAATCCCACCGCTCTTTTGAACAGGCCCATCGTCAGATCTGACAGGTCAGGAATTTTTTTGAGCTGGCGTTATTCTAGTTTGGTTTGGTTTGGTTAATTAACGTTGCACTAGAGCTTCAAAGTGAGCTATTGGCAATGGTACAATAGCCTACTCTACAGCTCCAGTGCGACGTTAATTAACCAAACCAAACCAACTCCGGAACGAAGGCTGGCAATTTTCAACTATGGTCAGATGACGAGGACAGCACCTGAGCTGGCCCTGTGGGCGACCTTAATAGGCGTCAGGCACTGGACCCCGATTCTTTGTCAATGCCATCATTCGGCGTCAAACTCGCAATCTTCTGATTACTAACTGAACGCCTTTATCCACTGGGCAACTGTGGGCAATATTATAGTTTAAAGGTATATTAAATCAATGTCATGCGTATTCTGGCAACAACAATATGTAATTAAATTTAACTGAACGCATGTCTGAATATTTTCTCTAATTATATCTGGCAATGTGTTGCAGTGTTTGAAGGTAAATATAATGTATTTTTACTGATGTGATAATTTATCGAGAACTTCAAAATGTTTGATAATCCTTTAAATGCCGAACTTTGTTAGGAAAACGAATTTGAAAGTCGCTTCATATGCAATTAGAGGAATTTATATAATCGTTGAAACAAACTTTTATTAAAAATTGCAGAAGTAGGATCAAAGATAGTTCTTAGTTTATATACGCACGAACAAAGTTGTTGAAAATCCGAATATGTCAACGATTTCAGAAGCAGAAAGCAGCAAGTCATCAATTAAAATGATTGAAAAAACAAATCCAACAATTTCCGATACGGAATGCGAATTGCTACCATTAAAAGAAGATGAATATGTTGACGTACTAACAACTTCAGTGATAGATTGTGAAGAACGATCAGTGCGAGAAGCTGAAAATAAGATTCTGAGAAAATCGGTCATTGAACCTCATTTGCAAAAAGTTCTGAGTTCATCAGAATCACAACTTCAACAGGAAGAAAGTGACTTACTACCGCAAGAATGTGGACTCATCGTTAAATCACAATTGCCCGAAAATGCGAAGTCGCCTATAATACAGGAAGAAATAACACAACCCCTAACATTAATGCCAGAAAACAAGATTAAACTTAATAAACAAGAACCCAGCATACAGCCACAACAACTGACATCTGAAGGTATGGGATCTCCAAGTATACAAGACTCAAAAATTCAACAATTTACAAAAAATCAATTCTTTAATACATCACAATTAAGTAAAAATGTCATTCAACCTCAAAGTGAAAGTGCTGACTGTGATTCTCCTATCCTACAAAAATCAGTTATGAAATCACAGTTTCAAACTTCTGAAAGTCCCACAAGAATTCAAGATTTACAACCCACACGGCCAAAGATCGTAAACAAAGGTTCACCAGAATCACAAGAACCAATCGTTCGACAAAAACGCCAAAAGAAGGAAAAGTTAAAGGAAAGAAAAGTTAAATCGCCAATGAAAATAACCAGAGAATTACCCGTAGAGAACAGACACATTCAAGAAAATGATTCATCAATACAAGAATCAATTACACAACCATCACCGCTAAAGCCAGAAAGAACAGAAGGCGCTACGGCAGAAAATAACAGTGAACCAGGAACAATTGGAGAAATATTTCAGCAGCTGGAGGATTACTGCGTTAGAGAATTACTTCTGCAGCCGCAATGTAATCAAGAAAGATATGCACTAGCAACGGGAAAATCGCATATACATCCACCATTGCCAAACATTGAAAATCAACGTCAATCAAATTTACGAGAAGTAAATCAGCAAGTAAATAATCGAACGGCAGGAAACAATAGTGAACCAGATGTCATACGGGAAGCACTCGCACAGTTACAACAAATTCCACAAAATGCACCGGTAAATACGTGGGAATCGTTTATACATCTACCACTGCAAAATACAGAAAGTCTACACCTATCAAAAGTACAAAATACATACATGCATCCGGAATATCAAAAGAAATTAAACAACGATGAACGAGGAACTAGAGAATCATTCATACAGCCGCAACACATTCTTGAAAATTATTCACCCAAAATGTTCAAATCGCTACAAAATACTGAAAATCTATACCTATCAAAAGTACAATATGCGTACATGCAACCGGTACTTAAAAAGAAAATAAACAACGATGAACCAGGAACTAGCGGAGAATCATTCATACAGCCGCAACAAATACTGGAAAATTATTCACCCAAAATGGTCGAATCGCTGCAAAATACTGAAAATCTACACCTATCAAAAGTACAATATGCGTACATGCAACCGGAACTTCCAAAGAAAATAAATAACAATGAACCAGGAACTAGCGGAGAATCATTCATACAGCCGCAACAAATACTGGAAAATTATTCACCCGAAATGTTCGAATCGCTGCAAAATACTGAAAATCTACACCTATCAAAAGTACAATATGCGTACATGCAACCGGAACTTCCAAGGAAAATAAATAACGATGAACCAGGAACTAGCGGAGAATCACTTGTTCAGCTGCAACAAATTCTTGAAAATTATTCACCGAAAATTTTCGAATCGCTGCAAAATACTGAAAATCTACACCTATCAAAAGTACAATATGCGTACATGCAACCGGAACTTCCAAGGAAAATAAATAACGATGAACCAGGAACTAGCGGAGAATCACTTGTTCAGCCGCAACAAATACTGGAAAATTACTCACCCAAAATGTTCGAATCGCTGCAAAATACTGAAAATCTACACCTATCAAAAGTACAATATGCGTACATGCAACCGGAACTTCCAAGGAAAATAAATAACGATGAACCAGGAACTAGCGGAGAATCACTTGTTCAGCTGCAACAAATTCTTGAAAATTATTCACCGAAAATTTTCGAATCGCTGCAAAATACTGAAAATCTACACCTATCAAAAGTACAATATGCGTACATGCAACCGGAACTTCCAAGGAAAATAAATAACGATGAACCAGGAACTAGCGGAGAATCATTCATACAGCCGCCACAAATACTGGAAAATTATTCACCCAAATTGTTCGAATCGCTGCAAAATATTGAAAATCTACACCTAACAAAAGTACAAGATGCGTACATGCAACCGGAACTTCGAAGGAAAATAAACAACGATGGACTAGGAACTAGCAAAGAATCCTTTACCTTTATAGAGCCGCAGATGAAACTTCGAGAAAATTATTCACCCAAAATGTTTGAATCGCTTATACATCTACCACTGCAACATACTGAAAATCATATTCTACTGAAAATACAAAGAATGGTCGTGCAACAGCAACTTCAAACGGCAGAAAGTAATAAACAAAAAATCATGGCAGAACCACTGGCACAGTCACAAATATTCCAGGAATATTATACAGTGCAGGGATCAATCATGCCTTTACTAATGCAAAAGAATAAAAATCAAAGTCCTCCAAAAAAACGAGAAACAATCAATCAGCAAAAAGATCAAGTGACAAAAAATAATACTAAAGCAATTTTGCGAGATTTCATCTTAAAGAGACAAAAAATTAAGAAAAATTATCAAACGGAATATTATATACATCCATCACTTCAACAGGCTAAAAATGATGAAAAAATAAACATCACAGAAGGGCCATTCATACAGCCACAACGAATACCAGAAAATGATCCGTCAAGTATACAGGAATCAAATTTATATGCAACAGTGGAAAGGGTTGAAAATGAAGTTTTGCCACATATAATATATATGAAAAATACATTTATAAAGTTAAATCGTCAAATAAAAAGAACTAATAATGAGCCAAGGATCATCGAAGAACCATTCGCACAGCGACAAAAAATTCCGGAACATAATCGAAAAAGAATGTGGGAATCCGCTATGCATCCACTACTACCAATGACTGAAAATCGAAGACTACCAAAAATACAAGAAACAATCATGCAACCGAATATTTATACCGCAGAAAATTGTAGTGGAACTAGAATTATCGAAGAACCATTCCTACAGCAACAACAAATGTCAGAAAATCATTCACCAAGAATCGAGGAATCAATTATAAATTCACCACTACCAATGACTGATTATCGAAGACTACCAAAAATACAAGAAACAATCATGCGACCGAATATTTGTACCGCAGAAAATAGTAGTGGACATAGAATCATCGAAGAACCATTTCTACAGCCACAACAAATGTCAGAAAATCATCCTGCAAGAATGCCGGAATCAATTATGTATCCACCACTACCAATGACTGAAAGTCAAACACTATCAAAAATACAACTAACAATCATGCGACCGAATGTTTATACCGCAGAAAATAGTAATGGGACTAGAATCATTAAAGAACCACTCATACAGCCACAACAAATGTCAGAGAATTATTCACCAAGAATGAAGGAATCAATTATACAGCCACTACTGGAAATGAATGAAAATCAAGATTTAAAAATACAAGGAAAATTATTGCAATCTGAACATCGAATTGATGAAAATAGTGAACCACGAATCATTGTAGAACCACAAAAAATTCCGGAAATGGATTCACTAAGATTGCGAGAATCAGTCATAAAACCACCATTGCAAATGGATAAAAATACACAATCGACACTGAATACGGAATCAAACCTGCAAAAAGTTCAAACTATACAACCTTGGATATTCAGACCTGAAGCTGATAATCCACTAATGCTACCTTATATTTTAAATGACATTAATATCGAATTGATAAACAATAGGAACCAATGCGATGTAACTGTGAACCGCTTGAAGGAATGGTTAAGCCAGCTTCAATTGGTGACTGATTACATTACGCAAAGATTCAGATCTGTAAGAGAAAACATGACGACTTGGAAGCGTGTGGTGACTATTTTAAACCGTATTGCGAATCGTTTGAAGATTAAAAGACATGTATATTTGGACAGCATGTCGGTAGACCCAAATGCAGGGGACCGTGTCAATACCTACTTAGAAATCGAGTGTCATTGTCGTAAACTATTACATTTAATACAAAATGACGGAACCTATTTCCAAATCGCAATAAACCTATATGACAGATACAGGATGGTATATATAAGGGAATCTGCGATGCTAAGGTTGCTTCCTATTGAAGATGAGATAAGAAAAAAACCCATGAGGGCAGTAAACTCAATTAATAGATTGACATTTTTTCTTAATGAAATGTCGATGTTATTGTCGGAATTGGATTTTTCTTCGGAGAGGCGCATTAAATACTGCATGAAAGAGATGAGGAAAGCTTTGCATTTATATCAAGTCGTGGATTATTGAATTCTAGCAATTTAGAGTGATTTGCCTTTACATCAATTCGTGGATTCTTGAATGCTAGCAATTTAGAATGATTTGCATTTATATCAATTCGTGGATTCTTGAATTCTAGAAATTTAGAGTGATGCATTTATATCATATCGTGGATTCTTTAAATCTAGAAATTTAGAGTAATTTGCATTTATATAAATTCGTGGATTCTTGAATTCTAGCCATTTAGAATGATTTGCGTTTATATTAATTTGTGGATTCTTGAATTCTAGCAATTTAGAGTGACTTGTATTTATATCAATTCGTGGATTCTGGAATTCTAGCAATTTAGAATGATTTGCATTTATGTCAATCCATGGATTCTTGAATTCTAGCCATTTAGAGTGATTTGCATTTAAATCAATTCGTGGATTCTTGAATTCTAACAATTTAGAGTGAACACAATCAGCTGGGCGACGAAATCACAGTTATCTGTATTGACATAATAAAACATTATTTCTGCCTAACTACTCGGCTTATATTTTTAGCAAGTCATTTGCCTTTAGTATCAACAAATAATGTAGCCAAAGTAGAGACAAATATAATTGTTTATTATGTGTAGCGAAACGGCCCCAAACGACCATCGCCAAACAGTTTGTGATCATTCTGTATTTCTAGTGTTAATATCAATAATTTGAATTTGAGTTTCCAACTATATATCAATGTCCACGAACGAATACTGAAATGTACAAATATTTTAGTTCTAAATTAAATACAAATGTTTTATTTATTACTTACAGAAGTTTGTAAATAAAGTCTGTAAATACAAAATTGCTATGTAATTTTATTATTATTCATTTAAAGGGAGTTTAATGGTTTACATTGTTTTTATGTATTTGTTTTAGAGTCTTAAATCAATAAATATTTATTTTTCATATCGATTTTATTAATGTTTCAATTAACCACATACCGATTGCCGTTGCGTTCAACAAGTCCTTAATCCTTAAACCCCGACATAGTTAAACACCTATTAACTCTATCTGTAACTTCTGGATTGGGTAAGACATTTTGTTGACTTGAAGCCAATGGATGGTGTAACAACTGTACCCCACTTTCATCATCGCTACAGCAATACTTTGTATATTTTTCATGCTAAAATAAGCCTACATGTATTGCTGTTGGCTGAGATTTCTCCATTTTCTTTTGAAATCCATTTTAAATGCGATCTTCTATTAAAATAGAAGGTCATTTGCAAGTCAAAGTGGTTAAAAGGCAAGAGAAAAATTATCTGTTCAACAATATAAAAATTAATTCTATAATAAGAAAATATAACATTTATATACATTTAATATTTATACAATGATAGGCCATTAAAAAACATCACTAAAATAAGACGACTTAAGAAAACTTAAAAAGAATTGGGTACTGTGTGGCTGATACCACATTGGCTTCAACGTGCCAATAGACGGAACATGCTATGAGTGTTCCAGAAATACTGTTCAGTAGAATCTAAGTTGTTTGCTGGTTAACATCGGATTACGTTTGTGAGACGAGACGTCAACTAGATTTACACAATCGGCAATTTGTGAAGTTTCTCCGATATACCTTACAGAAAGTTCCGAGTACAATGCAACGCAATTTTGAATTACATAACGCTAAAAGCTAGTATATCTTTATAAACCAATTTTTATTTTTCAGTGCATCAAAATTTATTTCAAGAAACTCAAAGAAATCTTGCACCTTTATTTTTTAAAAAACTTAATTTGTTAGTAACAATTGTCTATATTTGGTTTAGTTTTCTAAATTAACATCGCACTAGAGCTGCACAGTAGGCTATTGGCTACGGTTCGATGTCTACTCAAAGGAAAGACCCAGGAACCCATACACATTCATACATGCACTTCGTTATTTTAGAACCATGGTCAGATGACGAGGAAACACCTGAACTGGCACCCAATGCCTTCAATAGACGTCGGGACTTTGGACCACGATCAGATTTATCGTGCACCAGTCCCGTATACACGCCGTTAATTTTTGCGGATGTTCTGGACGACTTTTCTAGTATTTTGTAGCCGAAGCTGGCAACTCTCCGATCACAAGATCACTACTTTTTTACTTTTATTATTCAATTCCGTCGAACCAAGAACCCTTTGATTACCAGCTGATGCCTTTACCCACTCGGGCACGCAGGCCCCTTTCTTAAATTTTAACTATACCAGTTCAACAAAGATTGTGTTGGTTAATTAACGTCGCCCTAGAGCTACACAGTGGGTTATTGGAGACGGCTTGCGGCTTATTTCGAGGAAAGACCCTGTAATAATAACTTATTTTTGAATCATGGTCAAATGGCGAGGGCACCATCTGATGAGCTGGCACCCGACGTAACCTCAATAGGCGTCAGGACATTGGATCCCGATCAGATTTATCGCGCAGCAGTCCCGTCTACACGCCCGTATAATTTGTTAGATGTTTTAGACAACTTCCTATTATTTTTGTATCAAAGCTGGAAACCCTCCGATCGCAAGATCACTACTTTTTTTTACTTTTCTTTGTCAAGTCCATAGCACGGGCTTGAACTAGCAATCCTCTGATTACCAGTTGAACGCTTTTATCCACTGGACAACTGGAAGCCCATTTTGTTCAAAGAATTGAAGATTATATTTTGTATTTCCACTAATATATTTTTAAACTAATGTACATACATAAAACTCAAAATCGTTTAATTATTGAATTCATATAAATCACACAACATTTAGTTAAAAACATACATTTATTTTCAAAAAAAGTAAAACCATCAGTCCATTAAAACATTCTAAAAGCCCTTCCCTACACATAAATTCAGTTATTTTTTTGACGGAGTCCTTCCAATAACTTATCCATTTTATGAAATTTACCAATTTCATTTTCCAACTCCAACCTTTCCGCGTATTTGCAAGAGCGTTGCAAGACCAACTCATCTTCTTTAATTTCGACATTTTTGATTAGGTTGTGGACTTGCCGTGCAAACGCATGCACTAGATCGGGCCGATCGGCTAGCTGAGTTTCAATGGGAATCGAACACAACAAGTACACATTCCTCGAAACAGTTACCAGGTTGATTTTGTATGCTGTCAAGATGTCAATCCAGTCTAGTTCGAGGGACGCCATTTTCTGCAAAAGGCGTTTTCCCAATGTTTCAATTTGATTTCGAGTTTTTGTAATTAACTCGAGGTCGTCGGTGTTTAATTTCCCTTCAGCTTCTGCAACGAATTGGGTGCTTCGAATATAATGCAGCGCCATTGAAATATCTTCCGATTCGGCCTCAAGTAAATCGATGTGCTTGGATGTTGCGGAAATGAGAAGGATCATTTCGGAAATTTTATCACTGGCATAGTCCAGAAAATCGTCCATCTCTTCAATATTATTAAGAAGAGTAGTCAGTCGAGATATTACGCTGATATTTTCATGAGCTCCTACCATTCTTTTACTTGTCTCGGCCATTTTTAAAATGTCGTTTGATTTTGTGTTTTTTTCAGGCGAAGAAGGTTCATTGTGAGTTTTAGAATGTTTAACTTTCCGCATAGCGTTTTGAATCACATTCGAATACTTCTTGTAATCAGGTAAACGTCTTGCAATTTTCGCGTAAGCTTTCCTTGAAAGAACTTTGGTTTCAGATTTAAAATGGTTTAAATAATTGAGGGTTTTAGTCTGATATTTACCCTGATGAGATTCGTCAAAATTTTTGTTATCAATCTGGTTATATTTATTGGATTCTTCTTTATTTTTATAATTGTATGTATGATTAGGGCTACCATTAGATTCTTTCAATTTGTCTTCTGTCGTTTGATCCAATTTAGATTCTTTAAACTCTTTTACAGGTTCTATTGTGACATTTATCATTTTACTTATTTTGTCAACAAGATTCTTAGAATCCTGATCACCTTCTAAAGCTACACTGGATGTACTTAAATTGTTCCAGCAACCAACAATACGATTTTGAAGTTTCGTTTCGTAATGGAATTTCTTTGGATCGCTTATTGCGTCTTGTTCCTTTTGGTTATATTTGACTTTGGTATTTGAATTAGGGCTGCCACTTATCCATGCACAAGATTGTTTAATGTGTCCGATTTCCTTTTCGTTATCTTCACTCTTATTTAAGATTTCCGAGATAGTTTTTATTTTGACACATTCATCTACGATTCCAGTAACATCATCTTTAAAGCACGTCTCAAAAAGAGACCCTTGGCGAGTTCTTGAAGTTGCTGGAATTTTCATGTCATTTACTTGTGAGATACTGGCGAATTCTTGGCGAGTTTCTTCCGATGAAGGTCTTGAATTATTTGCTTCTTTAAATGTTTCATTCGCCATATTGGACTCTGTAGAACTGGGTGGTTTTACAGTTCCTCTACAAATCTCATCCTGCAAATCTGATTCTGAGAAGTTCAAGGATTGAACCACAGTATCTTTGAAAGTTCCATTTAAAGTTCTGGAACATGTTTTGCTGAAAGTTTCTTTATCATTATCACTCGCAACATCACTGGACATTAATCTCCGTCCTGTAGTTTCTTTGATGCCTTGTAACACAGAATATTCACATGATGAGGATTCTTTAAGATTTTCATTAAAACCATAAGCCCCGGATGATAGATGAATGGCATTACGTGAATCTTTCAGTTGAGAGTTTCGTATCCAAATATGAGTTTTCTTGAAAATATCAGCATTTTCAGGTGCGTTCGTTGTATTTGGATAACTAAATGGTTCAAGTTCTTGAAAAGGATTTGTATATTGTTCCAAATGATGCACACGAGTTCGTTTCGATTGTCCAAGAGGACTGGGCATGTATTGCATATTACACATAGCTCCACTCATTTTAAATTTCGAATAAATTGCGTTGTTTCCTAAAAAAAAGGTGTTTTTTTTTTTAAATACTCAAACTAAGTCTGCACGACACAGGTAAAAAGAGCATAGACAAGAAACAAAATAAGTCAATTTTTGAAAATTCTTCAATCCTGTTCAGTTCTGAATCAAGCTTTACGAGGTATTGTTCCAGAGTCTTTTCTTCGATATTGGGGAGGGTTGCCAGCTTCGCTGCAAAAATTGTAGAAAGTCGTCCAGAATATCCAACAAATTATACTGGCGTGTATATGGGACTGGTGCATGATAAATCTGATCGGGGTCCAAAGTCCCGACGTCTATTGAAGGCGTTGGGTGCCAGTTCTGGTGTTTCCTTGTCATCTGACCATGGTTCTAAAATAACGAGGTGCATTTATGAATATGTGTGTGAATGTGTATGTGTTCCCGTTCCCGGATTTTTCTTTTTTCGAGATTGACTCCGAACAGTCGCCAATAGCCCACTGTGCAGCTCTAGTGCGACGTTATTTAACAACCCCCCCCCCCCCCCAAAAAAAAAAAAATCTTTGATATTGGAACCGAACCGTCGCTAACAGCCCACAATTAAGCTCTAATGTGATGTTAACTCAACAAACCAAACCAAACCAACTGACCTTTGAACTTTCGAAGGGAAGACTCGGGACCCCTCCCTCGTATTTTTTAAACATAGATGGTTTGGTTAAACAACGCCGTACTAGAGCTGCACAGTGGGCTATTGGCAACGGTTCGGGGTCTATCTCGAAGGAAAGACACATACACATTCACATACACATTCATACATGCACCTCGTGATTTTAGAACCATGGTCAGATGACGAGGAAACACCTGAACGAACCATGGATGACAATTGGATTGGTTCGTTGGTAAAACACGTCGCACAAGAGCTGCACATTGGGCTTGGTTTGGTGTTGGTTAATTACCGTCGAATTAGAGCTCCGCAGTGGTCTATTGGCAACGGTTCGGGATCTATCACGAAGGCAAGACCCGGGAACACATACACATTCATACATGTACCTCGATATTTTAGAACCATGGTCAGATGACGAGCACATTAGGCAATTGGCGACGGTTCGGAGTCTATCTCGATTGGTTTGATTTTTTTTGTTAATTAACATTGCACTAGAGTTGCACAGTGGGCTATTGGCGACGGTTCGGGGCCTATCTCGAAGGAAAGACCTGGGAACGATGCCTTGTATTTTTGAACCAAAATCAGATGACGAGGAAACACCTCGACTGGCACCCAACGCCTTCCATAGACGTCGGGAATTTGCTCCCCGATCAGATTTATCGTGCACCAGCCCGGTATATACGCCGATAATTTTTGTGGATGTTCTTAACGACATTCCAAATATTTTGTAGTGAAGCTGGCAACTATCCTATCACAAGGTCCGTAGCACAGGATCGAACCAGGAACCATCTGATTCCCAGCTGACGCCTTTATCCACTCGGCCACGGTGGCCTGGCGACGATTCGGAGACTAGTCTGAGGGAATGACCCGCAAACACTTACATGTAATTTTGAACTTTTGTCTGCTGACTATACACGAGCTTGCACTCCATATAACCTCAAAAGAGATGGTGACATTGGACCATGGCAGATTTAACGTTAACCAGCGTCCTATACATGGTAGATATTGGAACTCGAGCCCATCCGATGCCGAGTCTGACGCCCTCACCAATCATCTACCACCGGCCTCTTCCTAAACTTGAGTTTGTAGTCTTGGCAATAGGTTGGCTTTGTAGGTCGGATAGGTAAATCCGACCTACAAAGTTCAGGTGTTTCCTCGTCATCTGACTATGGTTAAAAAATTCGAGGCATCGTTCCCTTGCCTTTCCTTCGAGATAGCAGCCCCAGTTGCTCAGTTGGTAAGGCGTTCAGCTACTAATCAGAGGATTGGTGGTTCGAATCCGTGCAATGGACTTCACATAGAAAAGTAAAAAAGTAGTGATCTTGCTATCGGAGGGTTGCCAGCTTCACTACAAAAATACTAGAAAATCGTCCAGAATATCCAACAAATTATACTGGCGTGTATACGGGACTGGTGCACGATAAATCTGATCGGGGTCCAATGTCCCGACGTCTATTGAAGGCGTTGGGTGCCAGCTCAGGTGTTTCCTCGTCATCTGACCATGGTTCTAAAATAACGAGGTGCATGTATGAATGTGTGTGTGAATGTGTATGTGTTCCCGGGTCTTTCCTTCGAGATTGACCCCGAACCGTCGCCAATAGCCCACTATGCAGCTCTAGTACGACGTTAATTAACAAAAACAAAACAAAAAAAAACCTTCGAGATATGCCCCGAACCGTTTTCAATAGCCTACTGTGCAGCTCTAGTGCGACGTTATTTAACCAAACCACAAAAATACCATAACCTTTTTTTGTTGCGTGAAATTTGAATTATTTGAAGTGAAGCCAATTTTACAGTCGTATCAACAGTTAACGTATTGTTTTGCTTATTATTTTATGGTGTAGGATTTTTTACTTGATTGTATGCACTTACAGTGAAAAATGATTCGTTTTTTGCTAATAATCTGCCTTTTAGTCATTATTATTTCGTGCTATAGTGTTATAATCAGTAACAGACAAGGCGCAACTAATTGCTCACTAGAACAAAATTTGACAAATAACTTTTTCAAAGACTTTGACAGAAGTCTTTCAAATTCATCGACAAATTCATCGAGTTACATTGTCTCTGAAGTGCTTGATGTGAAATCTGAAGAACCAAGCATTAATGATAATTTTGACGAAACCGAGTGGAAGAAGAATTCAGAAAAACAAGACTTAAATTCGAGAGTGAAAATTAAAACCAATGACAACATTTTTCGCGCAAACAGCAAACAAATATTAACGTTGCCTAATGGAGAATCACTCACTTCTTCAAGTGAAAACAGTTCTTATGAAAATTATTTGGAAAGTAACTCGGAAAATATCGATTTGTTACATTCAAACGATATTGGCTCTGAAAGCAATCCAACCGACATTGTCAACGAAAGTAAAACATTGCCCATACCTAAAATTGATGTAACGTATGTGTCAAAAACATTCGAAAGTACAACCATTCCAACTTTTAGTCAAATGCATGTAAATGAAAATGCTGCGATTGGGCTAATAAAAACAACACTCGCTTCTTTGAATAAAGGAGACAATTCTTTTGCTAAACCAAATGGGACTTTAATGTTTAACTTTACTAATCTACATTGTAATGTTTCAACTGAGTTGAATGCCATAGTGTCCAGTGAACATCAAGATAGCTGTTATGAGTATATACATCAGATGTATAACATTGTACATGAAACTTACAGAAAACTGGTACAGGTTCATTATTTTACAACTGAGCTGAAGATAGAATTAGATTCTATCCAGAATTATCAAACAATGTTTCCAACACAGTCTGAAGTATCTATTAATATTGATGGTTGCATTTTGGAAGAACAATACCCTTCAAATTGGACTAGATTGGAGGAATCAAAAGTGAAAATAGATCAGCATTTCCTTCAGGTGGAAAGTAAAATGTTAGACCTTGATAAACTTTTCAACGTTTTTGAAGATCTACGTCAAAATAGGAAGCATTTGAGATTGTTACAACAAGCTGTAATAGAAATTCTGAAGATGATAAAATCTTTGAATATTGTAATGAATCGAGTGCTGCATGAATCGAACTCGTTTTTGAATACTGTTCCTGATGTAAAAGTGAAATGCATCTGATGTCTTCAAGTGCAAAACTGCAACTTTGTGAAGATCAACATCAAAATCGGAAACATTCTTAATTGTTACAACAAGCTGTCGTAGAAATTCTGAAGATGATAACACCTATGAATATCGTAATGAATTGAATACTAAAAGAATCGAACTCGTTTTTTAATACTGTTCCTGAGTTTAAAGTGAAATGCATCTGATGTCTTCAAGTGCAAAACAAACTGCAACTTTCTGAAGATCTACGGCAAAATAGGTGACATTCATAATTGTTACAACAAGCTGTAGTAGAAATTCTGAAGATGATAAAATCTTTGAATATCGAAATGAATCGAATGCTACAAGAATCGAACTCGTTTTTGAATACTGTTCCTGAGTTTAAAGTGAAATGCATCTGATGTCTTCAAGTGCAAAACTGCAACTTCTTTGAATTTTAAAGAATTGAAATGAAACAATGCCCTTTTAGGGTTGATTATTTTACTTTATAACACATGATTTAAAAATAATATATTAGTAACTCATATAATTTCAAAATTATATTTGTATATAAATTAATAAAGTAAATTGCTTGACACACTGATATATTTTTATTTATAAAGATACACGATTTTTGATGAAATTAACAGGTCTTGAACACATTTAATTTTGTTTTCTTTAATTTTGCAGATATCATTATATATATATATTTAAACATATGTGTGCAAAGCATATTAACATAATGGCATGGTCAAACATTTTATATAATTTTTCTTATTAAAAATAAATTACAAAAAAGGGACATTTTTTGGTTTTGATGTAAATCAAGAAAGTATTTTCTGAAAAACTATATTGTTCCCTTTTTATAAACAAAATTAGTTTAACATACCGGGCTTTACATATTTTTGTTATTTGCAAAAGAATTTTTGTAAAAAAATATTTGAAAAAAAAATATAATTTCACTGGTCAAACTATTTTTTAAAAAAAATACTAAAAAACATATCTATATATTTTTAATCCCTCATGACAAATGAAAGTAATATAATAGGAAATACACTGTAGCAAATTTGGAACCGTTTCTTCTAACATATTTAACACTATATTTCAATAACGAGTTAATAAAATTAAGGCCTAGGATCGAACCAGGAATCTTCGTATTCCCAGCTGACGTCTTTGATTATTTTCAGTGGTCCCAGACCATTGCTAATAGCTTATTGAATAACTATAATTCGACGCTAATTCAACCCAACTTGAGGGGCCTCCGTGGCCGAGCGGTTAAAGGCGTCATCTGGGATAACGAAACTTCATGGTTCGATCCTTGGCGATGGACAAACAAAGGTAAAAAAAGTAATGATCTTGTGATCGGAGGGTTGCCAGCTTCGCTACAAAATACTAGAAAAGTCGTCCAGAACATCCGCAAAAATTAACGGCGTGTATGCGTGACTGGTGCACGATCAATCTGATCGGGGTCCAAAGTCCCGAAGTCTATTGAAGGCGTTGGATGCCAGTTCAGGTGTTTCCTCGTTATCTGACTATGGTTCTAAAATAACGAGGTGCATGTATGAATGTGTATGTGTTCCCGGGTCTTTCCTTTGAGATAAACCCCGAAACGTCGCCAATAGCCCACTGTGCAGCTCTAGTGCGATGTTAATTAACCAAACCAAACGACGCTAATTCAACCAACTTGATATAAATTAATATACAGGACATCTCAACTTCTGATGACATATCAAACTAAATTTTCCGTTGTTTTAAAATCTGCTATGGAATGTTTGAAAAAGTATTGATTTTATTCAATAGACTTTATAGACCATTCATTTCTAATGACCACTAAAAATTGCCGTGAACATTCAAATAGCTGAATAGTGTGTTAAGAAGAATTGTTAATAAGGCTTTCAACTTGTTTACTGTAATTACCTTACATATGTCAGAAGAAGCAGCCAATAAGGAATTGACAGAAGATTTGATTGCTACGACAGCAGAAAAAGTAAATGATAATGATACTTCTATACCAAACATACTTTGTCAAGAATTATTTGGAGAACTTTCTGACGAATCCGAGACTGAAAGCTACATGGATGAAGCAAAACAACACAAGGCAATTCAGCATACTGGTCAATCTTCGGAATCTACAAGTGCAGCATACAGAATTGACGATTTAGGGTATCCAGATGATAGTGCAAGTGTTGAAATCAAAATTCCGGGAAAAGTTGTCAAGAAAGATTTAAATATAACGGTTCATATAACAGAAGAACCTTTCAAAAAAGAAGATAGAGATTTCAATGCTTTTAGTCAATCAACTTTTTTAGGTGCTCCTCTAATATTTGAACAAGAAAATCGGCCAGTTGCTATTTTACATCAGGCAATTGAAAAACATCAACCCAAAGCAGTAATCTTTAAAGTAGACAGTATTTCTGGTGAAGTATGTATGTCAAAAGATAGTACCCATAAATCCATAAGAATAATTTCAAGTCAACTTCGTATTGATCAAGCAATAAAGCAATGTATAGAAGAGTTGGTAAAGAAGGTTACTTATGATCTTAATGAAGATAATCAATATTTGGTATCAGTACAAACTGAAATTTCAACGGAGAGTTTTGGTAAGAAGATTCAGCAGTCAGTACTTCGTTCAGAACTACGGCAGAATGTGACTCGTCAAACATTATCAATCAAGGATTCGAAGGAATCATCAAGTGATATACATTACGAATCCGACAAGGCTGAGTATGGAATTAATATGGAAGAATGCAGCAAGGAATCGCTAACTTCCGATACGATTGACAATACATCTGAAGAGCTTAAGACGAACCAACAGAAGAAAACTCTGAAGGGCATGGAAATATTGTCTAGTACTGTCGACGAGATCGGAAGAATGAACGAACATTTCAAGAATGAAGTAACCAGCATGCTTTCTGAATTGGCGTTAGTTCGTCGAGCAGCGCGATATGTCCACGAAAACCTGACAGCTCTCGAAGACATGTCGGCGCCTGCATGCACCCTTCTCTTCGAGACTGCAGACGGAAAACCGCAGGCCATGGTAAACGTGTACGATTTTGGCGTATGTCTTCTGCATGATCTATCGCATCTGTTCTTGAAGTTGAAACAGCTTTTAATGGATTTTAACGCATTTCGCTTGAAGTTCATAGACCTGTCCGAGACGTTCTCTGCGATTCCCTTTGAGCTGCATGTCGATGATACTCGGGATGGAGCCTTGGACTCGACCCTTGAAGCAGCCGTGGTGATCTACCAGGTGTACTTTGACAACGAAAGCTTTGAGATTCTCCACGAGGAGATCGAATCGGATCGCGAAGCATTGTTAAGTATTGTGGTGGAATTTGATGCATACTTAAACAAGTTAGAGGAACGTGCTGATGCTAATTAAACAAATGTGTAAGTGAAAGATTACGAAAACATTAAAGCAAGATGGTAAAAATTTACTGTGCGGTCACCCTTGGCGACTTTTTCAAAATCTCGCCAAAAGTCGCCATTTTGGCGACTGTTTTCCAATAGGGTTGCTGCAATTCCTTGTCGGGTCGGAGGGGGTTGCCATTTAAAAAAAAATTATCGCCAAATGTGGAAAAAACGCGCCAAGGGTGACCGTACAGTAAATCTGACCCAAGCGGGTTATATGAATATTGTTAGTTTTCAAGAGATTGCTGTGTATCAGTGTTTGTAATATTTTGCTTTTCCGTACGAGTTGATTCATTATTAAATGTTTTGTTTTACAAATAAGTTGGTTTTATTTTATTTATTAAGTTGATTTTTATTTTGATCCAAATGATTTCAAAATATTGCAATTATCTAGATCAAGAGGCATTAGATGATGATATGGCCCACAGGTAAATTGCACATATGCAACTTACTTGTGTGCATAACAAATATGGATTAGTTTTAATCTTTGATATTTAACACACAAAGCGATAGGTGGAATATGACAAGATAAATACATTTTAAAAAGCACAATTTCATTAATGTAGTTGGTATTAAGAAAACTATTTTTTGTTTACTATCCGTATTTGTTTTTCGTAAGTGCCAATCTGTATTGATATACATATATTTCAATCAATGAAGATTATATTGTATTCACACCATTGAGTACAATAGAAAAGGGTAGGGGGTTGTGTTAACTTTGCTCTGGAGTTACAGAATTGACTATTAGAGATGGTTTGGAACCTATTCAGGTTTGGTTTGGTTAATTAACGTCGCACTAGAGCTGCACAGTGGGCTACTTGCGAAGAAGGAAAAATTGTTTTTCTTGAATGTTTGGTTAATTAACATCGAACTAGAGCTGCACAGAGGTCTATTAGTGACGGTTCAGGGACTATCTCGAAGGAAACACCCGGGAACGATGCCTCGTATTTTTGAACCATTGTCAGATGACGAGGACAAAACCCGACGCAACCTCAATATGCATCAGCACATTGGATCTCGATCAGATTTATCGTACACCATTCCCGTATACATGCCAGCATAATTTGATAGATGTTCTGGTTGGTTTTGGTTTTGTTAATTAACGTCGCACTAGAGCTGTACAGTGGGCTATTGGCGACGGTTCGGGTCCTATCTCGAAGAAAAAGACCCGGGAACGATGCCTTCTATTTTTGAAACATGGTCATATGACGAGAAACACCTGAACTGGTACCCAACGCCTTCAATAGTCGTCGGGACTTTGGACTCAGATCAGATTTATCGTGCACCAGTCCTGTATGCACGCCGATAATTTTTGTGGATGTTCTGGACGACATTCTATAAATTTGTAGTAAAGCTGGCAAACTTCCGATTGCAAGATCACTACTTTTTACTTTCTTTTGTCAAGTCCACCGTACAGACACGAACTAGCTATCCTCTGATTACCAGCTGAACGCTTTTATCCACTGGCAACTGAAGGCACTCTCTTCCCGAAGGAAAGCTAGTTGATAGGATGCACGTAAAACCATAGATTGACAATGGTTATTGGGGCTGGCCAGACGTTGGTTTGGTTTTGTTAATTAACGTCGCACTAGAGCGGCACAGTGGGCTATTGGCGACGGTTCGGGGTCAATCTCGAAGGAAAGACCCGGGAACACATTCACACACACATTCATTCACACCTGCACCTCGTTATTTTAGAACCATGGTTAGATGACGAGCTGGCCAGAGGAATTGGTCGAGAAAGACCTTGCAGCTTGGTGGGATCAGCAATGAACTTTGGATGTTGGATGAATTATATTAGATATTGGTTGGTGTTTAATTAACGTCGCAAACGAGCTACACGATCGGCTATTGGCAATAGTTCTGGGTCTATCTCAAAGGTATGACACAGGAACAATGTCTCGCATTTTTAAGCCATAGTCAGAACAATACCTGAGGGGGTCCGCTTCGCTACAAAAATACTAGAAAGTCGTCCAGAATATCCAACAAATTATACTGGCGTGTATACGGGACTGGTGCACGATACATCTGATCGGGGTCCAAAGTCCCGACGTCTATTGAAGGCGTTGTGTGCCAGTTCAGGTGTTTCCTCATCATCTGACCATTGTTCTAAAATAACGAGGTGCATGTATGAATGTGTGTATGAATGTGTATGTGTTCCCGGGTCTTTCCTTCGAGATTGACCCCGAACCGTCGCCAATAGCCCACTGTGCAGTTCTAGTGCGACGTTAATTAACAAAACCAAAAACAAACCAAATCTTTATACAATGAATGTTTTAAAGTGCACACATCAATTGCATTCAATGTATGGTTGGCCAGTGGTGGCTAAAATGGAAAAGTGCTCGGTTGTTTTTTATGGTTAATTAACGTCGAACTAGAGATGAACAATGTGCCATTGGCGACGGTTCGGATCCTATCTCGAAGGAATGACCCAGCAACGATGCCTCGTGTTTTTGAACCATGGTAAGGTGCTCGGACAAGCATCTGTTGAGCGCGGGTTCAATCGCCACCTAGCTAGTGTGTAATGATTTGTTAGTTGAGAAGTTGTTCCTTTCGAAGCCAAAAAATTCTTAGTTTGTATAAGCGACTGGTGCACAATAAATCTGGTCGTTGTTCAATATCCTGACTCCTATTGACGTTGCGTCAGGTGCCATCTCAGATGACATCTTCGACATCTCACCATGGATCAAAGTGCGACGTTAATTAACCAAACCAAACCAAATCACCATGGATCAAAAATACGAGGTAAGGTCCGCGGGTATTTCTTTCGAGGTAGATGTTAATAGCCCATTGTGCAGCTCTTGTTCCACGTTAATTTAACCAACCAATGTATGATTATAATAAGATTGTTTTTAGGCTGAGTCTCTTGCCCGGGTCTTTCATTTGGAGCCGTTGTCATCTGACCATGGTTCAAAAATACGAAGCATCGTTCCGGGTCTTTTCTTCGAGATTTGCCCCAAACAGCCGTCAATAGCCCATTGTTCAGCTCTAGTGCGACGTTAATTAACAAATCCAAACCATTTGGGGCCGTCGCCAATTAACTACTCTGTTGCTCTAATGTGTAACGTTAATTCATATGTGGTCACTTGTTTAGTTTATTTATGTGGAAAGTTTTAACTAATATATTTTTAATCGATTGTTCAAAAATACGAGGCAATCTTTCATCTGAGATAGATGTCGAACCGTCGCAAATAGCCCACTGCGTAGCTCTAGTGCGACGTTACTTTAACCAACTGATCAATTATTCTTAACCGCAACCATGTTGCTATGGTCATGACTCGTTTTAAACTAACTAAAAGGGTGAAGTTACGCAGAGCGTTATACATATTTTTCCCGTTCCCTTTGGACAATTTTTAAATTATATATTTACTACAAAATCACTATTCTTTACCTAGTTTTATCTCTCGACATATAAAAGAAATATTTTAGAATTTTCCGAAAATTGTATAACGTTTTATTCTATTCGAAAATGGCGCAGGACGAAGGTCAGAAGAAAGAACTCGATCTAGTGATTGAAACAGAAGTTCCGTTTGATGATGAAAAACTGTCGATGTATTCACCTTCCAGCCAAATGTCGCCAAAAGCAACCGAAGAAGTCCACTGCATTGACGATTTGATTAATCAAATTGTAGCCACTTTTGAAAAACAGAAGAATTCCGGAGATTTTAAGCAATCGGAAAAGACACAGGACTTGTTAAGGCAGCTGAAAGTACCATCGGAAGTACTATTAAGAATAAATAAGGTTGATGTTGTAAATTGTTTAGACGAAGCTCGCAACAAAAATGGCAAAAGTAGTGTGTCTGTAGAAGCAAACTCGTGTGAAACGTCTGAAAGATCGGACTTTCAGCCTGCGACGAATGGAAATGGACATTTCAAGAAACCTTTAGGT
This sequence comes from Troglohyphantes excavatus, assembly GCA_963932185.1. Lineage (NCBI taxonomy): Eukaryota > Metazoa > Arthropoda > Arachnida > Araneae > Linyphiidae > Troglohyphantes > Troglohyphantes excavatus. Next base: position 38,862,884 of record OZ010678.1, read on the forward strand.
TCTGTGGAGAGGTCAAATTCTACCAAATTATACGAGAAGACTGAAAAAGAAAATATAAATGATTTGACTGAAAAGAATTCTTCAAACTCCAAGAGACCACATCTTGACGAAATTATGACAAGCGAATACAAGACGATACAAACAATAGAAAAATACGTAAATGATTTGGTGAAAGAGGTTCTAGAAGTTTTTGATAAAGAAAATCACTGTTTGAAATCTCCAAGGAAATACGAGTCTTCTGAAATGTTGAAACAGACAAATCTGTCGTCAGTATGTGATTTGGAACAGACAAACCTGTCGTCAGTATGTGATTTGGAACAGACAAACTTGTCGTCAGTATGTGATTTGGAACAGACAAACTTGTCGTCAGTATGTGATTTGGAACAGACAAACCTGTCGTCAGTATGTGATTTGGAACAGACAAACCTGTCGTCAGTATGTGATTTGGAACAGACAAACCTGTCGTCAGTATGTGATTTGGAACAGACAAACCTGTCGTCAGTATGTGATTTGGAACAGACAAACCTGTCACCAGTATGTAAATTAGAACAGACAAACCAGTCATTAGTATGTGATTTGGAACAAACAAATCTTTCATCAGTATGCGACTTGAAAAAGATAAAATTGCCACCATTTAGTGAATTGAAACGGGGTAACTTGTCGCAAATTAATTTGGACCATGAAAATACTTCAGATCATTTGGAACTGACAAATGTGTATCCAGATTTACTGAAGCAGGGAAGTAAATCAATGAAAGATTTAGATAAGGCAAATGCGCCCTTAGTTTCTTTGGAAAAAGCAAACGTATCAGCAAATTACTTGGAACAAACATTTGTGTCGGAGGAAGATTTCTCGGAACAAGCTAATACTTTGACAAACAATTCACAGCAATCAAATCGAACGATCGGAAACATTGTGGCGGGAAATCGAACACCAGAAGTGTCGGAAGCAAGGAAGGCAGCTGGGTACATTAAAAACATCGTCCAAATATTAATGCAACCCAAACGAGATTCCAAAGACACTCTTCATGATTTACAAATAATTACATATTTCATCGATATTATAGGATTTCTAAACGAACAGCTAAAATCTGGCATCATTACCATTGTTTTGGAACAACGAGAACTAAACAGAACAACAAGTTGTGCGTATGAAAATTTCGTTTTACTTGACTTTAAAAAGCTATCTAATGTAGACATTGATGGAATTGATGTACGAGTATTCGGGAAAGGGCTTCTTCAAGATCTCAAGAACCTCAAAATTAAGACCAGCTTGCTGTTCAGGGAGTACAACTTTTTCCGCTTGAAATTCTTGCGAAATTCCCTGAAGTTTTCTTCGATTCCGTTCGAATTGTTAATCGGGGACGATAAGAATTCGTGGATCGTCAGTTTGGCGAAATCCGCAGCCGAGAAGATCTGCGAGGAGTTCAAGGAGAAAGACGATTTGGACGAAATGCGGAAGATTCTGGTTGCGGAACGCCAGAAACTTTTAGGATATGCGGAAGAATTCAACGAATACATTTCAACTTTAGATCAATTTATAGAAAAGTAGAATTAGATAGATTTTTAGCTAGTTAATAGTTTAATTCGATAGATTTTTAGCTAGTTAATGGTTTTCTTTTATGAATATTTCCATTGAATTTGTAAGAAATTGTTTATTAAAGGAAATATTTAAGTTTCGTTTTATTTAGATTGTTTTGTTTTAAAATTCTCAAATGAGTAGTAGTACTAATTTTTGGAAGAATTTGAATAAGTTTGATTACATTAAATCTTGTATTAAGTACTAAGACATTTTAGCACAAATAAAAAAAGACAAATAACTCGCACTATTTTAATTCAATTGGTGTATATCGGTAAATCATGTAAAATATCACTGCAAAATGCTATACAGGGTTTTAATATAGCGTTTAAACCTTCGATCATGAATCCCTCATAGTAGAGAAATCATAAGGTTATAATCTCGCTAACATCAAAGTGAGGTCGATTTACTACGTCATTCATTCATAATTTTTTTCTAGTTCATTCATTAAAATAACCTGTACTTCATGAATTAACACATTTACTATTATTTCCAACTCACAAGACAATCGCGAACGTTCTTTCATTCATAAATTTTGAAAGGAAGTCACGGGTCTTGTGCCATTAGGTCTCAGATGTTTGCATCACGATGATGTCGTCATATTCGCTCTACTACAGTCCATTCATGCTCGAAGGTTTAAATAAGTTAATTCAAACTACATCACCAAAATAAGTGACCTAATTTAAGTTACTTTCTTTGGTGATGTAGATTGAATTAACTTGTTTAAACCTTCGAAACTTTCAAGAAATAAATTGTTTTAAACAAAAACACCTAACATTATGAACGATGATTTTTTTTAAGTAATAAAATCACTTGATTTCTTTAGTCTAATCTAAGTATTGTATATTAAGCCTATGCGTAACTGTTGTGTAGCTCTATAGCGTGACGTTTATACATCCAACCAACCTATGAGTATTTAAATTAAAATAGATATAGAATAAAGGTTTTATCTATATAGATTTCTTGAAATAATAATAGAATATTAAATATTTTAAAATAAACTATATCGTAAAATGTTTTACTAATTTGAAATATATACGTTGGGGTCTTTCCTTCGAGATAGGCCACGAACCGTCGCTAATAACCCACTGTGCAGCTCTAGTGTGACGTTAATTAACCAACCAACCAATTATATATACGTTGCTGTAAAAACTAGATATTTAGTGTGTGGAAACTAGGTGACATATTATTAACTCATAGGCACATAAATGAACTAATAATTGACGGGTCTTAAGGTTCGGTTAATTAACGTCGTACTAGAATTGCACATTGGGTTATTCGCAACGGTTTGGGGCCTATCCCGTAGGAAAGACCTGTTAACTTACGGCTGGGGGGGTTTCTAAATTGTGTTTGGTATTTTTCAAATGACATTTAAAATTACGTGACAGTGATTTCGTATTTTTAATTTTTTTGGAACGTATCCTAAACCGTCGAAATGGCCTGATATCAATTAATGTTGCATCGGGTGCTAGTTCAGGAGTTGTGACCATGTTTCATAAAACGAGGAATCGAGATAGACCCGATTGTCGCCAATATTCCCTTGGTCAGCTCATTATTTATCTGACCAACCAACTATTCCATAGGCCCCGGACCGTCGCCAATTGCCCACTGTGCAGCTCTAGTGTGACGTTAATTAACCAAAAAACACCTAATAGTTCTTTGGTAATTTAACTGTATTTGTAACTTCTGGAAAGTTCAAAACTTGTTTTCTTTATGGGATCGTTGATTTGGTTAATTAACGTCGTACTAGAGCTGCACAGTGGGCAATAGGCGACGGTTTTCGGGGTCTATCTCGAAGGAAACATCCGGAAACACATACACATACACATTCACATTCTAAATGCACCTCGTTATTTTAGAACCATGGTCAGATGACGAGGAAACACCTGAACTGGCACCCAACGCCTTCATTAGAAGTCGAGACTTTGGACCCCGATCAGATGTATCGTGCACCAGTCCAGTAGACCCGCCTTTAATTTTTGCGGATGTTCTGGACGACTTTTCTAGTTTTTGTAGCGAAGCTGGTAACCCTCCCATCACAAGATCACTTCTTTTATTACTTTTCTTTCTCAAGTCCATCGCCTAGTATCGAACCAGGAATCTTCGGATTCCCAGCTGATGCCTTTAACTGCTCGGCCACGGAGGGTTGCGGATTGAAAACGGAACAAGTTTTTAAGCCGCAGTTACTTGAGAGTGTCATTACTTGATGATATATAATGGTATTTCTCCTGATATATTCTACATTTGCTCATTTGTTTAGTTCTAATGAAATGTCAGTCCAACAGTCTCTGTCCGTGGTCCATAATTACGAGGAATTCTTTACAAGACTTTACTTCGAGATACATATCTTGAACTTTTGCCAATAGCCTATTATGTTGGTTTAATGCAACCTTAATTCAAAACTGTCCCTTGCGCCACTAAAATCTAACTAACTAACCAACCCACCAACCAGGGATCTTAATTCAACCAACCATACATTTCTATGTGAACAAAACAATGTACACGATATTTCGTTTGCTCGTGGTTAAGTATTTTCTAAGTGTTTAGTAATGTCGCACTAGAGATGCAAAATTGGCTATTGACTATGGTTCGGAATCTAGCTCGAATGGTTGGTTAAATTAACGTCGCATTACAGCTGTGCAGTGGGCTATTGGCGACGGTTTGGGGTTTTTCTCGAAGGAAAAACCGAGGCCTCCGTGGCCGAGCGGTTCGGTTTGGTTTGGTTAACTAACGTCGCACTAGAGCTGTACAGTGGGCTATTGGCGACGGTTCGGGGCCTATCTCGAAGGAAAACCCGGGAATGATGCCTCGTATTTTTGAACCATGGTCAGATGACGAGGACAACACCTGAGCTGGCAATTAAAGCCTTCAATAGACGTCGGGACTTTGGACCCCTATCAGATTTATTGTTCACCAGTCCCGTATACACGCCGTTATTTTTTGTGGATGTTCTGGACGACATTCTAGTATTTTGGTAGCGAAGTTGGCAACCCTTCGATCGCAATATCACTACTTTTTACTATTCTTTAGTCTAGTCCATCGCAAGGTTTTGAACCGGGGACCTTTGGATTCCCAACTGACGCCTAATCCACTCGGCCACGGAGGCCTCCCGTGGCCGAGCGGTTAAGCCGTTCAGCTACTAATCCGAGGATTGGTAGTTCGAACCCGTGCAATGGATTTGACAAAGAAACGTAAAATAAGTAGTGATCTTGTGATCGGGGGGTTGCCAGCTTCGCTACGAAAATAATAGAAAAGTCGTTCAGATCATCCGCAAAAATTAACGGCGTGTATACGGGACTGGTGCACGATAAATCTGGTCGGGGACAAAAGTCCCGACGTCTATTGAAGGCGTTGGGTACCAGATCAGGTGTTTCCTCGTCATCTGACCATGGTTCTAAAATAACGAGGTGCATGTATGAATGTGTATGTGTTCCCGGGTCTTTCCTTCGAGATAACCCCGAACCGTCGCCAATAGCCCACTTTGCAGCTCTAGTGCGACGTTATTTAACCAAACCAAATCGAAGGAAAGACCTGGCAACAAACCCTCGTATTTCTTGACCATGGTCAGAGGACAACACCTGAGCTGGATCCCACCGCAACCTCCAAAGGTGTCAGGACATTTGCCTCCGATCAGATTTAACGTGCATCAGTCCCCTATGCACGTCGGGATATATATATTATAGGATATTTTAGATGAATTTTAATACTGTCGTTGCGAATTTGGAAATCCTCCGATCGTAAGTTCAATACATTTTTACTTTTTTTCAAGTCCACTCATTCGGGTTGTAACTCGTAATTCTCTGATTGCTAGCTGAACCTGGATCCACTGGGCTACAGGAGACCATCTAGCTCTAGTAAATAACCTGAGCACACAGTTTCGTAACTCTGTACTCTCTCTAAATAGCGGTTCAAAAATACGAGGCATCGTTCCCGTGTCTTTCCTTCGAGTAAGGCCCCGAACAATCGCCAATAGCCCACTGTGCAGCTGTAGTGCGACGTTAATTAAACAAACAAACTAACAACAAACTCTCTAAATAGACATATAATAACGTGAGGCCGTGATGGTCTAGTTGGGAACACGTTCTAACCGAGGTTTTATGTTCCCGAATTTGTTCGTAACTGCACTTACTGAATTCTAACGTATAGTAATCACCAAGTTACCTAAAGCTTTAATTGTTTAAAACAATTGAAATATTTAAATAGTACTTTGAGCCTTATATTTGAAGCTTTTTTTTGTATTATTAGTTTTAATCACAACCCGGACACGTTATTGTTATTTCAAAATCCCAAATTTCAACATGGAATTGATCTTAAACTTGGAAAGGAGCACTCTACAAACTTCAATTGATTTTGGAACGTTTACAGAAGTTTTCGCTATCGATCCAGCACCCGAAACTCGTATCGAAAAAAATGAAATCCGCAAGTTGTCTAATGACACCAAGCGATTAAATCTTTATGATTTGTCACTTTTAGCACGTGGTGAGGTAAACATTCTGGATACAACAACAACAACACCTTCTAGCTCCGTTGCAACAAACACCGGTGACCAAGTTGCAATGAAAGATCTTCAGATAACCAAAGAGGAAAATCAAACACTCCTTTATGAAATCCGAGCAATGACTAGATTCTTACAGACACTTGAAGATATAACCGAAGAGTTGGTAGACAAAGGGAATTCAATATACGATGAACTGTGCAAAGTTGAATTTATTTTGGAGCGCACCTACAAGACATTAAAACTCGTCGAGAACTTGTATGCCTTTGACGCCCGACCCAAGCCGATCTTGCTGACTCTGGAATGGAAAGTGTTCGAATTTGGTAACAATATCCTGGATAAACTTGCTGTTCTTGGAGATGACATCAAGGATCATTTATTGACAGTAAATTCTTTAGGAATGGAATTTGTGAACCTTGCTGAAGAATTTGCTTTGCATCCGATCGAGTCGAGTCTACACATTGAAAGTGAAAGAATAGGGTTGAACGTGAAAGTTCGGGAAATTTGCCGATTATCAAATAGAAACCTGGAGACGTTTTTGAATTTTCAAGCCATCGAATATGATCATTCTGTGAGGTATGAGGATTTGGAAAACGAAATTGAAAAATTCGATTCTATGTACATTTTGCTAATGTCTTTGCAATCTGAGGAAGGGACTTTTAAATAAAATCTAAACAACTACATAACGATATTAAATGCTCGGTAAATCTACTATACACGGGGACAACCTAAGTTGAACATGACGCGAAAGCTATGATATGTATATTTATTCAGTAAAAATTTACTGTACGGTCACCCTTGGCGACTTTTTTAAAATCTCGCCAAAAGTCGCCATTTTGGCGACATTTTGCACGAGCGAGATCTAAAGAAAACAACTGTTGTCCAATAGGGTTGCAGCAATTCCTTGTCGGGTCGGAGGGGAGTTGCCATTTAAATAAAATTTATCGCCAAATGCGGAAAAAATCGCGGGGGGTTGCCATTTAAAAAAAAAAAAATATCGCCAAATGTGGAAAAAATCGCTCCAAGGGTGACCGTACAGTAAATCTGACCCATTTATTCAATTGCTTTAGGCTCAACTTAGGTTATCCCCGAGTATACATAACTATTTTAAATGCTCGGCTAATCTAATTGATATCAGAACTATTCTACAGATGTTGTAGTTAAAAGGTGCTGTAAGTTGAACAATTTTGAAAACAAAACTTATCAGTGTATATGGATTGCTGATTTTAACTTTTGCATGACCCATGATAGGAAAATGTCATGTTTTTTTTGGGCCATATTTTATATATTAAATTTTGCTTATTGGGTTGTATCATGAATTTTTGTTTCATTTTTTTTATATAAATGTAGACCTTGTTGTCCTAACACTGCCTTAATAATGTACAATTTTATTCCAATATAAGTATCTGTAATTTTGGTTGGTGCTACTCACTGATTTTTAACTAACTTCTGGGTTGGGCAAGGCAGTTTGTTGACTTGAAGCCAATTGAAGGATAAAAAAACTGTACCCTACTTCAATTTCTACATATTTTTTCGTATAATGTTCATGCTAAAATATGCCGAAAAAAAGTGATTTTGGCTATTTTTCAATTTTCATTAAAATCCATTTTGAATGCCTATTCTTTGAAATCCATTTTAACGAATAGTAAACGGATAAGCGGTATAAAGAAAAATTACCTTTTGGAGAATACAAATTGGTTCTATGTGTCGAAACTATAATATAATATATAATATCGAAACGTATTTAACATTTATATAACAGTTTGAGCAGAAAACCCCCCGACAAAATCACTTTTAAAAAGATAGTTGGAGTACAGTACGGCTTTAGCCGCGTTTGTAGAAAGAATTGGTTATGAGTTTTCGAGAAGTTCCATGGTTTACTAATCAGATATTATCTCAGTACTGAAGATCCCTTTTGCGGGTCTTACACACAATGGATCTTAATATCTGAGGTAAACAAAAGGTAATTTCAAAGGGCAGGGACGAATCGTACTATTGTCTAAAGAATATTAAAGTTTTTTTTTAAAAAAAAGTGTTTAAACAAAATTAGTTTCCACGTAGTTTTAAAATAAGCCGTTGGAAGTGCTGCCATCTATTGATAAAATTCTTTGAAAGGAACGCCATCTATGAGCAGAATGTGTGCGTAGGGCGGTGGCATTCTAATACATTATTAATCGCAATCCTTGTGCAATAGAGCCCCAGTTGGTAAAGCATTCAGCTACTAATCAGAGGATTGGTGGTTCGAATCCGTGAAATGGACTTGACATAAAAAAGTAGAGATCTTGCGATCGGAGGGTTGCCAGCTTCGCTACAAAAATACTAGAAAGTCGTCTAGAATATCCAACAAATTATACTGGCGTGTATACGGGACTGGTGCACGATAAATCTGATCGGGGTCCAAAGTCCCGACGTCTGTTGAAGGCGTTGGGTGCCAGTTCAGGTGTTTCCTCGTCATCTGACCATGGTTCTAAAATAACGAGGTGCATGTATGAATGTGTGTGTGAATGTGTATGTGTTCCCGGGTCTTTCCTTCGAGATTGACCCCGAACCGTCGCCAATAGCCCACTGTGCAGCTCTAGTGCGACGTTAATTAACAAAACCAAACAAAACAAAACAAAACCTTGTGCAATAAAAAATTTTCATTTTCAAAGCTTACAAATGATAACTTTAAATTTCGATAGGCAGAGGTATAATTTTTAAATTCTAGTGGAATAAATCAAACCTTGTAAACTTTGTAATATATTTGATGAAGTTGTAAAGCTAAATTCATATGTAACCTTCAACCACAAAGTTCGTCATCTAACCAGGGTTTAAAATGACAGAAAAGTGTTCTCGGGTCTTTCCTTAGAGATTGATTCCAAACCGTCGCTAAAGTATAGTGACTAAAAGAGGTAGTGTGTCAACCGAAGGCAAAAACTGGTTCTTCAAAGCGGGATGCTACTAGATGGCGCTGGCGATATTAGTGATGGTTGTTTTCGTCTCTCTTCAGCCTTGTTTACATTGTCGTCGGCATTAAACACTGTTTGAGAATGCGTTGATTTTTCGATAATTTAAAAAACAATTATGCCTCGCAAGTCCCAATAAAGACATTGTTTTGTTCCGGCATGTACAACTGGATATAATAATAAGGGGAATATAGGTGAAAAGATATTATTGTTCCAAGTGCCTAAAAGCGATGAGTTGCGGGCTAAATAGGCCAAAAACATACCACGTTCAGATAAGCCTTTGGATTTAAATTGCAGTATTTGCGAAAAACATTTTGATAAACAGTTTATTTCCCGATAGTTTGTGCATATAATCAACGGTGTTGAAGTAAAAATGCCAAGACAACGTCCGTTATTAGATAATGATACTATCCCGACCATATTTCCGAATTTGCCTAAGTATTTGTCATCTGATGTGCCAAAAAAAATTTACTGTGTGTTTATGTTACTATGATTTAGGAATAGGGATGTTTAATGCACACCCTGTACACTATTTAACCAATAATTATTGAACTCTTGAATTTGTTAAAGGAAAAGTCATGTACTTGTGACTGATGTAATCTAAACTTTTTAAATATTTTGTTTCATAATACTTTTTTTTTCTTTTTGATATATGTTTTTGTATATAATAAATGGTTTTCTAATACTGATTTCTGTTTTTTACATATTTTAAATTTAAGATAAAGAATACATTTCAAATTTTTGCATTTAAATATTGCTAACGTTATACTAAACTACTGTACTTCTTTCTGAAAACTAATTCTAAAATAAAATAATAATCAGAAAATTTATTTAGTTTTTCAATTTATGTACTAATGTTAGGATTAATAAAAGCTAACTTATTGAATTTTGATTGACCTTTTCGGAAGTAAAAAAAAATACATATTATATAAAAATTGGTTATTTAACAATTTATTTAACAATTTTAATTTCAGCTAAAAGTAACTATCTTCTCTTTTTCTAATTTCAATTCCTTATTAAATGAAAAAAAAATTAAACTGCTTTTACTTTAGAATATTAAAAACTTTATATATATATATATATATATATATATATATATATATATATATATATATATATATATATATATATATATATATATATATATATATATATATATATATATATATATATATATATATATATATATATATATATATATATATATATATATATATATATATATATATATATATATATATATATATATAAATAAATTAACAGTGAAAGGTGACTTTAAAGTGGTCATTCGTGATTCATTGGTACCAGATTATTTAGTTTTAATTCGCATTTCAGAAGTATTTACTATTATTTAACTTTCTAAGACATATTATAATTTTTTTCACTCGTATCAAAGTCCCTATTATATATTTTTATTTTATTATAAGCAATAACATTAATATTCATCAATGGGAATCACGAGATATCACCAACAGTAACGCTTACAGCGCCCCTATCGGTGTCCCGTTCCGAAGAACCTTTTTCCCCTCGGAGAACAATAGCGGTTGACACACTACCTCTTTTAGTCACTATAGCTAAAGCCTCCAGTGGATGAAGGTGTTCAGATACTAATCCGAGGATTGGTGATTCGAATCCGTGTGATAGACTTGATAAAGAAAAGTAAAGAAGTAGTGATCTTGCGGTCGGAGGGTTGCCAGCTACAAAAATACTAGAAAGTCTTCCAGAACACCCAACAAACTAAACTGGTGTGTATAAGGGTTGGTTTGGTTTGGTTAATTAATGTCGCACTAGAGCTGCACAGTGGGCTATTGGCGACGGTTCGGGGTCTATCTCGAAGGAAAGACTCGGGAACACATACACACTCACACACACATTCATTCATACCTGTACCTCGTTATTTTAGAACCATGGTCAGATGACGAGGAAACACCTGAACTGGCCCCCAACGCCTTCATTAGACGTCGGAACTTTGGACACCGATCAGATTTATCGTGCACCAGTCCCGTACACACGCCGTTAATTTTTGCGAATGTTCTGGATGACTTTTCTAGTATTTTGTAGCAAAGCTGGCAACCCTCCGATCACAAGATCACTACTTTTTTACTTTTCTTTGTCAAGTCCATCCCCTGGTATCGAACCGGGAACCTTCGTATTCCTAGCTGACGCCCTTAACCGCTCGGCCACGGAGGCCTGTGTGTATAAGGGACTGGTGCATGATAAATTTGATTGGGGTCCAATGTCCTGACGTCATCTGACCATGGTTGTAAAATAACGAGGTGCATGTATGAATGTGTATGTGTTCATGTGTCTTTTCTTTGAGATTGACCCTGAACCGTCGCCAATAACCCACTGTGCAGCTCTAGTGCGACGTTAATTAACCAAACCAAACCAATGTCCTGATGCCTATTGAGATTGTGCCAGCTCAGGTGTTGTCCTCGTCATCGGATCATGGTTCAAAAATACGAGGCATAGTACCCGGGTTTTTCCTTCGAGATAGGCCCTGAACTGTCGCCAATAGCCCACTGTGCAGCTCTAGTACGACGTTATTTAACCAAACCAAACCAGGCCAGAAATAGGCGAGCCCCAGTTGCTCAGTTGGGAAGGCGTTCAGCTACTAATCAGAGGATTGGTTTTTCGAATCCGGGAAATGGACTTGACATAGTAAAGAAGTAGTGATCTTGCGATCGGAGGGTTGCCAGCTTCACTACAACATTACTAGAAAGTCGTCCAGAATATCCAACAAATTATACTGGCGTGTATACGGGACTGGTGCACGATAGATCTGATCGGGGTCCAAAGTCCCGACGTCTATTGAAGGCGTTGGGTGCCAGTTCAGATGTTTCCTCGTCATCTGACCATGCTTCTAAAATAACGAGGTGCATGTATGAATGTGTGTATGAATGTGTGTGTGAACGTGTATGTGTTCCCGGGTCTTTCCTTCGAGATTGACCCCGAACCATCGCCAATAGCCCACTGTGCAGCTCTAGTGCGACGTTAATTAACCAAACCAACCAGAGATAGGCATCATGAAGAGTTTACAACTACCTTATGGCAACTGTAGTAAACTACATTTAGTCTTCCAATCGTCAAAGCTAAACGTGTTGTATTCTTGAAACTTCAAAGTAGTGTTAATCAGATCACCTTTATTGAAATAAAATTAATATAACATTCAGTAAAATGGATAACGAACATTTTAATTTAAAATCTAATGAATCAGAAGAAAATAAAATTTATACTTTAAGAAACGGCGATCGAGTCCAGTTTGGTGCGCTATTTGAAATTTCTAACGCAGCACAATCAAGGAAAATATTAGACTGGAGTTTCGCTTCGAACAACGCTTCTGTAAAATACTTTAAGAACATGGCAGATATCGAAAGCTCAGTTGACCAGAAGGAAATATTAGAACTTATTTGTGCTATTTCTGGTATTTGTGAAAAGAGTGGTATAGCGGGTCGTTTAGAAAAGAACATTTACCAAAGTGATGTTCCAAATATCAATACTGAAAGAACGGACATCAAGAGAATCGACAATCAAGCAAGGGATGTTCCATGTTTTATTAGTAGGACAGAAATACCAGTTATTGAAAGCGCAGCAACTGACCTCACAGGAATCAGTGAAACGACTGACTTTCCAGGAATCGATAGTGCAACGACTGACTTTCCAGGAATCGATAGTGAAACGACTGATATTCCAGGAATCGATAGTGAAACGACTGACTTTACAGAATTTTTTAATAAATCAACTGACGCTAAAGAAAGACTTCGTGGAAAGGCTGCCAATACAGAAATCAGAAGATTAGTGACTGACACTACAGGAATCGGCAGCGAAATATCTGACATTACGGGAATCAGCAACGAACCAATTGGCGTTTCCGGAATCGGCAGCGAAACAACTGGCGTTACAGAAAACAGCAGTGACAAGACTAACGCTAATGTAATAAGCAGTGAAAAGACAGACGCCAAAGTAATCCACATTCAAGCGACTGATTTTCTATCAGTCGGCAACGTAACCGCTGACATCACAGCAATCCTAAATGCAACAATTAACTCAACGGAAAACTTCAGTGAAACAACTGAAAGTCAAGGAATCTACAGTGAAACAACTGATAGTCCAGGAATCTACAGTGAAACGACTGATAGTCCAGGAATCTACAGTGAAACGACTGATAGTCCAGGAATCTACAGTGAAACATCTGATAATCCAAGAATCTACAGTGAAACAACTGACAGTCCAGGAATCTACAGTGAAACAACTGATTCCATTCCAGAACTTCAGGTAGACGTTAGAGCAAGCAATTCAGCCACAGAAATAACTAGCCTTCAAAATAACCCAAACACTATGTTTAAAACGCAGAATATCGCTAAATTTAAAGGCAGATACCTCAAAGCTCCTGAAAAGATCTCCAAGACATTTCCCAAAACTACAGCAAGAGCATGTAAACCAATAGAAAAGTTACATCTACTACAAACCAAAGATACGTCAGTTGAGAATTACAAGACTAATAACTGTTCCGATCAAGCAAACGACATAGCAAAATTCTTGGATGCAGTTAATTTAACAAACAAGGATATGGTAAGAAAAAGTGGTATTTTATTACAAAAACAGAATCTTGTCGCTGAAGTGTTATCCTACGTTCGTGCTGTACAAAGCATATTTCGTTTATCGACTCCTAGGTGCTTATTTACCAATGATATACCAAAGGATCGCGATGCTAATATGGCAATGTCTGGTAATAAACAGTTTTACGAGGCTGGCGAGTTCATCCTGGAAGAACTGAAGCTTTACCAAAGCGATTTAAAAGCTGACTTTAAAGCTTGGGAAGCTCACAGGATCACAATATTGCAGATATCTGAGCGCATTCCAAACGATTTTAAATTGTGCGAGACTGAAAAGTCGGCTAAAATTTTAATGCATGGAATCACCACTGAAATTTGCACCATTTTGAAGAATATGGAAATCATTTCTTCGAAAAGGGAAGGAAGGAATGAAGAATGTATTGATTTAATGGATGGAATTGATACCTATATAAAATATTCTAGTGCTTTTATGATGGGTGAAGACACGTTAACCATTTTATGATTTTTTTTATCGTTATAAATGACAGTACTTGCTATCATTATCGGGAAATTCCTTATTAGTTAAACCATTTATCGTTAAAGTACTTGTTGTTACTACTAAAAATTATTTTAAATGAAATCATCATTAGTGTGAAAGTTTCATTTTTATTGATGAAGAAATCAGTAATAAATAATTAAGCCATTAACTGTCATTTTTAAGTACTTGATTTGTAAGATATACCATTTTCATTTTTTCCCTATATACACTTGTTAATAAATGTTTTTTTAATGTTTAAATTTTGCTTCTGTTTCAAATAATGCATCATTAAGATAGTTAAGAAATATAGTTATTTTCTAATACATTAACTGAATTCATAAAGGATTCTTAGGATTGAATCGGTAAGATTGTATGTCCATTTTCCTAGTGCAGCACTTTATACATACAAGTGAGCTACGCTTAAATGAAATTTTTAAATCTTAAAACTCATTGTTTTCCGATTTTTGTTCTTTAATTATCCTATACGTGTGCCCGTCACAAAAAGTCAGCATAAAACCTTCATCAAAATTTTGAAATTGAAGGGTCTATGCAGTAAAACTGCAGTTTATTTGAAGATCTAAAAAAATTAAAGGTTTGTTTCAATATTCTTCATAAAAAGTGTAAAAAACCTTCATAAAATCTGCAAAAAACTTCAATTTTTAATCATGAAGGGGAAATAGATATTTCGAAGGTTTTATGCAGGAAAATTAGAAACTTCGAAAAAAAGGCAAATTTTGTTTCAATATCCTTCATAAAACCTTCAATTTGACAATTTTGATGAAGGTTTCATACTGACTTTTTGCTGGGTGGGCTGGAGCTACATCTGTCCCATAGATTTTACAGGCCTAGCGTTAGGCTAAGGACAATTTTGACCACAGAGGGGGATACTTTAAAAAAAACTCTGAAGTTATGCTGTTTGCGGCAGAACAGGTAGTTAAATTTTTTCGGACATGTGACGCTTGACTAATGGTTTATACACATCCTCTTCAGCTAGGATTTTCAGTTTTACAACCTTTCAAGTGACCCTTCCCCATTTGCGAATCTACATGTTTTGAGGAAAAATTGTTAATGATCCGTTGGTCAGACAGTTATACGCCTCTTATTGTATGCAAGTCATTCCATAATGCCGTGAGAACTTTGTCCTGACTCCCCCACAAAGCGATATTTCCTCGTACGCTCAGGAATTTTCCCACAGCAAAGCAACTTTTCTTTTATGGAAGCCATGTGATAAGTTCAACCCCTTTTATGGCGGTGTAGCTTATCATGCATTAGCAGAGGCCTCCGTGCCCGAGCGGTTAAAGGCGTCAGCTGGAAATCCGAAGATTCCTGGTTCGATCCTAGGCGATGGACTTGACAAAGAAAAGTAAAAAGTAGTGATCTTGTGATCGGAGGGATGCCAGCTTCGCTACAAAATACTAGAAAAGTCGTCCAGAACATCCGCAAAAATTAACGGCGTGTATACGGTACTGGTGCACGATACATCAGATCGAGGTCCAAAGTCCCGACGTCTATTAAAGGCGTTGGGTGCCAGTTTAGGTGTTTCATCATCATCTGACAATGATTCTAAAATAACGAGGTGCATGTATGAATGAATGTTCTACCGGGTCTTTCCTTCGAGATATACCCCGAACCGTTGCCAATAGCTCACTGTTCAGAGCTAGTGCGACGTTACTTAACCAAACCAAACCGTGCATTAGCATTTTTTGGCCTCTATGGTCGTATAGCGACCATACAGGTCAATCAATGGGCTGCAAAGAACATTCCATTTGATTAGCAGGGTAGGACAAACGTACAGTCCCGACAATTGTGTATCAGGGTAAAATTTACAAAACAAATTTATTCTTAAAAATTTATTAAAGCATATTTTAAAAAAATATTACCAATAAGTTAAAACCGTTTATATTTGTATACAAAAGCACATTGTAGAAAGAGGGAAATATTTAGGGGATTTCGCAAAAAACTATGTTCACGGGTTTCACTAATGTCATAATCCACTTTAAAAGTTTTCTTAAGTATCAATGCCCAAGAAACTGTTTAGAAAGTGTTATATTTTTTCCCCCTCATGTTCTATTTTTACCTTTAACATTAAAGGGCATATTTTCATATTCTCATAAATTCAATATCCAATTTTGTTAACAGTTTCAGTATTTCATGTTACGAAAGTTTCAGAAGTTTTGCATCTCAAACGGGTCATTAATTACAAAATTAAGTACAGATCATACTGCATATTAATTATAGTTTGTTATATCATACTTTCTTCGCATTATAGAACGTGCAGATGCAATTAAGCATTACATTTACAGAGTACCATTTAGTCGCATAATTTGAAATTGCTTAATTTTTAAGTAATTCAAATATGTTTTATTAACACGATATCATTGTTCAGCCCCGAACATTTTCTTATCTAATTTAATATGTTCATATGTTCATTTCCATTTCCGAAATAATTCAAATGAGACTTTTCCCATTTTAATCTAATCCCTTACCTTAATCATAGACATTGCAAATATACTTTTATTTTAGTATATTTAAGCACATTAAGTCCGGTTAAATAAACACTTTAATAAAACGGTAATGAAATGTTAATTTTAAATGCATATTCTGTACGGATTAAAATAATTAAAAAAAAAAATTCATACTACACAATATAACAAGTATACATATTTATTATACAGAATACATATTTAAATGAGATTTAATAGCAATTAAAATATACACTCGTAAAGTTTAAAAATGCTAGTATTTTTTTGCATGTATTTAAAACACGAAATGTATTTGAAAGAATATTTAAAACAAATTATCCAAAAAAATCGTAATATAAATGTTTATTAAATACTTAAAATTATAAGATAATTATTACCCACATTTTAATGATTTGGTGTTCAATTTCTAATTTTTGTAGAATTTATGATATTATTCAATATTTAAATTTATAACTTTTTCCTTTCAAATTATTACAAAATACTTTCTATTCTTCAGTGCAATTTATAATTCTAGTAGAAACACCATTACAAATTTAAATGTACCTAAAATTGCAGAATAATTGTCAGTATATGTATTCATATATCATTATTAAGGTTATACAATCTTAAAGGCTTTCATAATATTATAAATATTTTCCTGGAAATAAAATTTTAAATTTACCATAAAAATTAAATTTTATTTTAATAGATATCATTGATAATTCTATTGTTTAATACGGTAAAAAGTTAAAACCTATGTACATCAAACTAAAATTTACTACATAAATAAAATATTGTATTGATTGCTTAAATATAATCTACATTTTAAAATCTCATAAAATTGCGATTCTTCATTTGCACACACATACAATAAAGAAAGTTTGGAACAGATGTCAGTATAGGACATTTGGCATGTTTTTTTTTTGGCGACGGAAAATTGGCGTTAAACAGCGCGATGACGTCATAGGGTTGCTAGATGGAAAGTCGCCACAAGAATCGGAAAATACCAACAATGTTCAGTGGAGTTGCCATACTATAAATTTATCGCCTCTATAAAAACACGCCAATAAAAACCTCGAGCGCCAAATGTCCTATACTACATCTGTACCGAAAGTTTTTAACCACTTAAACCCCCTGCTTTAAGCCAGTTTGGTATGATATCCACTTCTTCTACGGGATTAAGCTGGCCCTCGGATTTCCGTTCTCTTTTGCCACAGATAAACTTCAATAGCTTATACAGTCGTTTATTTGTAATGCTATTGCTCACACTGGTCTCCAGTGTATACAGTACAGAGTAGCAGCGAATGTCCTCCAGTAAATCAATAATTATATTAGTTTTATGCATAAGCCTACTCATGAACCATTTCATCTTGCCGTTCCGGTACTTCAAAGATTCTTCCATATCGCAAGTTACTTGGCGCAGCTTTTCTATGCTGTTGCTGTAATTTTGTGCCGATTGCATTGCAAGGTCAATCCGGTTTATAGAAGAAATTATTTTCTCCAGTAGAATTTGCTGCCTTTGTGCTTCGATTCGCTTGTGGTATTTAAATTTTCTCCAGTAAGCGCGAACCCAAATGTCTTCTCTGGGCAAGTAATAGTCCATTTCCCTTTTTGGTGGATGTCTGTTCATTCGTCTGACATACGCTATGACTGGAATATCGCGATATTGACCTTTCTTCAAATGAGTACCAGACTTAGTACTTGTAGATTTCGAGTCATCGTGTGACAAAAGTGTGACAGTTCCTGTTTCAAACAGCGCTGCAGTTTCTGCTAGAAAATCTGTTTCTGATATTAAGCCGCTATTTTGTAAATCTGTAGGTTTTGGTATGAATCTTTCAGTTGGTATTGATTTCTTTTTTGGGACGGCTTCAACATTCGATTGAGATCTACTTTTCGGTATTACACCACCTTTTGATATTGATTCTTCTGTTGGTAATGCTTCATTCCTTTGCAGAGCTAAACCTTTTGAAGCAATTCTTTCTTTTCGTACTGCTCTATCCCGTACTGCAACTTTATTTTTTGGTATTGCTCCACTTTTTGGTATTGCTCCACTTTTTGGCATTGCCTCACTTTTTGGCATTGCCTCACTTTTTGGCATTGCCTCGTTGTTTGGCATAGCCTCACTTTTTACCATTGCTCCACTTTTTGGCATTGCCTCACTTTTTGGCATTGCCTCACTTTTTGGCATTACCTCACTTTTTGGTAGTGCGCCCATTTCTGGCGACCCATCTTCACCTTTTGGTACAGTTCCAGTTTCTGGTAAGGATTCAATTTGTGATACCGTTGTAATTAATATCAATTCACTTTTCGGTAATGCTTCACTTGGTATCGATTCCGTTTTCGTTATGTCATCAAGTTTAGCTTCTGGTCTAGATTCTGCTCGAAATTTCGGTATAGCTCCTGTTTTGAACACTGCATCTTTCGCTTTTGAATGAAATGCTGGGGTTTTTACGCTGGATTCTGGGCGAGAAATTTTTCGAAGCTTTTCACGGAATTTTATAGGGTTCATGGATGATGCCTCAGGAGGCTCTGGATCAGTGCTACTTGTTGAATGCGTTTGGACAGGGTTTATCCCTGCAGTACTTGCTGAAAACGGATCACGATCCTCTTTTATACTATTTAACGTTGATAGCTGATTAAAAGGATCTGCTGTGACAGTTCCAGATGAATGTGAATGGCAAGGTTTAGATGTACTAGATCTTTCAAGAATATCTGTTGTAGTAGAACTTGTTGCAATAGTATCTGATGTTGCTAATGAAGCAGATATTCTTCTTGTACTAGAGCATGTTGACGGAAGATTACCAACCTCTGCCATTCCGTGGTCAATAACGTCTGGTGTCTTCGTAGGCAAATCTTTTGTTTTAAGCACCACATTTTCTTGTTCACGAGATACTTTTCTGCGTTTTAGTATTCGCAGAAGGAATGTCGAGAATTTTTTTTGAATTTTCCTAGCTTTTGGTATCTTTCTGTACGGTTCAACATACACTGGTGACCTAAAATCTTTATACACTTGATATCTGTTAAGTCGAACGGGATAGTTCCACTTGGTTGGTGCGATGTGATTGCGAAATTCATCAAAAAATTCGGCGTAAGGGTGCAAGGTGGTAGCTTCAGAAGCATGGTGCAATACAACGGGCGTTTTTGCTTTATATACTTCTTCTGGAGTTTCACTAGCTACTTCTGAAGTTACAATTGACTTTCTGGCTTCTTTAGATAAACATTCAGTATATTCATCTGATACGTTAGAAGACCGAGATGATAATTTGCAAGTGTTTACATTCCTGGACGCTTGAAATTCTGTTGTTGAACTTTCAGGTAGCGAGGGTTTGGGCACTGGCACAAAACTTGATTTACCAGACAGTGTCCTAATTAAGGCATTTGTTTTAGGTAATTTTTTTCTACGAGATGCCGAAAGGGTAATTATTATATATTCATCTGTATCAACAACTTCTACAGTGCGTGAGTTTGGCAATAATACAGTGTCTTTGGGACTTAGTTTGCTTGTATCTACAGACTGTTTTTCGTCTGAAAATTTTCGATCTTCATTTGAAGTTGAAGTTCCGTCGTCTACTTTCTCGACTATTATCCCACCAGTTTTTTCCAGGCTTGCATCTCCTGAAGTTGTGTCCGAGATGTTTAGGCACTCAGGTAAAACAATGGAAGACGCTGTAGATAAGGCTCCATGTGCAGCTTCCAAATTGGATTCATTTGATTCAGCTTCCTCAGAAACTAAAACTTCTGCTTCTTCGTCTATGTTTTTAGGTTTTAACTTCAGCTTTGAAAGCTTCTTCATTTTGGTGTGGACCAAACACGTAAGTACTAATTTCAAAGTTCAATGATTAAACAAAGAATGACATTTATCAAATTATCTAAAAGTTGTAAATTCATTAACTTAAATCTAAACGTACGTTTATTTACTTCATGTTAAATATAAGTTAATGTGTCAACTGTGTAGTAAATAATTGCAAACAGAGAAAGCAACGTTTATATTAAAAGATTCGTCTAGCTAAACTTATAAAATGTCAATGTTTTTCACAAAATTACAAATCATCAAATGTTGTTGCCATTTTCTTGAAAAATACAAAGTTATCAATATCATTGCAAGCAAATGGTCTATGGTTAAAAAATACGAGGTAGGCGACCATCAAACCCAGCAAATGGTTGACTGAATTAGCAAACCACGTTGATATATAAAGGTGAGTGTTATATTGATTGGATTAACATAACACTAGCGCTAAACAGTGGGATATTGGCGATGGTATGGAGTCTATCTCGAAGAAAATACCAGGGAACACTGCTTCGCATATTTAAACCATGGTCAAATGACGATTGACAGTAAGGTTTAGTTTTGTTAAATAACGTCGCACTAGAGCTGCACAGTGGGCTATTGGAACGGGGTCCATCTCGAATGAAGGACTCGGGAACGATGCATCGAATTTTTGAACCATGGTCAGATGACGAGGACAACACCTGAGCTGGCACCCAACGCCTTCAATAGACGTCGGGACTTTAGACCCCGATCAAATTTATCGTACACCAGTCCTGTATACACGCCGTTAACTTTTTTGTGGATGTTCCGGACGACATTCCAGTATTTTGGTAGTGAAGTTAGCAACCCTCCGATCGCAATGTCACTCTTTATTTTACTTATTCTTAGTCTAGTCCGTCGCACAGGTTTGAACCAGGAAACCTTTGGATTCCCAGCTGACGCCTTAATTCACTCGGCCACGGAGGCCTCATTGACAGTAAGGTTTGGTTTGGGTTTGGTTAATTAACGTCGCACTAGAGCTGCACAGTGGGCTATTGGCGACGGTTCGGGGTCTATCTCAAAGGAAAGACCCGTCACACACACACACACACACACACACACACACACACACACACACACACACACACACACACACAAGTATTCATGAATCTTCCTTTTTGGTTTTGGTTAACTAACATCGCACTAGAGCTGAATATTGGGCTATAGGCGACGGTTTGGAGTCTCTGTCAAAAGAAAGACATGGTAACATTGCTTAGTATTTGTGAACTAAGTCAGATGATTTAGACAACACCTGAGCTGATGCCCGACGAAATCTCCATATGCGTCAGGATATTGGACCCAGGTCAGATTTAACGTGCACTGGTCCAGTATACACGCCCAATAGTATTAGAGTATACACGCCCAAACTGGTCCAGTATACACGCCCAAAATATCTGTATCCTGCTTCTGTCCTGTATCTATCTATCCTGACTATCTGTATCCTGTATCCCACCTGTATCTATCCTGCTTTCCAGCATAGGAACCCAAATCTTCGACAATAGCCCATTATGTTGATCTATTGCGAAATTAATTCAGCTATCCAACTAATCCGATTCAAAATTACGAGGCTTTATTCCTAGGTTTCCCGAGTGGTTGGTTGAATAAACGACGCAGAAGAGCTGCGCAGTGGGCTATTGATGACGGTTTGAGGTGTATCTTGAAGGAAAATCCCGGGTGTAATGACCTCGAAATGAATAGAAATTCGGAAATGTCACCAATAGCCTGTTTTGCTCTTATCACTTAATTCCATCAATATTTTTCACACCGTTGTTTCCTCAATTGGCCTATTCGTTATCTGACCTTGGTTAAACAATACGAGGCATTTATGCAGAGTCTTTCGTTCGAGGTAGGCCCCGTTGCCTTTTCAGCTGGTAATCAGATATTACCAGTTTGAATCCGTGCGATGGACTTGGCAAGGAAAAGTAAAAAAAAAAAATAGTGATCTTGCGATCGAAGGGTTGCCCAGCATTGTTATAAAAATATCAGATAGTCATCAAGAATATCCAAGAAATTATACTGGCGTGTATACGGGGCATGCCCACGATAAATCTGATCGGGGTCCAATGTCCTGACGTCTATTGAGGTTGCGTCGGATGCCAGATCAGGGGTCATCATCTGACTATGGTTCAAAAATACGAGGCATCGTTCCTGGGTCTTTCCTTTGAGATAGACCCCGAACCGTCGCCAATAGCTTTATGTGCAGTGTGACGTTAATTATCCAAACCAAACACTAAACTCAACCAGCCTACCTTTGTAGTATTTTGTAATCTGGGATTTAAAACTTTCATAAAATAGATTTTAGTGTGAGTAATGAAACTACGGCTGAAGCTGCTAAACAAATTTTAAATTTTTATAACCTTATTAACAATTCTACAGCCAAAGGTTAAAAGTTCAAAATTACGAAGTAGTGCAGCTGTAATGCCACATTAATAGATGTCAAGTTATATTTATAGTATCCTATATATTATTGTATATTTTTTTAATAAAAAGACTATGCTTATATAAAATAAATTTATTTATTGTAAACATTGTTAAAAATATATTTTAGTAAAAGTGTCAATTAAAATACACAATTTCTCAAATAAAAAATTTTCTCGCGTGAAAGACTTAGAATACAAATACACCAATTCCAATATATTGTATTTTGATCTATACATACATCTTGACAAGCTTTACCTCAACACACACGGACCTTGTGGCTATTGAACCTGGAAACAATTATACGCAAACAGCCAGCATGTCGATGCATAAAAACCCACAAACTTTGAACATATTTCCTTAAAAAAAGCATTGGGTTTATTAATTTGTATTCTCAGCCCTCCATATTGTAATACAATTAAAAAATAATTTAAAATTTAACAGATTAATCTGCAGGCTAATGCCTATTGTTACATTATTTTCATAATCTATAGTCAAGAGTTAAAAGTCGTAATGTTGTCTAGAAGATTGCAGGAATTTCTCTAAAATTTCATCATGTTTAACACCTGGAACATTTCTCACTCTTAAGTTTCCCATATGCCTTTTAATATTTCTTAACAGACTGTCGTACAGAGTTTTGTCGTTCTTTACATACCGGCTCAAGCAACGCTTAACTTCTTTATAACTCACTTGTAACTCTGGCATCATTTGTTTGAACTCCGAGAACAATTCGTCCATTCTTTCGCTCGCCAAGTTGGCTTCGCCCAGTGGTGTGTTAGGTTGACTGAACTCCGCTTCGAAGTCAGAGTTCAGCTTGCGGAAGTCCTCAATCATATCGTCCATTTCAAGTAACTCCTCGCTTAAGGATGTTGCGATATCTTCCATGTTTTTCATATGATATTCTCGCTTTATTTCCAACACGCGGATGGCGAATCTTGATAGAACTTTCGATTTCTTTCCATTTGGTTTAATTGCTTCGTTTTCTTGAGGTACCATTATTCTGTCTCTTTGAAGGGGTTTGGCGACTCTTTCCTCATCCCTTCGTCTTAACTTCATCAGTTCACTTTCAATATCATGAAGAAAGTCGTCAATATAAAATTCTTGACTGTCATTAGAGTCATTGGTATCTAAAAGTAACCGTCTCACTTTCTTTATCGTCTTAGGCCTGAATTTATTTTTAAGATCAGTTTCTTCTGTCTTAATAGTCTGTTTATCAAAGTCAGCTGCATCTGATGTAGCATCATCAGCCGCTCGATTAGATTTGTGTTCATTGGTTCCATTATCTATTAACAGACCAGATTTTCCATTGAAACTGCTGTCAGCATTTTCATTGGCTTCATCACTTAAATCCAACCAATCAGCATCCGATGACGGTATTGAAACTGAATCCAAGTCGTCATATGATTCGTCGACATTTGAATTAGCTAGTTTTAAACCTCCTTTTGAACTACTGCAAGGGTCTTCAGTATCAGATTCATCAGCAAGGGGTTTGTCTTGTACCTCCCTGTAGATTTCCTTGGTCAAATCGTCCATATCGTCAGAATGCAATAAAGCATCAATATCGTAATATTCACTTTCAGAATCAGAATTGTCACTACTCATGTTAGTAATGTTCCAAGAACTTTCCAATTAATACAAAAATATAATATATATTTCCGTTAACAACTGCTAAAAACGACCATTAACGCCAGATTCTTAAATTTGGAATATTTTAATATTAAGGAAAAAATTATATATGTAACAAATTCATATTGAGTGGCAGCGCCACTATAAAACCGTTTGAAAAATGGTTGGTAGAAATTGGTTTACTTAAATAACGTCACACTAGAGCTGAGAATTGGGCTATTAGCAACGGTTGAGGGTCTATCTAGAAGGCAAGACCAATACTAGAAAGTCGTCCAGAATATCCAACAAATTATACTGGCGTGTATACGGGACTGGTGCACGATAAATCTGATCGGGGTCCAAAGTCCCGACGTCTATTGAAGGCGTTGGGTGCCAGATCAGGTGTTTCCTCGTCATCTGACCATGGTTCTAAAAAAAATTTGCGGATGTTCTGGACGACTTTTCTAGTATTTTTGTAGCGAAGACGGCAACCCTCCGATCACAAGATCACTACTTTTTACTTTTCTTCGTCAAGTCCATCGCGCGGGTTCGAACCACCAATCCTCGGATTAGCAGCTGAGCGCCTTAACCGCTCGGCCATGGAGGCCTAATTAATGTATCAATAGAGCTTCAAATTGGGCTATTGGCGAAGGTTCAGGGCCTATCTCGAAGGTTTGGTTTGGTTTGGTTAATAAACGTCGCACTAGAGCTGGGCATTGGGCTATTGGCGACAGTTCGGGGTCTATCTCGAAGTAAATACCTTGAACAATGCCTCGTATTTTTGAACATAGGACGAGAAAAACAACACCTGAGCGGGCACCCGACACAACCTCAGTAGGCGTCAGGACTTTGAACCCCGATCAGATTTATCCTGCACTAGTCTCGTATACACGCCAGGGCCTCCACGCCAGCTGGTAACCTGAGGATTGCTAGTTCGAGCTCGTGCGATGGACTTAACAAAGGAAAGTAAATAAGTAGTGATCTTGCGATCGGAGGGTTGCCAGCTTTGATCAAAAAATAATAGGAAGTTGTCTAAAACATCTACCAAATTATACGGGCGTGTATACGGGACTGGTGCACTATTAATCTGATCGGGGTCCAACGTCCTGACTCCTATTGAAGGCGTTGGGTGCCAGCTCAGATGTTGTCCTCGTCATCTGACCATGGTTCAAAAATACGAGGTATCATTCCCGGGACTTTACTTCGAGATAGGCCCCTTACCGTCGCCCACTGTGCAGCTCTAGTGCGACGCTTTTAACCAAACCAAACATAATCCAGACGCGTGGAATTGGTTTTGGTTTGATTTAATAACGTCGCACTAGAGCTGCACATTGGGTTATTGGCGACGGGTCAGGGTCCATCTCGAAGGAAAGACTCGTGAACGGTACCTCGTCTTGTTTAACCATGGTCAGATGACGAGGATAACACCTGAGCTGGCACCCAACGCCTTCAATAGAGTTCGTGCATGGTATCGGAGGTGGGACGAATAAGGACTGGGATAGCGTTTTCTTGATAGGCAGGGCCTGATTACTGAATAGGCCCGTGAAGCCCAGGCTGACACTTTACATTTTTGTAACACACACATTTCATATAAATATTTAACACCCATTATATAGTTTTCTACTAAATTTACTTATAAAAAATTTTACAACGAATTTCAGTAAAAAGAATTGCTTCAACGTCGTAATCGGGTCCTGTTAAGGGGCTGTCACTTATTACGCCATACATCACGATTTGATCCGCTCTTTCCATTAAATCAGCACATATAGCACACCAGCACAGACTGGAGTACAAAAGGAAGTGATTATCCCAACACGTAAATGTTTACATATTGAATAGCAGAAACTTATTTTTTAATTTTCATAAATCATTTCATTCGAGGTAAAATTATTTTTTTCTTAGTTTATCGAGCGGTAACATTACAGATAAGCAACCAACAAACACTCGAACTTCTGGTAACCCTTTTCTTCCCGTGAACGAAATCATCTAATCGATTCGATCAATTCTTAAGTCTTGCAGGCCTCTTATTCTTAATAACTGACGGTCCCCAATAGTAAGTGACGTCATTCCAATAAAACTATTTTCAATTCATCTCACCTCTAATTCGATTCGCCTTGTCTTTAGAAGCGCGAGCACTACAGGGTTAAGGGGATAAAAACACAACATACACTGTTTCTCAATTTATAAAATGTCTTTTAGGATTACATTTCAACCTCCTCCAGTAATAATTTTTGAAAGAAATAAATCTAAAAGCCTTTTAAACAATTTATTACAATACATACACACGAAACAATACTTCAAACTGCATCATTTATAAGTCAAAATCATAAAAATTTATAACAGTATCTACAAAATTCAAACTCGTTTTTTGTAAAAATCCGGTATTTCCTTCGTCATGAAAGTACTCAAAGGTCGTTCTAAATCCTTCTTCACGGTGAAAAAGTTTTTAGCCTTTGTCGTTAAATACCCAATCGAATCCGAGTATTGAATTAGGAAATTTTCCGATTCTTTAGTCAGCTCTTTCAGTTTGTCATTCACGTCTTGCACATCCGAAGATGTCGAGTACTCTGAAAAAAACACGTCGACTTGATGTCTATAATTTTCAGTCCTTCTCGCAATGATTTGGGTATTTTTGACTCCATGGTCAATGTATTTCTTAATAGTCTCCATTTTCGCGAACAAGAGCTCTCTCGAATCCTGAACTTCACTGTACAATTCTAACACTCTTTCTCCGTTGATGTGTTTCTGTACATCTTCAAGGGTCACTTTTGAACCTACACTCGCAGATAAATGCTGTATCAATAAAACAAGTATCTTTACACTTCGGTATCTTTTTCCTAATTTATTCATATTGTCCAGTAGTTCTACAGTGGTCTCTTGTAACATATCCAGCAATTTACTAACATCTTCCGTTATGCATTTGGCGCTTTCTGCGCCATCTTTGGCCGTGATTTCTTGAATCTCTTCCAACACCTCCTCCAGAGCTGCATTGTTGGCTTCGGTTGGGTCTTCTTCATTTTCATGTGCCACGTTTTCTTCTTCTTTATCATATCCTTGTATTATTTTTAAAATACCCAGTTTTGCTTCTATCCACTCGAATATTGCATTCATCTTCTGATTGTTATCCTCAAAAGTTCTTTGCGATATTCCTGAAGCTTCTGCAACGTCAGATGGAACAGTTCGGTCTTCGTTTGCTGTAGAAGTATCACTTATTCTATCAATCGGAAATTCTTTTAAAGAATCGTCACTCATTCTTGGCAGAATATATAAGTTCTTATATTTTGATAACTACCTACACACAGTTTTTTTTAATTAGTAGAAAATTATCATAATACAGCTGACACCGGAAAAATATTTTAAGAATTACCGTTTAGTGCCATTCACACAAATGAATTGTTGCTTCTTATAACTGTTGTTGATGATTGGTGGGTTGAAATACCGCCGTAGTAGTGCTGCTCGGAGGTTTATATCGGAGGATAGACCTAGCGACACTCTCGCATTTGTTAACCATGATCAAATGACAAATACTGAGCTGGCACCCGACGCAATCTCAATAGACGTCAGGACATTGGACCACAATCAGATTTAAATAACACCAGTCTATTTTACACGGTGAAAATTATTTGGTCCCCAAACTACTGTTGATATCTCTGTAATTGATCTCATTAAATGCCTAAACACAGCCAAATCGCCTTTAAATTAACAACTGCAGTCAGGTATGTTGGATTGCCGTTGAGCTATTGCTTCATAGAAAGCTTCGCGTAACGGTTAAACAATGTGAGGAAAATTTTCCTCGTAATTTTGTAATATAACATGGTCAGTTTGGTTTGGTTAATCAACGTCGCACTATAGCTGCACAGTGGGCTATTGGTGACGGTTCGGAGTCTATCTCAAAGGAAAGACCCGAGAACACATACACATTCACACACACTTTCATACATGCACCTCGTTATTTTAGAACCATGGTCAGATAGCGAGGAAACAAATGAACTGGCACCCAACGCCTTCAATAGACGTCGGGACTTTGGAACCCGATCAGATTTATCGTGCACCAGCATAGCATGGTCAGATCGACAGTGCTAAAATAATATAATGATATAACAATGAAAAAATCGGAGCTGTCACCCTACCTCCAACCTTCTATTCTGTAATCAAATTTATCAGTTCGAATGCGACATAAATACAATCTACAAAAATCGGTCAGTTTCTTGTGGTGTAATTGGTGGGATTAGTCTATGCTTGGTTCATGTTGTAATTTTTTGGATTAACGTCGCACTAGAGCACTAGAACTGACCAGTAGGCTATTGGTGACAGTTCAATGTTTATCTTGAAGAAAGCACTAGGAAATTCTACCTCGTATTTTTGAACCATGGTCAGGTGACGCGATCCTCGTTGGAGCCCATTGCAAATTCAATAGACGTTAGGACATTGGACACTATCGGATTTCAATTGCACCAGTCTTCTATACAATAATTTTGGTAATGATGAAACCACCACATTACGATTAACGTCTACTGCAGCTAATTTGTAGTTTTCGTAATTTTCGGTATTCCAATTTTTTAAAGAACTGTTATATGACCTTAACTTTTGAATATTACGCTTCACCTTGGGTTGTTAGTTAAATTAACGTGACAATTGTACCACAATGGGCTATTGATGACGGTATGCATCCCGTAGGAAAGGCACGTGAACACAAACTAGTAATTTTACCCATGATAAGGTGACGAGGGTAATTCTTGAGCTGACATTCTATGCACCTGAGATCTGGAGGAAATTTTTTAAGCTTGATGGTTGGTTGGTTTAAATAACGTCGCACTGGAGTTGCAGTGGACTATTGGGGACGATTCGGGTCCTATCCCGAAGGTAGAAAATATCTGGAAAAACTGCACCTGGGCTTGGGTCTTATTTCCCAAACTTTCACACCACCTAGTGTGGGTTAAAAATTCATTCAGTCATTCGCGGCTGTTTTAAGGTATTAGAGTTTTTCTAATTACCCAAAGGTATTTGATTACTGCACTTATTAAGTTTGGTTGAAATAATGCCGTGCAAGAGCTGTACATTGGGATATGGGCAACATTCGAAGATCTATCCCGAAGTCAATATAAGAAAACACTGCCTCGTAATTTTTGTTTGTTCAATTAACGTCTTACTAGACCTTAAAGCTACACAACGGGTTAACATTGAATTAGTAACATTTTGTTTTCGCGAACGTCATTTAAGGTTTGGTTAATTAACGTCGCACTAGAGCTGCACAGTGGGCTATTGGGGACGTTTCTGGGCCTATCTCGAAGGAAAGACCCAAGAACGATGCCTCGTATTTTTCAACCATGGTCAGATGACGAGGACAGCACCGTGCTGGCACCCGACGCCTTCAATAGACGTCGGGACTTTGGACCCCAATCAGATTTATCATGCACCAGTCCCCCTTTTACCAATGTTATTTCAATGGAAGTACCCGTCATTTTGATGGGTGTTATTAATGCATTGTTTATAACACTCATTGTAATTTTTAATCATGGGTAGATGATCAGAACAATATCTTAGTTGGTACATTATAAAAATTAAAACCATGAAAATCGTGACGCCATATCGAAAACTAAAGATGTAGCGTGCACCAATCCCTTAAAAAGTTGGACGGTGAGGCAAGAACTCGCAACCATTACGATTACAAGATAGCTGATTTTCCAACCAGGCCACGAGAGCAAATATTAAGTACCATAAGTGTCCTGGAATTTATGCAAATATTGGCGGAATAATATTTGCGGCTGAAACTTTTATTAGTGCTTCGGTTATTGACGTTTATATAAAGGTATGCGGGGACTCTTAATAAGTTCTTCTGTCAGTTATTTCTGTTTTTGTGGCTTTAGCAGCTGGTCTTACTTTGCAAGTCAAGATGAGTTCGCCTTCCGATAACGGAAAGTCCAAACGTTCCGACGAAGAATCCCTTTCAGACATTGAAAGTTTCCCAGACGAGCAGAAAGTCGCCAAAAAAGACCGCAAGAAGAAACGCAAGCCAAAGGATCACCCTAAATCGCCAGCCAAAGTGGGAGACGTAAAATCCAGCCCAGGCACCAGCAAGACTGGCCGGGTCGCAGCAGAGTCCAGCAAGAAATTGTGTCCTAACGTAATGATTGACGATTCGGATTCTAACTCAGGTGAACAGCGTGTTGGGGTTGTCGGAGACAACATAAAACACCTCAACATAAACGAAGAGGACAAGCACAAAGATTCAAAACGGAAGGATCTCCTGCAACCTGTCGAAATGCAAGCTGATTTGGGAGCTAGTCCGGAAATAAGTATGGCGTCACCACAGGAACCAGTTATTGAACCCCTTCCCATTGTGCCGCAGCTACCATCTGAAGAGCAGTATTTGATTAACGTGTCGGCCCATTTGGATGACGGCATGGCACTTCCTACAACTTCAACAAGTCTCGAAGAGATGCGCGGTGAAGTTCCCAATAATTCACCAAATGAACCTTGCGATGCTGTGCCATTACAAGCGGACTTACGCCTGTTGCCTTCTACTTCAAAAGCCTACAGGAGGAGGGCATTTGCGCAAAGAGCAGACGACACTCTTGATGATGTGTCCGAAATCATCTCTGATTTTACCGATATTCCATCGGATTCCAGTGGGGGTGGACAATTACCGAACCAGCCGGGAAGACGTCTGTCCCAAGAAACTTCAAGCGATGCGAAGGCAGAAGACCTGAGTGGGTCTGAATCTAAAGTTGCTGAAGCGCGTGAAACGGAAGAGGTGCTAAGTCATCTATATGAAGAATTGGGTGAAAGCAGTGGAAGTGAAGCCCGAGGATATGATAATGGAGCCCAAAAAAGCGATGCCGATGAGCAGGAGAGTTCGGATCAGACCGATCATAAAACTGAAAATCAGAGGCATAGAGAAAGTGCTTCGGATAACCAACATGAAGATAACATAGAACATGATGCTTCAAGTGAGGATATCGGCAATCCACATGGCTCTAATAGACATGATACCACACACACGAACGGAAGAGATGCAAATGAACACGGTACCCAAAGTGTGGGTGATGAGCAAGAGTGTGAACGTGATCGTTCAGGTGAAGATGTTGCAAATCAGCAAGGCCCAGAAAGCGAGCGAGATAATCGGTATGCTTTACCTCAAGCTGGTCCAAGCACAGATTTAAAAACTACAGATGCTTTTGATGTTAGTGATGGTGCACAGGCTGAAGAACAAGATGTTGGTGAGAAAATTGTTGAACAGGATGGATCGGTTCATCAAGTTCAGTCTGATGTTGAATTGAGTGAAGATTATCCGGCAGAGCCATCGGAAGAGCACAGCGTGGATGATCCAGTCGACGAGGACAATAACCTGGATGAAGGACGTCGCGAGGATCAGCAGATGGGTGAGGATAATGAAAATGTGGGGGATGTACCGAATCAGCAATGTGGAGCGAACAACGACAGTGAGCATGGGAGCAACGACGATTTCCATAATTTCGCACGCGGCGAATATCGCAGATTCTCGTTAGACTTGTCGGCTTCGGACTCTGGCATCGAAAACAGTTCGGCCATATTCGATCGGAACTATGTCCCCGTTCCTGAAAACTCTGAATCGAATGAAGGTTCTGCGCTGGGGTCCAGTTCGGCAGCAGGATTGCAGAACTTGCAGAACTGGATGGATCGCGGTGCTGCTGCTGGAGATCCTGCAGCTGAAGCGGCACAATCAAATGAAGGATTACCCGGGCCAAGTAATGCACCTGAAATGGCTGGTCCCTCGACGTCCTCCGCAAGTTTTGTCGGGGGAAAATCGCTGAAAGTGGCAAAGTTGGAAACGATAG
Organism: Troglohyphantes excavatus; assembly: GCA_963932185.1. Lineage (NCBI taxonomy): Eukaryota > Metazoa > Arthropoda > Arachnida > Araneae > Linyphiidae > Troglohyphantes > Troglohyphantes excavatus. The sequence continues at coordinate 38,895,106 of OZ010678.1, forward strand.
AAGATAGCCCAATGGAGTGCGCTGAACATTTCGCCGAAACCCCGACCGAGGACAGCATTGTAGAAATAGTACCGACTGTGCCAGTGAAATGTCAAGAAGGAACTGAGGAAGGTGCGAGAAAAATCAAACTAGACAATGTGAATTTGCCTTTAACATCTTCACACAATCCAAAAGACAAACCGATTCGGAAAACTATTTCTGGAGAAAATCGAGAAGTTAATCCTGATGAAGACTTCGACGAAGAAAACAACTCTATACGAGGAGAAGAAACGGCTGCCAACAATATGATTTCGTCTCTGAATCCGAGGACTAGTCAGCGACTTACAAAAGACGATTCAGACCATCAGAGTAGCTCATCGCAGGAACAAAGTACGGAAAGTTCCCTGGCAGACATGGACGATGCAGTTGATTCCAACGATTCTATAGGCAAAGCTGAACCTCAACAACCACCGGAGACCGATACGAACCTCTTGCAACCCTTGGCGATTAGTAGAACTAGTTTAGGGAAGGTTTCTGGTTCCAAATCTCAAAGTAAACGACGGGCAAGAAAATCTGGTGAAAATAATTCGCCGCTTAAAAAACGCAAAGATACCACTACTTGCAGGCAGCAAGCTGGAGCTGCTTTAGAATCCCCGAAGAAACCAAAGCCTGATTCGGATGACGAGTCGTCAAAAGACGATCGGAAATATAAAAGATGATGGAAACTTTTTGAACAAAATATTTTTATTGCAAAGTTTAGTTTTCTTTAGTCGAACTAGTATAATCTTGCTGTAATGAGCACAAGAAATTGCATCTTGCAAAGTGGTTTTATTACTTGGACATTCTATTTGTTGTTGCAAAAAACGAAGATTATTTGACGAAATTTGTTTTTACATTGTATCTCGATTAAAAACTATTACTTTTATTGAACTGCAATGTGTTTTTCAAAGATGTAAGTGATAATAAGTGATAATAATAAGTTGTAAGTGATAATACTCCCAATAATTCTTTATGTATATAAATCTGACTTTTAAACTTAGTAATTTATGCTCTTAATGAAATCAAAGCACAAAGCAACTGCATTAAATATATGGTATCAAGTTTTTAGATTGTTGATGTAGTATATGTGAAATTGAAAACTTTTAGTGCTTTTAATAAATAAAAAACTTTATTTCAACTGTTTTAATTCAATGATATTTACATTAAATTTGAATATAAATGTACTTAACCCGTATTTTATGATATAAAACTCAATTTGCCAAGTCAAAGCTATGGCATGAAACAGTTTAGAAAAACTTGACAAATGCAATGGAAAGTTTGGTTTGGTTACCAAATCTTTTATCAGTCTTATTCGAATCATTCGTATCTAACTAACTGCTGGATTGGGCAAGACATTTTTTTTTACTTGAAGCCAACCATGCTGAATCTCACTTTCATCTCTATCAAAATGTTTCGTATAATTTTCATGTTAAAATAGATCGACGTGTATTTATTGTCTGTTTTTTCCATTTACTTTTGAAACCCATTTTAAATGCAATCTGCAATTAAATTCGAAAGTCATTTGCAAGTCGAAGTTAAAAAGTAAGAGCAAAAATTGTTTATTTGGGAAAATAAAAATTAATTCTAAAAGAACAAAATATAATTATATACATTTAATATTTCTGCAATGCTATGGTATAAAAAACACCACTAAATCACTTTAAAAAAAAATTGTGGCATAGTATGGGTCCACATTGGCTTCCAAATTGATTTCTCCTAGGCGATGGACTTGACAAAGAAACGTAAAAAAGTAGTCATCTTGTGATCGGAGGGTTACCAACTTCGCTATAAAATACTAGAAAAGTCGCCCAGAACATCCGCAAAAATTAACGGCGTGTATACGGGACTGGTGCACGATAAATCTGATCGGGGTCCGAAGTGCTGTCGTCTATTGAAGACGTTGGGTGCCAGTTCAGATATTTCCTCGTCATCTGACCATGGTTTTAAAATAACGAGGTGCATGTATGAATGTGTGTATTCCCGGGTCTTTCCTTCGAGAAAACACCGAACCGTCGCGAATAGCCTACTGTGCAGCTCTAGTGCGACGTAAATTAACCAAACCAAAATCGAATACGACAGAGAAACGTCACAAATGTTCGAATTTGAAGTTAAAATGTGAGTGGAAGATTACCAGATTCGTTATAGCCCATTGTTTAGCTCTACTGCGACGTTAATTAACAAAATCAATCTAAAACCAATCAAATTTATTACTAGATCCCCCATTTGACCAGTGGATAAAAGCGTTCGGCTGGTAATCAGATTATTGCGAGTTCGAGCTCGACTGATTGACTTGACAAAGAAATTGTAATGATCTTGCGATCGGATGATTGCCAGCATTGCTACTGTACTAGGAAGTGGTATACATATCCAACAAATTATATCGGCGTTTATACGGGACTGCTGCACGATAAATCGGATCGGGGTACAATGTCCTGACGCCTATTGCGGTTGCGTCGAGCGCCAGCTCAGACAATGATCTCGTCATCTGACCATGGTTAAAAATACGAGTCATTGCTCCCGAGTCTTTCCTTCGAAAAGTCGTCCAGAATATCCAACAAATTATACTGGCGTGTATACGGGACTGGTGCACGATACATCTGATCGGGGTCCAAAGTCCCGACGTCTATTGAAGGCGTTGGGTGCCAGTTCAGGTGTTTCCTCGTCAGCTGACCATGGTTCTAAAATAACGAGGTGCATGTATGAATGTGTGTATGAATGTGTGTGTGAATGTGTATGTGTTCCCGGGTCTCTCCTTCGAGATTGACCCCGAACCGTCGCCAATAGCCCACTGTGCAGCTCTAGTGCGACGTTAATTCACAAAACCAAACCAAACCTTTCCTTCGAAATAGGCCCTGAACCGTCTTCAACAGCTCAATGTGGAGCTCTAGTGTGACGTTAATTAACCAAACTAAACAAATCGAGATAGGCCCGAACCGTCGCCAATATCCCACTGTGCAGCTGTAGTGCGACGTTAATTAACCAACTAACCAATCAACCAGGCAATCAAGGCCTCCTTCTAAATTTGCAGGTTTGACGTAATGCAACTATCGTAACTGTAAACTTTTGTTTCAGTTTACTTATACGTAGAAAGTGAAAAAAATTTCATCGGTCCGCAAGCGTATTTTAACTTTCGGTAAGCAACTATACTTCAAACTTTCATTTTAACAAACATCTTGCTTTTATATTTAAAGATGTCGGATCGCTTAGATGGGTTTGCCCATGGTATAGCTGAAAATATTATGCATTCCTTGACATTGGATTCGGATGATGGATTTCATGAGGTGCGTCAAAACTTTCAATTGGATAATGAAGAAACTATGGACGAACTTCCAACTTCTGGGGAAAATTCGTCGAATGCTGGTTATCAGTCGGCTGTAAATGAAGATGATTTAAACTATCCAGGAGTTAAAAATTCAGCGGAAATGGACTCTTTCAGTGAAATATTAGGTAATTTGCCTAAAAAGAACACAGAAGCAAGACATTTGAACGTATCCTCTCCGAGTCCAGAGTCTTTTCCCTCATTTACGGATCAGTCGTCAAAATCGAAGCTAGAAACACAGAAAATGATAACAGGTAATACAATTTTCAATATATCTATAAATGAATATAACGGTACCACTGATCTCTAACTGTAATTTCTGGATTGGGCAAGACATTTTGTTGACTTGAAGCCAACTGAAGGGGTAACAACTTTACATCACTTCATCGGTACAGCAATATTTCGTATATTTTTCATGTTAAAATAAGTTGCCGTGTATTGATTGGATGAGTTTTTGGTAGAGATGTAGTATATGACATTTGGCGCGTGTTGGTTTTTTGGCGTGTTTTATAGGGACGATAAATTTATAGTATGACAACCTCTTCTGACAATGATGGTATTTCCGATTCTTGTAGTGACTTTCAATCTGGCAACCCTATGACGGCATCGTGCTGAGTAATCGTCCGACTTTTTTCGTCGCCAAAAAAAGAAACTCGCCAAATGTCCTATATTACATCTGTTCCGAGTTTTTTTTTATGTTTTCTTTTAAAACCCATTTTATATGCGATCTGTTAATAAAATAAAGTCATTTGCAAGTCAAAGTAAATAAAAAGCAAGAGCAAAAACCATTTGTTTGGCCATATAAAAATTAATTCTATAAGAAGAAAATATAATATTTTTATACATTTAATATTTCTGCAATGCCATGGTATTAAAAATCACCACTAAATCACATAAAAACATTTGATGGTTCAGTATGGGTGCTTCCATATTGGCCTTCAAAGCGTCCATAGATTAAACAAGTCTTGAGCCTTCCAGAAGTTACAGTTAGAGTTCAGTGAGAGGTACATGAAGAAGTTATTATAAAATATATGCTTATTTTTCGAATTGTATATTTAACTCAAATTATTTTTCAGATATTTCCGATGACTTATGTTCCAAGTTTCAGACAATATTGAGATCGGGTTCTGGTTCAAAAGCGGCGTCAGAACCTCATTCGAAACTTACAGAAAATCCAGATATTGATAGTGCTAGAGGATTTAAACCAGAAAATTCAAATTCAGTTAACGTTGTCGATACCCAAAGACGAGAACCTGAGCACAATATAGTATCACTTTTTGAAACTAAAATTTTCCAGGAATCTTTTGGCATTGGACATGTTGATGCATCCAGTCTTGAGAAAAATGTAGTGTCACCAGCTGAAACTAAAAATCTCCAGAAAGTTTCTGAAGCAGATGAATTACGAATTGAAGAACGACCGAAAACAATCGCTGGCAGTGATTCAAGCCAGAAAGTTGAAGTCATCAAAGATTCAATGACAAAAAGTATTGAAGTAACTGATCAAGGTCTTAAAAAGCAGAACATTGTCAATCGTGAGGTACAATCGATACCAAAAGTAGCTTTAGTCGAAAAGCTACCCCCCGACAATAATGGATCTTCGGAAAATCAAGAATTAAAACAGCGCCGTATTGGAGTATCTACAATGCATTGTTCTTTAAAAGATTTGGACACCTCATGTTTCGATCAAAGGAATTCAATTGCATTTGGTTTACCAAAAGCAAATCTAGAAACTAGTCACCCTAAATGTATAGATGCATCAAATATATCTCCAGAGACCAGATCCATAAATGTTTCAGATCAAGACAAAAATGTGTCAGACTTTGTGCAACAAGCATCATCAAGCTCAACCAAACGAAGAAGTGATACTCAAAATGAAGAATCAAATGCCAAATTTCGCAAAAGGAGCACGAGTTCCAATAACCCACAAACCGGTGAAAAAGTCGAGTTGAAACATCATAGATTTGGTAGTGTTGGTAGCCAAACTCGCAATGTTAATGAAGAAATGAAAGGAACACATGGGAAATCTGGTAACCCTATAAATGTAAAAGATTTCGAAGCTTTAAGTCTTTTACAGACGAGGAAACGCGGACTCGATGAAGGTTTAAAAACCATGTTAGATGAGCCATCCACTTCAAAAAAGTTGAAGCAACAAGTTGAGTCGGATTTGGTTATAAAAGACGGTGAAACATCCAACGAAGACCGCATCTGAAATGGAATATCATATACTGATTTTTTTAATATCTGTCAGGAAACACGTTATGGCAGGTCAATGCAAAAAAACAAGGAAATTACTCTGTATTTATATTTTTGTATTGTGACGCAACTTACTTTTTAAGTGCAATTTGTAATTACAATGATTTTTTTAATGAATCTATAAAATTTACAAAATATCTTTAAAAAATTATAAATATGAATCGTTTTGTGAATTCGAAAATCCCCGAAGAAATTTTTAATGTGTGAAATTGACGTTTTAAAATACATTACTTTTTATTATACATTTTTACTTTGTTGTACAAATTAACTAGTATCTTTTTTACTGTAATGAAACATTTTTTGTAATAAATAATGTTTTTAACTTTCTAATATCGAAATTATTGATTACAATTAAATTCTTTAATATATTTTTACAATTTTTTTATAATATATATTTTTTACTGTGCAAGTTGTCTTAACCATTACACGTAGTTAAGCTAAAGTGGAAATATGGGTAAAAATTTACTTTACGGTCACCCTTGGCGACTTTTTCAAAATCTCGCCAAAAGTCGCTATTTTGGCGACTGTTGTCCAATAGGGTTGCTGCAACTCCTTGTCAGGTCGGAGGGGGGTGCCATTTAAAAAAAATTATCGCCAAATGTGGAAAAAATCGTGCCAAGTGTGAACGTAAGGTGCCAAGTGTGAGATAACTTGTAGACGATCAAATAAAACGAGGTAGTTAAAAAATACGAGGTAGTTTTCACGGGTCTTTCATTCAAGATAGGCCCCGAACCGTCGTCAATAGCTCATCATGCAGTTCTAGTTCGACGTTAATTAATCAACTTTTAGTCTGGTGCATTGTCAACTGGGTTATCACGTTTAAGGTTAGTTAAATTAATGTGACACTGAAAGTGTGCTAAGGTTTTGGTGACTGTTCAGGTTGGTTTGATTACTTAACGTCGCAAATGCCTCGTACTTTTAAACGATGGTCAAATGATGGGGAAACACCTGAACTGGCACACAACGCTTTCAATAGACTTTGGGACTTTGGACACCGATCAGATTTATCGTGCAACAGTCCTGTATATACACCAGTATAATTTGTTGTCTGGATGACTTTCTAGTATTTTTGTGGTGAATCTGGAACCCTCCGATCACTACATTTTTACTTTTCTTTGTCAAGTGCATCGCACGGATTCGAACCGAAAATCCTCTGATTACTAACTGAACGCCTTTATCCAATAAGAAACTGGAGTCCCTGTGACTGTTCAGGTTTTTAGTTGCCCTAAAGTCACAACAGGCAATTGGTGACCAACAATTCATTATCTAAGTCATAAAAATGGCAAAAAAAACATTATTTCATAATTCTTTTTGCAATGGTCAGGTTGGTGGAAACAAAGGCGCGCTGGGTATGCATAATGAGCTAATAACGATGGTTGGGTTAGTTAAGTTTACGATGCACTAAAGCTGATCAAATGGTCAGGGTGAGGGATTTAATCTTAAAAACCCGGGCTAACCTAAAACCTAAGCTGACGTTGCACACTTTGGATAGGCTAAGTTCACAATGGGCTATTGGAGAAAATTCCGGATCTATCCGGAAAATGGGATGGTTAAATTTACGTCGCTATAGAGCTACAGAATAAGTATTTGGTGAAGGTTCGATATTTATCCAGAAGGACAACTCCATGGATACTGTCTCGTAATTTGGTTGTTGATTGGGAATAGCCATCCACAAATTTCATACATTAACTAAAGTGAGAACATTTGGACTACGGCTAACCAGAACAGCTTCTCCCTCTATACGGTGCATATAGGTTGGTCGGTTAATTGACATCGCAATATAGTTGCATAATAGGCTATTGGTACCGGTTCGGGGTTTATTTCGAAAGAATGACCGGCGAAGATTACCTCGTAATTTTGAGCCATGGTTAGATGATGAGGTCATCACCTTAGCTGGCACACGACTCGCCCTCAATAGGTTTCAGAACATTGAACATCTCGAAAGAAACAGAAGAAATTTCCAGTTTAATACTTACTAGTTGTGTTGAAATACGATCAGCTGATGAGGAAGGAAGCTTTCACAATTAATAAAAGGGAGGATATTCGGACCAGGACAAATTTAATAGGCACCACCCACTTCGGTACTGTATGTCCATGTTTGATGGCAAAAATTGTTTGGTTTGGTTAATAAAGTTAGAGCTGCACAGTAGGCTATTGGCGACTGTTCGGAGGCTAGGTTGAAAGAATGTCCTGGGAACGATGCCTCGTAATTTTGAACAATGGTCAGATGACGAGGACAACACCTGAATTGCACAACAATAGGTGTCAAGACTTTGAACCTCGATCAGATCTACCGTGCACCAGTCCGGTATACACGCAAATATAATTTGTTGGATGTTATGGACCACGTTCTCTAGTATTTTTGTAGCGAAGCTGGCTATCCTTAGATCGCAAGGTCACTACTATTTAACTTTTCTTTGCCATGTCCACGACATGGGCTCGAACTAGCAATCCTCTGATAACCTTTATCTACTGGTCAACTCGGGGCCCCAGCCTTTTCTACAATCTGTGTCTATGTTTGACGGCAAAAATTCCTATTACGAAGATCCTATTACGAAGATTACAGCTCCCGGGTCATTCTAGATTGGCCTCGAACCGTCGCCAATTGCCCACTGTGCAGGTCTAGTGCGACGTTAATAAACCAAAGTAATAAAACAAACTGGCAACACATTTTGGAATGCAACGTCAGTTTCTGCTTTTATAGAGTTCCGCAAATTACTATGAGTTAAACCTCTGTTGTTGACTTTCAAATTTTAAGGCGTTTTTAGCTTGTACCGACAATATGAATTTACCACACAAAAAGTCCGAGGTTCGTGATGCAGTACCCGAAGACAGCGTCAGCTCACTCGACGACGATGCATCGATGGAAACCAACCCAGAAGCTCGTATTTTAGAAGAAAATGATGAAACAAGACAGCTTCTTGTCAATCCTTCCGATGCTGACATTTCCAGCTCGGATTCAGCTCGGACTGTCGTCGATGCGGATTTACCTCACAATCAGCAAGGATCTGTAAAAGAAGATGCACCAACCGATTCAGAACTGCAAAGGAGTCCAAAGGAAGCTTGCATAAGATTGAATTTGGATATCAGAATTCCAGGCGAACGTGAAGATAATTCCATTAACGAAACTGAATTCCAAAGATCTCCGGGAAGATTCGAGTGTGACAGTATTGCAGGATCATCAAGTTCCAGAACGAGCATAATCCCAAAGGCGAACTTAAGAACGGTGCGATTGGTTTCTGGAAAAATAGTGAACATCAATGATGATTCTATCAGTCAGACCATCCCCAAATCTCTACAACAAAGTAACCAACCCGTATTTCCTACAAACCTTCCAGGTTCATCTTCCCAAAGGGATATTGATGAGGATATTAGTGAAGGTGCGAACAGTGCTTCTAAGAATTCTCAGGAAAGATTCACAAACGCCCAATCGGAGACAGTTGGTGCTGTATCAGAAGACGCAGTTGATCAATCTTTTGAACCCGGATTCACGTATATCAGATCTTCCGATCTCATTGCTGCAGCAGTCGTCAATGCCACCGGCACGCTGGAAAGAGTCCAACACGCCAGAAGTTCTAATGACAGAGAAAAAGTAGTACAAGATACTGAATTGACGTTCAGTTTCGAAAGACAAAGGGACGCGGATACAGTTTTATCCCATGAAACACATGCGAGGTCTACTGAAATGGTTGCGGAGACCATGTTTGAAAGACTGCAAGGAATTGAAAATGAGGGTATCTCTAGTGAACCAACAGAGCAACACAGTGTACAAAATGTCGGTCTGGAATCAAATATCAGTATTGAGAGAATAGATGACGGTAGTGAATCTAACATTGATCCTGGTATTGAAACTAACACTGACATTGATATAGCAGAAGACAGTAGGGAATCTAACATCGATCGTGGCATTGAAACTAACACCGACATTGATACAATGGAAGACAGTAGTGAATCTAACATCGATCGTAGTATTGACGCTAACACTGAAAGAATGGAATTTAGTAGTGAATCTTGTATTGGTCTTGACAGCGTCAAAACTGGCAGTGATTCTAATACGTCATTTGAAAAAATGGAATGCCAAAGTGTGTCATCTGCGAGTCATGAGGATATAGAAATGGAAACTGTAAGTGTAAAAAGTGCGGATGTTGATATAATGGACTATAATAGTGAATCCGCATTAATTGAAAGCGAATCTATCAATAACCAAGAAAGTGAATCAAATAGTAATGAAATGGAAAATATCTCCCAATCAAATATTGATGAAAGTTCAGAAACCCAAATAGAATTTTCTATTCCAAGCATATTAGTTGAAAGTGCATCGAGCAGTAATGAAATAAAAAATATCGCACAATCTAACATCAATGAAAGTGTAGAAACCCAAAGAGAATTTCCTGTTCAACTTGCATCAGTCGAAAGCGAATCAAATAGTAGTGGATTGAAAAATATCATGCAATCCAATACCAATGAAAGTTTAGGAACCCAAAGAGAATTTCCTGTTCAACGTATATCAGTCGAAAGCGAATCAAATAACAGTGAATTGAAAAATATCATTCAATCCAATACCTATGGAAGTTTAGGAACCCGAAGAGAATTCCCGATTCCTCCTACATTACTTAGAAGTGAGCATATCTTTGACCGTGATAGCGACTCTAACAGTAATGAAGTAGAAAATATCAACGAATCGAACATTGGCGAGAATTTGGGAATTGGCAGAAGCTTCTCAATTCCACGTGTAGCATCGCCGGACGCTGATGAATATGAATACAATCAAAATCAAGGTGTTACTCAAGACTGCAAAGCTTCAACAATTGAAAAGGTTACTTCTTGTAAAACAGAGCATTCTGTAAACGTGCCGGAATCCGCCAATCTTGGCGACCAACCATCTTTGAAACGAAAAAGGCATTCTGGAAGCGATACAGGAATAAAAGAAGCCAATGTACCCAAAGTTGGTGGAAGTATTGAAACTCGGACGGGCATAGCAAGTTCACGGACTGGCATAGCAAGTTCACGGACTGGCATAGCAAGTTCTCGCATAGGATTTTCGGATACCGATTCGGATGAATTCAAAGAAAGTAAGGATATTGACAGCAAGGAAAGCCCAAATAAATTTAAGAAGAAAAAGTAAACTTGTGAACTGTCTTCTCATACACGAGTACCTGAGGACTGATTCATCTTTATCTTTGTAAATCTAGAATGCTGCGATTTAGTATTTTTAAATAAGTTTTATTCCAGAAATTGTCTAATGTCCAAATATGTGTTTTTATATGTTCAATTATTGGGATTGTTTTTAAATCCAATTCTACATTTTTAACATTTATGTAAAAGTTTGAGTTTATGAATAAAATAAAAATTTCGATTGATAATATTTTTACATTTATTTATTTTGCGACTAGCATCATTGTAAGTGCATATTACATTAAACTATCATTCCATAAAATAAATTTCAGTTCAAATGCAGAGTGCTATATTTGCTGTAGAGTGCTATATTTGCACCATTAATTTATAAATATAACTGTTAAATGCAATTATCAGTTTTAGTACGAAGTTGGCAAACCCCTGATCGTAAGATCATTACATTTTTATTTTTCGGGTACGATCTCGTAATCTTTGATTACTAGTCAAACTCCTATAACCACTGAGCTACTGGTAGCCTGCGTGCATGGACTGCTCGGTGGTCAATGTCTTGACGCCTATTGAATTTGCATGGGTGCCAGCTTATGTGTTCTCGTCGTATAACCATGGTTCAAAAACACGAGGCATTGTTCCCGTGTCTTACATTCGGGATAGGCTCCAAACCGTCACCAATAGCCCAATGTGCAGCCTAGTGTGACGTAAATTAAGTAAACCAAACCACAATAACGAGATAGACCCTGAATCGCCGCCAATAGCCCACTATGAAACTCTATTGCTACACTAATTCCACCAAACAACGAGGGGCCTCGAGGTATCGTCATCGGATAGCAACCAGTGGGTGGCGAGTTTGAATTGGACTGATACTTTACATTTGACAAAAAAAATAATATGCAGTGAACTTGTGATCGAAGGGTTACTAGATTCACTGCGAAGTAACGACACATTATAGGAATTCATATCTAATTACTACACCGTTTATACGGGACCCCGACAAAAATCTGATCGGGGTCCAATGTAATGATGCCTATTGAGGTTGCGTCTGGCGCCAGCTCCGGTGCTGTCCTAGTCATATAACCATGGCAAATACGAGGCATTTTCCCCGGGTCTTTTCTTCGAGATAAGCCCCGAACCACCGCCGAGGCCTCCGTGGCAAGCGGTTAAAGGCGTCATCTGGGAATACGAAGGTTCCTGGTTCGATGCCAGGCGATGGACTTGACAAAGAAAAGTAAAAAAGTAGTGATCTTGCGATCGGAGGGTTGCCAGCTTCTCTACAAAATACTATAAAAGTCGTCCAAGAACATCCGTAAAAATTAACTGCGTGTACACGGGACTGGTGCACGATACATCTGATCGGAGTCCAAAGTCCCGACGTCTATTGAAGGCGTTGGGTGCCAGTTCTGGTGTTTCCTCGTCATCTGACCATGGTTCTAAAATAACGAGGAGCATGTATGAATGTGTGTGTGTGAATGTGTTCCCAGGTTTTTCCTTCGAGATAGACCCCAAACCGTCGCCAATAGCCCACTGTGCAGCTCTAGTACGACGTTAATTAACCAAACCAACCAAACCGTTTAGCAACATTTCCTAACTGTTAATGGCATCCAAAGCCCTTATATACACCACTGCACGTAAACATTCAAGCCAATTTCCATCACCTACATTCAATCATGGAATCTACGGAGTACAAAGAAAGAGAGCAGAGGATCCTGCGTTGCGCTCGACTATTCAAAGCCAAAAAATACATCAAGGACATGAAGAACGAGAAATTGAATAAATCGATTCTGGAAAGACTAGAAACAGTCTACGTCGACATGCTGGGGCTGAAGTGCGTGACTGAAGATATCGCCGAGATGGATAAAGAAGTTGGATTGAGCGCCAACCAGATGCAAAAGCGCCAAGTATTCGTCCTCATCAAGGATCGATTCATGGAGCAGATTGACGAAGCTGTCGAGTTTTTAGAATCTGAAACGTACCTGTTGAGTGTCGGTAGCGGATTTGTTGCTATTCTGGATGACTTGGATCGAGCGACGGCTATATTGACGGCGAGAGTCCGTAATTATGCGACTAATCATCCGAAGAACTCATAAAGATGTATAGAATGTTAAGTCATAACGATACTGTACTTGAAATGCATATTGCGTTGTGTTTGAAAAATTTGCTTATTAAGAAGTAGCGGACGATTTGCTATTGTGAGAAAAGCAATTGTTGTGTTTGTAAAATGATGACTTGTTCAAGGATTGCATATTAAAAACTATCTTTAACCTGGTGTGAACTAACTTTTAACTTTAAGATCCCCAAATACGTATATTTTTTTTTATCATATCATCAGGACAGTGCTGATTAAGATATTTGGAAGATTGGGGTATTACATACCAATTACCTAGTTGTAGTACTCACACGTAGATATATCATGGGGCGGGTTCTTCAACTAAGTAACTGATGTGTAATAATAGATATTAAAATGATGACATAATCAAGGATTACATATTATAAACTAACTTTAACCTGGTCTAAACTAACTTTAACATCCCCAAATACGTGTATTTGTTTATCATATCGTCACCCTAGTCTTGATTAAGGTATTTGGAAGATTAAGGTATTGTACCAATTACCTAGTTATAATACTTACCCGTAGATATATCATGCGGCGAGTTTTTCAACTAAGTAACTGGTATATAATAACTAAATATTCCCATAGTGTTATTTAGCATTAGCCCGACGATAAAAACACTAATTTTATTTATAGTTCTTCAGCGAAATATCAATCAAATTATTTACGAGACTATTCAATTAAAATGTATTAACTTTCAGATTAGAAAATGCTATATGTTTTACATTTGAATGACTAGTATTTTTAAATTAAAGAGATTGTATTTGAAGCATAAGCTATAGTTTAAATTACGAATAGTGTTAGATGATAGTAAGATTTTTACTATTACATTTACTTCGTTATTAGATTAAATTAAATTATATGTATAGGTTTCTAAATGTATGTACAAAAAGCTTTATATTAAATGCTATTTTTTATAAAATTAAGTTTTTATTACTTTTTTTATGTTCAATGTCCTGTCTCAATATAAGTATAATATTTCCGCGAAGTGAATGAAGCAATTAAATATTTTTCAATTTAATAGATGCTTTCACTTTACATAAACACATTTGATACTTAATTAAGATAAAACGTAATTCTAATTTTAAAAATTTGTAAAATAATCGATTATTGATTTTTTTATAATGTATATTTTTTCATCTTAAGACGTGTTTTTACAAAATAAAGAAAATTAAGTAATGTATGCATTGTATGAATATTTTTTAATTAAGCATTTTTAGGAACTTAAAGATGGTTTTTAGAAGAAAAAAAATTGTAAGTGTAGTTAAAATACAAGTATAAAGAATATAACTACTCAAACGCAAGATTGCTTGAAATTGATTTCACGCTAAAGCTGATGAAGGTTCCGGATCTATTTCAAAGGTTTGGTTTGGTTAATTTACCATCGCACAAGAGCTGCACACTTGGCTATTGGCGACTGTGCGGGATCTATCACGAAAAAAAGACCCTGGAAAACATACACACACACATTCATGCAAGCCCCTCGTTATTTTAGAAACATGGTCAAATAACGAGGACGACACCTGAGATGCCAAACTATTCAATTTGAGTGGGACTGAGGACATTAAATCTCAACCGATTTAACGTGCACCAGTTCCCTATAAACGGTAGATATTGGTTAATAAACGTCGCACTAGAGCTGCACACATGGCTATTGGAGACGGTTGGGGCCTATCTCGAAGGAAAGACCCGGGAACGATGCTTCGTATTTTTGAACCATGGTCAGATGACGAGGACAACACCTTGAGCTGGCACCCATGCATTCAATAGGCGTCAGGTTTGGTTTGAATATTTAACGTCGCACTAGAGCTGCACAGTGGGCTATTGGCGACAATTCGGGTTGGTTGGTTTTGTTAATTAACGTCGCACTAGAGCTGCACAGTGGGCTATTGGGGACGGTTCGGGGTCAATCACGAAGGAAAGACCCGGGAACACATACACATTCACACACACATTCATACACACATTCAAACATGCACCTCGTTATTTTAGAACCATGGTCAGATGACGTGGAAACACCTGAACTGGCACCCAACGCCTTCAATAAACGTCGGGACTTTGGACCCCGATCAGATGTATCGTGCACCAGTCCCGTATACACGCCAGTATAATTTGTTGGATATTCTAGACGACTTTCTAGTATTTTTGTAGTGAAGCTGGCAACCCTCCGATCGCAAGATCGCTACTTTTTTACTTTTCTATGTCAAGTCCATTTACCGGATTCGAACCACCAATCCTCTGATTAGTAGCTGAACGCCTTACCAACTGAACAACTGGGGCTCGCGACAATTCGGGGCTATCTCGAAGGAAAGACGAAAAATACGATGCCTCGTATTTTTGAACCATAGTAAGATGCCGAGGAAACACCTGAACTGGTACCCAACGCCTTCAATAGATGTCGTAACTTTGGACCCCGATCAGATGTATCGTGCACCGGTGTCCCGTATACGGGCCGGTATAATTTTCTGGATGTTCTGGATGATTTTACAGTATTTTTGTAGCGCAACTGGTTGCTCTCCGTTTAAAAGATCACTACTTTAAAAAAATTTTGTCAAGTCCATGGTACTGGCTTATATTCTCTGATTATCAATTGAGCTGATTGGCAATTCTCTGATTATCAGCTGAACGTCTTTATTCACTGGGATACCGAAGACCCTGCGGGTGATGAGGAAAGATTGATAGGTAAATAATGTCGCACTAGAGTTGCACAGTGGGCTCGGTTCGGAGTCGATCTCGAAGGGTCAGATACATCACAAAAATGGCCTAATCTGATTGGAATGTTGCATTAATTGTACAAAATTGGGCATTTCTATTACAGGGGCATTTCTTTCAATGCTTCAGTGAAGATTACGAATTGTCACTGACACCTAATCTCATAGCCCTAGGGTGATAAAAGCGTATCGGATTACTAACCAGCCATATAATTGGACTCGGGATATATAATTGTAAGCTCATGTCTGTTCCCATAAAACTGATAACGACTGATCAACAATGATCGAACTGATTACGACTAACAAAAAGGATCGAACTGATAACGACTGAACAACAATGATCGAACTGATAACGACTAACAAACAGGATCGAACTGATAACGACTGATCAACAATGATCGAATTTATAACGACTGATCAACAATGATTGAACCGATAACATCGCATCAACAATGATCGAACTGATAACGACTGATCAACAATGATGAAACTGATAACGACAATCATTTGATTCCCATGATGAACTGGTTGAAAAATTAAGTGCGAATGTGACCGAGTCTTTAATCGAGTCGATATCCCAGGGGCCATCGCGCATAACCCATTATGTAGCCGTAGTGCGACGTTATTCTAACCATACTCAATTGTAATACTTTGTAATCGGTGGCAACAGCATTAATTTTTGCAATAATTCGAAATGCTTTTTAAATAGTCGGTATTTGGTGACTGGTTGACATTACATAGTTGCAACATCTGAAAGTTATATCAACAAATTATGAGTATGGACCTTGAGGAAATGGAAGCTAGACTCGCTCGCGTATCTAAGCTCATTCGAGTCAATCACTATATTAAGCATATGAAAAATGAAGTAATGCCTCCAGCTGTTCTAGCAACGTTGCAAATAGCCTACATCGACATGATGAGATTGAAACAAACCCTCAAAAACCTTGCCATCATAGATAGTGTCAGCACATATGAGGGACCTGAAGACCTGTACCAACGCTACTCTTACATATACGTCAAAAACCATCTTCTTGACAAGATTGAAAAAGCAATTATTTTTCTGGAATCTCATACGAACGTTTTGTCTACTTCTGGCAGTTTTATGACAATTTTGGAAGATTTGGAACGCGCTACTCTTATTTTTAGAATGAGAGCCCAGAATTTTGTTGCTGTGTTACCTCAGCAGGAAGGCGACAACAGTCCCGACGTGAAGGAAGGCGACGAAATTCCCGACGTGAAGGAAGGTGACAACAGTCCCGACGTGAAGGAAGGAGACGAAATTCGCGACGTGAAGGAAGGCGACGAAATTCCCGACGTGAAGGAAGGCGACGAAATTCCCGACGTGAAGGAAGGCGACGAAATTCCAGACGTGAAGAAAGACTGCGAGAGTCCAGACGTGAAGGAATACTGCGAAACTCCAGACGTGAAGGAATACTGCGAAACTCCAGACGTGAAGGAATACTGCGAAACTCCAGACGTGAAGGAAGATTGCGAAACTCCAGACGTGAAGGAAGGCGATAACTGTCCTGACGTGAAGGAAGACAGCAAAAGTCCAGACGTGAAGGAAGGCCCCAGTCCCGACGAGAAATTAAAGAAAATGTTAACGTAAATGTGATAAAATATTTACAGATAAGTTATTTACAGATTCCTAAATTCTTTTAGGTGTAGGATATTTTATAAAACGTGCAGAGTACTATATTTTTATATACAAAACGCGTCACAAATTATGTGGCTAACAAGTTACTGTCGCAATATAAAGAAAAATTTGCCATTTTCTGTGTACCTGCGTCTGAGCTTTCCATGAAAATTTCCATAGCAAAATCTTTTGAAATATATTGGAAATATAGTGACTAGTTATTAAAATAAATGCTGATTTTAATAATTTTGGTAATAACTTTAGATTCTTATGACTGTTTTATTTCAGTTTTGGAATATTTTGAGCTGATAGCATGTTTTAAAATACATTCCATGAACTTATTAATAAGCTTTTATCTCCATACGACGTAAGTTTAATATTTTAGCTATAATATATATTAAAAATAAACTTCAAGACTACTAGGATTTAGTCTAATTTTCGTAAATGTTTTCTGGATTAACCTCTAGATTGAACTTGTTTGTATATTTTTAAGTATTTAGTTATGCAAAATAAAGAAATTTTATTTATTATTAAACTTGGGTATTTGCTTTATAATTATATTTTTGCTCTTATTAAAGGATTATTTCTGTTAAATAATTATTTTCTTAAGTATTTCCAATTCGTATCGTCTATGAAGTAATAAAAAATATAACTAATATATTAAGTGAATATGTTTGTAATATTATGCACTTTACTAGAACGAATTAAGATGGGAATGTCTAAATAACTTGTGAGGTAATAACTTCAGAAATTGAAATAACAATAATTTAAAATTGTCCTATTTGATTTAATTTTTTTATGTTATAAAAGATTTGTTACGCTTTCCCTAAAATATTGACATATACATAAAGCTGAGATATTGATATTTTCCTACACTGTTTATAATAAATAAATTATTCATATACTTGTAGTTGTATATTAATGATATATAATTTTTTTCTAAATATCCGATTTGGTTTCTACAGTATCTGGTGGTAACTAATTTATTGAATACATTTAGAATTAGTACTTTAATGGTAAAGCAAGCAATTATTGAACAAATAAATGTAAGTTAATAAATGTAGTTTACTAACAAAATCTTGCGATCAGTTAAACTTTACCATTAAGGGTAGGGAAATGCATGTTGATGAAGTGCTATAATCAGCTCCCTACAAGCGAAACTATATATTGAAGATTTAGAATATTGTCTGGTTATTGTTAGCAAAAGATGTAATGTTTGTATTTTGAAAGTTAAATTGAAAAGCTTTTTTATTTGAATTTATCATAAATATACTATTTGTGAAACCAAACTTGTAAATAAAACTAAGTAATTAGACATCAATCGATCAAATTATGACTATCCTCTACTCATGTGGGTGCTGGTGAACAACACAGCCTTTTGTTGGTTTGGTTGACGTAAAACCGTAGTAGAATTACCCAATGTTTTATTGGGATGGATCGGGATCTATCCCGTTGGGAAAATCCCGTAACACTGCCTCGTAATTTAGAACTATATCATTTGGTTGGTTGAAATACCATCACTATAGAACTTCAGCCGATAGTTCGGGATCTGTCCATGCACAAAAGACCCGAGAACGCTGTTTCGTAATTTCGAACCATGGTCATAGGATGATTACACCCGAGTTGGAACTCCAATTCAGAAATTCTACACTATGATCAATAAAAATACATTTGAACCGTTGGAATTGTTCTGCAACGAACTAGGAACACAGTGTGCCTGTGCACACACTTGTTTTTGCCCTCTATTGTCACGCAATAGTTTATTTGCGAAGGTTTGGTTAGGTTAATTAACGTCGCACTAGAGCTGAACATTGGGCTATTGCGAAGTTTCGGATTCTGTCTCGAACCTTTTAAACACTGCCTCGTAATTTTGGTTGGTTGGTGTTGGTCAATTTAAACCAGATATAATCAAACCTTAGGGACAGTGTCAATCATACTATCACAGTCCTTATTTTTAATGAAATAAGTTTTGTGGGCTGAATTAAAGCAGCACTACAGCTACGTAATGGGCTATCCAGACGCAAAGAGTCGGGAACATGATCAGATATGTAGTGCAATGCCTAAGTTGGCACTCCACTCTTTTCAATTACATGTATATGTGGACGAAATTATTTAGGTTTTGGGTTTTGTTAAATAACGTCGCACCAGAAATGTACAGTGGGCTATTGGCGACGGTTCGGGGCCCATTTCGAGGGAAAGATCCGGGAATGATGCCTCGTATTTTTGGATCATGGTCAGGAAATTATTTAGGACAACACCAGAAATTATAATCCCACTTCAGGTAAAGCGTCAATCACTATATCACGGTCATTATTTTTGTGACCAATAACTGATTGTATATTTAGTTACTTATTTTAGCAACGTTTAATTATATTTTAAGATTTTGTGTAGAAAATTGTCATTGCATTTCTGCTGTTAGTGAATCTCACAAATTCTTTCACCCAATTAGTGCGACAAGGGCAAGATTTCTCAAGCTCTATCATAAATGGATCCGCAAATTGCAGAAGTAGAGAAGAAATTCAATTGCTGCAGCGACCTTCTCCGAGCCCAAATCTTCGTGAAGCAACGCAAGCACGAAGAAGTGGATCACGATGTCATCAAAGTCGTAGTCGCCACTTACACCATGATTGAGCGACTGAAGGAAGTCGATGAAGTCATCGTCAAACTGGGAAAAGTCGGCCGACTTAAAAAAGAGCAGCGAGATAAGCGAGATCTGCATGAGTTTATCAAAGAAGATCTTTTGGAGCAAATCGGCGAATCGATCCGATATATGGAATCGCATACTAATTTTCTAACGACTAAGTCGGATGTGGTGTCCGTTTTGGACGACTTAGATGAAGCGACTTTAATTTTCAAAAGGACTATCTTTAACTGTGTGCAAAGAGTAAAGGAAATAAAAAAGATGTGACATGGAATTTGCCTCAATTTCAAGATAGTTTTGTGATCCTTGATACAGAAGTTCAAATGACGTAAACCACGTCCAGATGCAGATGTCATATACCATGTAACTTTCCTTGAAAAGTATCCTGGCAGTCAAGTGCCATTTGCCACTAGCACATTCGTTGAATAGGTGTTAGCAACTATGCCATAAACCATAATATGTGTGTAAACAGTAAACAAACTAATTAAGGTGTGACATGGAAATAACTATATTTAACTGTGTGCAAACTTTCTACAAACTAAATAAGGTGTGACCTGGAATTTGCCCCAATCGCAAGATAATTTTGTGGTCCTTACTAAGTTCAAATGACGTAAACCACGTCCAGATACAGATGTCATATACCATGTAACTTTCCTTGAATAGTATCCTGGCAGCCAAGCGCCATTAGAACATTCCTTAAATATGTGTTAGAAACTATGCCATGAACCATACTATGTGTGTAAACAGTAAACAAACTAAATAAGGTGTGACCTGGAATTTGCCCCAATCGCAAGATAATTTTGTGGTCCTTACTAAGTTCAAATGACGTAAACCACGTCCAGATACAGATGTCATATACCATGTAACTTTCCTTGAATAGTATCCTGGCAGCCAAGCGCCATTAGAACATTCCTTAAATATGTGTTAGAAACTATGCCATGAACCATACTATGTGTGTAAACAGTAAACAAACTAAATAAGGTGTGACGTGGAATTTGCCTCAATTTCAAGATAGTTTTGTGGTCCTTACTACAGAAGCTCAAATGGCGTAAACCACATCCAGGTACAGATATCATATACCATGTAACTTTCCTTGAAAAGTATTCTCGCAGTCAAGTGCCTTTATCCACGAGTACATACCTTGAGTTAGTGTCAGAATTTACCGTAAACTATACTGCGTCTGTGAACAACCAGAGTAAAGTAACGCAAAGTTTACTTAAATTTCGCAAACAGATATTTTTATACTGTTTTATTTGCGAGTTAAAGATTGGTAAGTGTCATTACCTATCTTACACGTAAACGATGCCTTAAACCAGATGTTGATAACCAAGAATGAATTCTCTGAATGCGATGTCATCAACAACGTATCCTGATTTTATGAGTAACGTACACAGTTCTATACCAAAGATACTACGATTCATCAATTAACGTCACTCAAACATTTATTTATATATTATACAGCTAAAATACATTTTATATCTTTGATAGTTTTTGTATTGAAATGTCTTTTAAATATAAAAGGAATTTAATGCTTTTACTTTAAAGTAATGCAGATGATTTTCATATATCTAGCGTGGTTTAAGTTGACAAAAATTGTATATAATTTCTATGACTTTTTATGCCATTCCAGACTTATAGTTTGTGCTTGACCTTAAATGTTTTTAGTCTTCAATGTTTTACGAATTTCATTATTTATTTACGTGTACTTTTAACCGACTCTATTGCAAATTGCAAAAAGTTCCCTAGATTTTTTTTCACACTAGATATTTTGTCTTGCAATGTCAAAGTTCTATTAAAAAATTTAATTGATATATCTATGTATGCATTTGTGATCTCTTTAAGCTTTTTTCAGGTATTTCGTAATCGTTTATTTAAATTTCATTCAGTAGTTAAATATTGGGGAAAGATATAGTATTATGAAATCATATCGGATATTTTTGCCGCGAATTTCGACATGCCTAAAAGCTTGCAATATTAACAATAAATTTACCGATATTGGTATAGATGTATTGTAGGACATTTGGTGCGAGTTTTTTTTTGGGGGGGGGGGGGTGGGGCTATAAATGCATATTATGGAAACCCCGCTTGACTTGGATGGTATTTTTCGATTCTTGCGATGTCTTTCATTCTGACAACCCTATGACATCATCGTGTTGCGCATTTGTTTTGCGGTTCCCAGAACAATTTGTAGCGGCAATTTCGAATAGCAGCGGAAGAATTCATCAACGCGTTTTAAAATCATCGGTGTTACCATGGTAACTGCTTAAACGAGAAGACGTGTCAAGTATTTAATTGTCAGGTTAGTGTACTACAATTGATTAATTACAATTACCAGTAATTACAATTGATGAAATCTTTCAGTAAATAAACTCGGTATTGAAGCTGATACTGATTAAATAGAAACTAACAGAAATGTTATCCTAGACGAGTATGAAAATATTTAGAAATTTAACCTTCTCGTTGTGTTTTTAAACTATTGATTTCCAGATTTACAAAAAATAAGCTGAAACTTAAGACCGGTTTACACGCTCGGCAAAAAAAAATTGTCGAAGAAGGGACCGGGGAACACAAATGCCGCAGAGGGTGACGGTTCCAAGACTCTCGAACATAAAGAAAAATAAGGTGGGATGGAACGCATGCATGTTAAATTACAGGCGGCAATATTGCGCACTTTATCTTTATGAAACTCTTTAACGCAACACTTCTGTCGTTGAATTTATAATAAATTTATATGTCCGAAACACCTTCATATAAATATATCAACAAAAACCTGACATTTGGTGGAGCAGCTGGAGATCGAATTCGGGGTCTTTCACAGACAAATCGCAATTGTTTAATTAGTTGTCCTGAACCAATTTGTGACTATGAACCTGATGATGTCCTAAGAAAGTGGAAATCTCGCAACGGCGAGCGGGCAACCGCGCGGCAGACGCTCGACCTGACTAAAATGCCGCGGTCATAAGCGCGGCAGATGCTAAACCAGACGAAAACGAATTTTATGAAGAGAAGATTGGTTTGTATGGCAACCCCGGGACAGCGGCGATTGGTGTAACCAAAAAGGAACCTACAACCTCAATCGATCTACCATAAGCAGCAACCCGGTACAAAGATCCTATGATCGTTTAAAGACATGTTGTTGAATTTGTGATAAATTTATTTTTTATATCTCTAAGGTATTGTTCGGCGGTTTTGTACAAGTACAAATATCTATGTCTTCAATAACGGAAACCTTCCATTAAATATACAAGTAGGGACTGCGGTCAAGTTTAACATCATCGGGAATTCGCGTCGGCAAGGAAAAGGGAACAGAGAACAAAGACGCCGCAGAATGTACAGAAAAGAGGACTGTTCCAAGAAGTCCGAAGATGATAAATAAGGTGAGATGAAACGTATGAATATTAATACGTAGGCGACAATGATGTATACTGTTTTTGAACTCGACAATGCAGCACTCGTGCTGTTGAATCTGTAATAAATGTAAGGTTCTGTGTAAAGATGGATGGTTTTGTACATGTATACAAATTGACGTTTCGAAAAATAAAATATATCTTCCTTGAAGCATACCTATGGGAAATGCGGACAAAGATAAACATCTCTGACACACCAGGGTTCCACGTCTCAGAGGAGAAGAGACCGATGAACAAAGACGCCGCAGAATGTACAGAAAAGTTCCAAGAAGTCCGAAGATGATAAATAAGGTGAGATGGAACGCATGCATGTTAATACGTATGCGACAATGATGTATACTGTTTATGAACTCGACGATGCAGCACTCGTGCTGTTGAATTTGTAATAAACGTAAGGTTCTGAATAAATATGGATGGTTTTGTACATGTATACAAATTGATGTTTCGGAAAATAAAATATATCTTCCTTGAAGCATACCTATGGGAAATGCGGACAAAGATAAACATCTCTAATACACCAGGGATCCACGTCGCAGAGGAGAAGAGACCGATGAACAAAGACGCCGCAGAATGTACAGAAAAGTTCCAAGAAGTCCGAAGATGATAAATAAGGTGAGATGGAACGCATGCATGTTAATACGTATGCGACAATGATGTATACTGTTTATGAACTCGACGATGCAGCACTCGTGCTGTTGAATTTGTAATAAACGTAAGGTTCTGAATAAATATGGATGGTTTTGTACATGTATACAAATTGATGTTTCGGAAAATAAAATATATCTTCCTTGAAGCATACCTATGGGAAATGCGGACAAAGATAAACATCTCTAATACACCAGGGATCCACGTCGCAGAGGAGAAGAGACCGATGAACAAAGACGCCGCAGAATGTACAGAAAAGTTCCAAGAAGTCCGAAGATGATAAATAAGGTGAGATGGAACGCATGCATGTTAATACGTATGCGACAATGATGTATACTGTTTATGAACTCGACGATGCAGCACTCGTGCTGTTGAATTTGTAATAAACGTAAGGTTCTGAATAAATATGGATGGTTTTGTACATGTATACAAATTGATGTTTCGGAAAATAAAATATATCTTCCTTGAAGCATACCTATGGGAAATGCGGACAAAGATAAACATCTCTGACACACCTGGGTTCCACGTCTCAGAGGAGAAGAGACCGATGAACACCGCAGAATGTACAGAAAACAGGACTGTTCCAAGAAGTCCGAAAATGATAAATAAGGTGAGATGGAATGCATGCATGTTAATACGTAGAATATATAATATACGTATGTATACTGTTTATGAACTCTCGACAATGCAGCACTCGTGCTGTTGAATTAGTAATAAATGTAATGCTCTCTGTGTTGATGGATGGAGCAGGGTGTGACAGGGTATTTAGCAAGCGCCACACTGACGTCAATCAAAATCATGTGTGAAGAAGAACTATTAAAATTTACAGATTTGCACCAGGACATCAAAGACAAAACGCGAACCACTGTGCAAGAGGTGACGGAGAAGAAAAAGATATCTGCGCTCAGCGATTCTTTTGACGGGCACATGTACTACCTGACTATCCCCGGGAACACAGGAGGACCCACCCCTGGCAAACATTCCAAAGGATCTTCGTACCCTTCCCCATTAATCAGAAGCTTTGCTGAAATGCGGCCCATGGCGGATGAGTCACCGAAAGATGCATCGAATTTTCCCGAAGACGGTTATGACGAATCACTGGAGACTCCCGTTGAAGAAAAGAACGAAGTGGCTAGACTCGCCCATGCAACACTAAACTTTGTTGAGGAATCTCTTCTAAAGACGGGATCCCCAGAAGAAGGAGCGAGCCTTCTCGAGGACTTTTTGAAGCCTGTGGAAGTGGAATTCGATCAGGCTGAAAGGGATTTTGTGGAAGGGGTGTCTAAATTCGTGAGGACAATTAACTATCTAACAGTAATGCAGTAAAAAACCATGCCATAACCGATTGTATCAGTATAACATTAACCTTGAGTGAAAAGCAACAGTTGCATTCAGCCTACTTGCAAACAGGCGAGTTCTTTACAGCACCAGTGATAATGATTTAAAAAAATTGGATGCTATGAATAATTGCACATTTTTCCTTATTAATGATGAACTTGATGCTGGAAATTCTGTATCGATACACAGTACTGAGTTCAAGGTAGATAATGCAATTCTATTAAAGCATCACTTTCCAGAATTGCAATTTTTGTAAAGTAAAACTGATAAACTGAATTGATAACTAAAAGTATTTTTAAAAACAAAAGAAGTTTACCGGTATACATACAAGTTTACAAAAATTTTCAAAACAAAACTTGTGTACAACATTTTTAATTTTTTTTTTAATTTATAGATACCTATATATCAGCAAAAATGAAGCTCGATGAAGCCTTACTAACATCAAATGTTAGTGACGAATCTTCGGTGTCCCTACTGGATTCTCCGAAAAGAAAAAAAGGTGAGGTATCATGCTGGTATCCCAAAACATCAGAAGAATTTCAATACTGATCTGACATGTTCCTTTTCAAGTGTTGATGAAGTTCCAGCAACACAAGGGCAATCTACTCCAAACCAAAACGATGGCTTGCTGACAACGTCATTTTTAATTTCTTGTGAACTCAGTAAGTATTTTTATATTTTAATGCAAAACCAAACCACTGAAACATCTGCTTGAAAACCAAAAGAGACAAATGGTGAACGTATCCACATATCAAAAGTGTAAAATATCCATGACATTCGTCTCCTAGATTTGCTGCATTTCTAAAACGCATAAAAGAATTGATTTCTAAACATGATGTAAAATGGGATGAAGAGGCTAAAACGTTGTATGATATTCCAGAAGGTTCGCCAAAGAAGGCAATAAAGATATAAGAAAGATTTCCACGCCAAACAGAATGCAACTACAGGGTTGTATTCTATACCTCGTGCTTGGCGTAAATCTTTTAATACACAATCACAAGTTGGCGACTGCGCGAGGATTGTTATGATTTTAGAATTCAAAATATATGTACATATTCCACACGTAATAGTTGACAATTAACTATCTAACAGTAATGCAGAACAAAAATATATCTTAACCGAAATTATTAATATAACGTTAACCGTGAGTGAAAAGCAACAGTTGCATCTAGCCTACTTGCAAACAGGTGAGTTCTGTACAGCACCAGTGTTAATGATTAAAAAAAATTGGATTCTATGAATAATTGCAAATTTTTCCATATTAATGATGAACTTGCTGTTGGAAATTCTGTGTCGATACATAATACAGGGTTCAAAGTGGATATCGCAATTCTATTAAAGCATGACTTTCCAGAAGTGCAAATTGGTTTAATAAAACTGATTCTGCTTAATAAGAGTATTGTGCAAGAAATACCAGTTATAACATTTGCAAATATCCTTTGAGGCATAAGGAAGAATTTTCTGAAGATTTCTGAAGCCCCAGTGCAGGATTTTACACCTGATAATGTCCCAAAAAGTCGAAATCTAACGAGGGAATTGGCGACTGGACAACCGCGCGGTAAACGCTCGACCAGACCAAAATTTCCGTGCCCATCCACGAAACAAATTTCCAAAGAATTCTTCTAACAGAATCAAATTGCCTTCGAGATTTGCTGCATTTCTCGAAAGCACAAAAGTTTTATTTTCTAAGCATGATGAAAAATGGGATGCAGAGTATACACCTTTGTATGAGATTCAAGAAGTTTCGCCAGAAAAGGCTATAAAGGAATGGTCAAGATTTCCACGCAGAACAGAAAGCAACCTCTGTTTTGTATTCTGTACCTCACCAACCAAGTAATGCACAGGCACATCTTCTTAACTTCCTATTGGAGACGCGTCCCCATGTGGCGCCAACAAAAAGCGGCGTGAATATATGACCAGAAGAGAATGGAAGACCTAAACAACCCACCTTCACCTCCAACCAACAGGCCTCGGAACAGATATGTCGTTTACAAGAGTATCTTTGAGTAACATTCGGAGTTCAACTTGCTATGAGCCTGGAAGCCTGATCTGGGAGCAATGTCTGGAATACAAACTAATCTGATAATGATACAAGCAACCGAACAAATAACCCAATAAGATTCGGGAACTGTGCAAGAAGAATTAACAATGTATGGGAACTGTATAAAGAGCTCAACACAATTCTGTAAGCTGTGCTAGGAACTCAACAATATTTGGGAGCTGTACAATTAGCTCAACAATATTTGGGAGCTGTACAATTAGCTCAACAAGATTTGGGAGCTGTAGAAGGAGCCAAGCAAGATAAACACAAGAAGTCCAATAAGATATGTGATCAAGGCAGGGAATGGAAACTTAGGAATATTTCAGAACTATGTGTCTGACACGAGAGTTATTTGGACCATAAAGTCAACTAAAAAGGTGTATAGAACAATGAGTCGACCACGACAAGAAAAGACATTTGAAGGAATGCATTTACCACAAGAGATATATTGACGAAGAACATAACTTTACTACTTGATGACGAATCCACTAAAAGTCTGGAGGAAATTGAACATCAAGAATTGACTTTAACTGTATCGCAAGTAATCCCTACAGAAAACTACGAAATGAATTTTCCAATTTCGGAAACTTCTTTACACCATCATCTGTCCATAAAAGTGTAAATAGAAATGATTTCAAATTGAATATTTTTATTTTAGAAATTCCTTTACCTTTAGATACTTTGATATAGATCTTATCTCCAGAGGTGCAACTGGTGAACACTACAAAAAATTTCGTTACTAATATTCCGATTTCTGAAATTCCTTTACTACTTGATGACGAATCCACTAAAAGTCTGGATGAAATTGAACATCAAGAATTGACTTTAACTGTATCGCAAGTAATCCCTACAGAAAACTACGAAATGAATTTTCCAATTTTGGAAACTTCTTTACACCATCATCTGTCCATAAAAGTGTAAATAGAAATGATTTCAATTTGAATATTTTTATTTTAGAAATTCCTTTACCTGTAGATACTTTGATATAGATTTTATCTCCAGAGGTGCAACTGGTGAACACTACAAAAAATTTCGTTACTAATATTCCGATTTCTGAAATTCCTTTACTACTTGATGACGAATCCACTAAAAGTCTGGATGAAATTGAACATCAAGAATTGACTTTAACTGTATCGCAAGTAATCCCTACAGAAAACTACGAAATGAATTTTCCAATTTTGGAAACTTCTTTACACCATCATCTGTCCATAAAAGTGTAAATAGAAATGATTTCAATTTGAATATTTTTATTTTAGAAATTCCTTTACCTGTAGATACTATGATATAGATTTTATCTCCAGAGGTGCAACTGGTGAACACTACAAAAAATTTCGTTACTAATATTCCGATTTCTGAAATTCCTTTACTACTTGATGACGAATCCACTAAAAGTCTGGATGAAATTGAACATCAAGAATTGACTTTAACTGTATCGCAAGTAATCCCTACAGAAAACTACGAAATGAATATTCCAATTTTGGAAACTTCTTTACACCATCATCTGTCCATAAAAGTGTAAATAGAAATGATTTCAATTTGAATATTTTTATTTTAGAAATTCGTTTACCTTTAGATACTTCGCCAGAGATTTTATCTCCAGAGGTGTAACAGGTGAATACTACAAAAAATTTCGTTACTAATATCCCGATTTCTGAAATTTCTTTACTACTTGATGACGAATCCACTAAAAGTCTGGATGAAATTGAACATCAAGAATTGACTTTAACTGTATCGCAAGTAATCCCTACAGAAAACTACGAAATGAATTTTCCAATTTTGGAAACTTCTTTACACCATCATCTGTCCATAAAAGTGTAAATAGAAATGATTTCAATTTGAATATTTTTATTTTAGAAATTCCTTTACCTGTAGATACTTTGATATAGATTTTATCTCCAGAGGTGCAACTGGTGAACACTACAAAAAATTTCGTTACTAATATTCCGATTTCTGAAATTCCTTTACTACTTGATGACGAATCCACTAAAAGTCTGGAGGAAATTGAACATCAAGAATTGACTTTAACTGTATCGCAAGTAATCCCTCAGAAAACTACGAAATGAATTTTCCAATTTCGGAAACTTCTTTACACCATCATCTGTCCATAAAAGTGTAAAATAGAAATGATTTCAAATTGAATATTTTTATTTTAGAAATTCCTTTACCTTTAGATACTTTGATATAGATTTTATCTCCAGAGGTGCAACTGGTGAACACTACAAAAAATTTCGTTACTAATATTCCGATTTCTGAAATTCCTTTACTACTTGATGACGAATCCACTAAAAGTCTGGATGAAATTGAACATCAAGAATTGACTTTAACTGTATCGCAAGTAATCCCTACAGAAAACTACGAAATGAATTTTCCAATTTTGGAAACTTCTTTACACCATCATCTGTCCATAAAAGTGTAAATAGAAATGATTTCAATTTGAATATTTTTATTTTAGAAATTCCTTTACCTGTAGATACTTTGATATAGATTTTATCTCCAGAGGTGCAACTGGTGAACACTACAAAAAATTTCGTTACTAATATTCCGATTTCTGAAATTCCTTTACTACTTGATGACGAATCCACTAAAAGTCTGGATGAAATTGAACATCAAGAATTGACTTTAACTGTATCGCAAGTAATCCCTACAGAAAACTACGAAATTAATTTTCCAATTTTGGAAACTTCTTTACACCATCATCTGTCCATAAAAGTGTAAATAGAAATGATTTCAATTTGAATATTTTTATTTTAGAAATTCCTTTACCTGTAGATACTATGATATAGATTTTATCTCCAGAGGTGCAACTGGTGAACACTACAAAAAATTTCGTTACTAATATTCCGATTTCTGAAATTCCTTTACTACTTGATGACGAATCCACTAAAAGTCTGGATGAAATTGAACATCAAGAATTGACTTTAACTGTATCGCAAGTAATCCCTACAGAAAACTACGAAATGAATATTCCAATTTTGGAAACTTCTTTACACCATCATCTGTCCATAAAAGTGTAAATAGAAATGATTTCAATTTGAATATTTTTATTTTAGAAATTCGTTTACCTTTAGATACTTCGCCAGAGATTTTATCTCCAGAGGTGTAACAGGTGAATACTACAAAAAATTTCGTTACTAATATCCCGATTTCTGAAATTTCTTTACTACTTGATGACGAATCCACTAAAAGTCTGGATGAAATTGAACATCAAGAATTGACTTTAACTGTATCGCAAGTAATCCCTACAGAAAACTACGAAATGAATTTTCCAATTTTGGAAACTTCTTTACACCATCATCTGTCCATAAAAGTGTAAATAGAAATGATTTCAATTTGAATATTTTTATTTTAGAAATTCCTTTACCTGTAGATACTTTGATATAGATTTTATCTCCAGAGGTGCAACTGGTGAACACTACAAAAAATTTCGTTACTAATATTCCGATTTCTGAAATTCCTTTACTACTTGATGACGAATCCACTAAAAGTCTGGAGGAAATTGAACATCAAGAATTGACTTTAACTGTATCGCAAGTAATCCCTACAGAAAACTACGAAATGAATTTTCCAATTTCGGAAACTTCTTTACACCATCATCTGTCCATAAAAGTGTAAAATAGAAATGATTTCAAATTGAATATTTTTATTTTAGAAATTCCTTTACCTTTAGATACTTTGATATAGATTTTATCTCCAGAGGTGCAACTGGTGAACACTACAAAAAATTTCGTTACTAATATTCCGATTTCTGAAATTCCTTTACTACTTGATGACGAATCCACTAAAAGTCTGGATGAAATTGAACATCAAGAATTGACTTTAACTGTATCGCAAGTAATCCCTACAGAAAACTACGAAATGAATTTTCCAATTTTGGAAACTTCTTTACACCATCATCTGTCCATAAAAGTGTAAATAGAAATGATTTCAATTTGAATATTTTTATTTTAGAAATTCTTTTACCTGTAGATACTTTGATATAGATTTTATCTCCAGAGGTGCAACTGGTGAACACTACAAAAAATTTCGTTACTAATATTCCGATTTCTGAAATTCCTTTACTACTTGATGACGAATCCACTAAAAGTCTGGATGAAATTGAACATCAAGAATTGACTTTAACTGTATCGCAAGTAATCCCTACAGAAAACTACGAAATGAATATTCCAATTTTGGAAACTTCTTTACACCATCATATGTCCATAAAAGTGTAAATAGAAATGATTTCAAATTGAATATTTTTATTTTAGAAATTCCTTTACCTTTAGATACTTTGATATAGATTTTATCTCCAGAGGTGCAACTGGTGAACACTACAAAAAATTTCGTTACTAATATTCCGATTTCTGAAATTCCTTTACTACTTGATGACGAATCCACTAAAAGTCTGGATGAAATTGAACATCAAGAATTGACTTTAACTGTATCGCAAGTAATCCCTACAGAAAACTACGAAATGAATTTTCCAATTTTGGAAACTTCTTTACACCATCATCTGTCCATAAAAGTGTAAATAGAAATGATTTCAATTTGAATATTTTTATTTTAGAAATTCTTTTACCTGTAGATACTTTGATATAGATTTTATCTCCAGAGGTGCAACTGGTGAACACTACAAAAAATTTCGTTACTAATATTCCGATTTCTGAAATTCCTTTACTACTTGATGACGAATCCACTAAAAGTCTGGATGAAATTGAACATCAAGAATTGACTTTAACTGTATCGCAAGTAATCCCTACAGAAAACTACGAAATGAATTTTCCAATTTTGGAAACTTCTTTACACCATCATCTGTCCATAAAAGTGTAAATAGAAATGATTTCAATTTGAATATTTTTATTTTAGAAATTCCTTTACCTGTAGATACTTTGATATAGATTTTATCTCCAGAGGTGCAACTGGTGAACACTACAAAAAATTTCGTTACTAATATTCCGATTTCTGAAATTCCTTTACTACTTGATGACGAATCCACTAAAAGTCTGGATGAAATTGAACATCAAGAATTGACTTTAACTGTATCGCAAGTAATCCCTACAGAAAACTACGAAATTAATTTTCCAATTTTGGAAACTTCTTTACACCATCATCTGTCCATAAAAGTGTAAATAGAAATGATTTCAATTTGAATATTTTTATTTTAGAAATTCCTTTACCTGTAGATACTTTGATATAGATTTTATCTCCAGAGGTGCAACTGGTGAACACTACAAAAAATTTCGTTACTAATATTCCGATTTCTGAAATTCCTTTACTACTTGATGACGAATCCACTAAAAGTCTGGATGAAATTGAACATCAAGAATTGACTTTAACTGTATCGCAAGTAATCCCTACAGAAAACTACGAAATGAATTTTCCAATTTTGGAAACTTCTTTACACCATCATCTGTCCATAAAAGTGTAAATAGAAATGATTTCAATTTGAATATTTTTATTTTAGAAATTCCTTTACCTGTAGATACTTTGATATAGATTTTATCTCCAGAGGTGCAACTGGTGAACACTACAAAAAATTTCGTTACTAATATTCCGATTTCTGAAATTCCTTTACTACTTGATGACGAATCCACTAAAAGTCTGGATGAAATTGAACATCAAGAATTGACTTTAACTGTATCGCAAGTAATCCCTACAGAAAACTACGAAATGAATTTTCCAATTTTGGAAACTTCTTTACACCATCATCTGTCCATAAAAGTGTAAATAGAAATGATTTCAATTTGAATATTTTTATTTTAGAAATTCGTTTACCTTTAGATACTTCGCCAGAGATTTTATCTCCAGAGGTGTAACAGGTGAACACTACAAAAAATTTCGTTACTAATATCCCGATTTCTGAAATTTCTTTACTACTTGATAACGAATCCAGTAAAAGTCTGGATGAAATTGAACATCAAGAATTGACTTTAACTGTATCGCAAGTAATCCCTACAGAAAACTACGAAATGAATTTTCCAATTTTGGAAACTTCTTTACACCATCATCTGTCCATAAAAGTGTAAATAGAAATGATTTCAATTTGAATATTTTTATTTTAGAAATTCGTTTACCTTTAGATACTTCGCCAGAGATTTTATCTCCAGAGGTGTAACAGGTGAACACTACAAAAAATTTCGTTACTAATATCCCGATTTCTGAAATTTCTTTACTACTTGATAACGAATCCACTAAAAGTCTGGATGAAATTGAACATCAAGAATTGACTTTAACTGTTTCACAAGTAATCCCAACAGAAAACTACGAAATGAATTTACTAATTTCGGAAACTTCTTTACACCTTGATATGTCCATAAAAGTTTAAATAGAAATGAGGTTGAAGTCGTCGCCATCGGTGTCAGGAAAATCGTAGACCAAGTAAAGCTGTGCGACTGAATATGATGTAGAATTATTTGCGACTGGATATGATGCAGAAAGTACTGATTTTGAATCTGCTTATACTCAAATATCGATTATAATAAATTTAAAAGAATCGTACGAATCCGAAAAAAATTGTTTCAGAATGCACAATCAATGGAGATGAAGTCATACGGGTCGGAAGGATGTTAGCCTACTGATTGTTTCTGTTTCAATGGTATTAAAAAACAGGCAAAATGATGTGCTTAAAACCCAATATAAATCAAAAACCGAAAATACTTTAGTGGATTAGGATAAATTAAGTATTTATTCAAATAATTTAAGTAACCTAAAAGTAAACTGAAAATTCAGAAGATTTTCCAACAAGAATTCAAAAAATCATTTGAACTCATGATGGCTTCATCCAAGTCACATGAAGAATCAGCATTGAAAATAAATTATCAGTCTTCAAAATGGAGCTCAGTTGAGACAGAAAACGAAACAAGTACTTAACCAAAGAATGCTTCAATATCATATAAAGTAGATAAAGATCCCGACATGATAAATATGTGAATTTTGAATTATACTTCCCAAAAATCTAACACATCGATTGATTCGAAAAAGAAAATTAGTTATTCTAAATTAAAAGTGGAGCGTAAAAATAAATCAAATTATTCAAGAATGCAACAGGCTAAATTTAAAAACCAGTCACAGAGCGTTTTACCTCCAGTACAAGCAAGAATGAAATCCGACGTAGAAATTTTTTTTAAGCAGAATCAACGAACCAATCGATTCAATAGAGAAAATGAAGCGTCTCAAATTGCCATAAGAATTTAAGAAGAATAAACGAAACCCCTTGCAAGTAACGACAATTGTAATTAAAAACAAATCTGATATTCTCTCAAATAATACTCCAACTACAACCACTTTGGCTAAAAAAATCAAAAACAGACATTCCAAATATTCAATCGACTGAATGTAATAAATCAGTTGTTCTAACACAAAAAGCTACACAAACGATATTGGAAACATCGCCAGATTTTTCAAAGGCTTCAGAAGGTAACGAGGCTTTCGGTCATCCAGCTAGAGCAAGTGTTACGCAACCGTGGTGGCTGTCCACGAAGTTATTATACCAACACAGTTTTAAATTATATGAAGTCTTATTACATCTCAAAACGTGAGTAAAACACTATCGGCGCAGTTAAATTTGCATCCAAAGTCAAAAATGTAACACTGGAGGAGATGTTAGAAGAGATTCAGAAAGTCATAGTCAAAGATCGTTCAGAAAGTACTAAATGATTTCAGAAAGTATAAAGATATTACTAAATTACTAGGATATGTTACAAGAGAATACCTTAGAATGCCTGGACAGTATCAATAAATTAGAAAAGAGATGCCGAAGCATAAAGATATTTGTCTTATTCATACAGCATTTATCGGCGAGTGTCGGTTCAAAAGTGACTCTTGAAGATGTACAGAAACACGTCAACGGGGAAAGAGTATTAGAATTGTACAGTGAAGTTCAGAATTCTAGAGAACACTTGTTTGCGAAAATGGAGACTATCAAGGATTACATTGACTATGGAGTAAGAATGGCCCAAACCATTGCGAAAACGACTGAAAATTAGACATGAAGTCGACTTTTTCTTTTCTGAATACTCAACATCTTCAGATGTGCAAGATGCGATGTCTGGTCACGAAGGATACCAAATTGAATTTGATGACGAAGCTCCATTGGACGTGCTTCCTGCCTATCTCTTGACGCTCAAAGTGAAAGTGAAGCCTCTTTACTTACAAAACCTTTGTTATATGAAAGACTTTCATATTTTGTTGATAGAATTTTTGAGAATATTCAGAATACTCAACATCTTCAGATGTGCAAGATGCGATTGACAAACTGAAAGAGCGGACTAAATAATCGAAAAATTTCTTAATTAAATACTCGGATTCGTTTGGGTATTTAACGACAAGCGCTAAATACTTTTTTTACTGTGAAGAAGGATTTAGAAAGACCTTTAGGTACTCTCATGACGAAGGAAATACCGGATTTTTACAAAAAACGAGTTTGAATTTTCTAGATACGGTTATCAATTTTTATGATTTTGACTTATAAATGATGCAGTTTGAAGTATTGTTTTGTGTGTATGCATTGTAATAAACTGTTTAAGGTACTTTTAGCTTCCTTTCTTACAAAATTATTACTAAAGTATGTGAAGAAGATGTTCCAATATTCAAATATATTTTTGTGTATATAACTTCGCTCTGTACCCAGAGTCATGGGGTTTTTTGCAGGATTTAAATAAAGATGTTCATGTTTAAATGAGGTGCTTGTTTTTGATTGCTTTCTGCCTACACCTGCGGATTTGAACTTGATTCCGATACAAAACCTGAAGTATCAAGGTTAAATACTAAAATTGTAAATAAAAAGGAGTTCTCAAACGCTTGTAGCTCTAATAATTTGGATGGTTGGACTAGAAAGGAAGTTAAACGTAAAAAGAGCAATCGCATTGACGTATATTATTATGCACCAAACAAAACTCGTTGTAGATCAATAAACGATGTAAGAAAGTACGCAACATCAACGGGTATTGTAGTTAGAGATTAGCAACAACTTCAAGATCTTTTTTATACGAACAAACCGTGAAAATCAGCTGTCGAAGCGATACTGTCGGCAAAAGACGAAAAGTTATCCAATCGAAAAGGAATCAAAGTTCGTTCAAGATTCACCTGAATTCACCAAGGAAGAAGATACGCAGGTTGCGATGTCTTGGTATTTCAAGAATGAACGCTTTGAAAATGATAATTCAGCTTTCAGTGTCTATAGTTCGTCCCAATCGGTTTATAAATGGACAAAGATATTGAGAAGATCCCCAAACTGGACATCAATAAACAATTTCACAGTACTTTGACCAGTCGGAGAATTCAAGAACGCAAGAAATAGCCAGCAGAGTTCTTGCTGTCACATATAGAGCAACGCAACAAAAGGACCAAGAAAGTTATTTTAAAGGTTCCTACATCTTATTATTTCAAGAATGAACGTCTTGAAAATGATAATACAACTTGCAGTGTCTATGGATCGTCTATATCGGTTTAGAAATGGACAAATGAATTGAGAAGATCCCAAAACTAGACATCAATGAACAAACAATTTCACAACACTTTGACCAGTCGGAGATTTCAAGAACGCAAGAAATAGCCAGCAGAGTTCTTGCTGTCACATATAGAGCAACGCAACAAAAGGACCAAGAAAGTTATTTTAAAGGTTCCTACATCTTATTATTTCAAAAATGAACGTCTTGAAAATGATAATACAACTTGCAGTGTCTATGGATCGTCTATATCGGTTTAGAAATGGACAAATGAATTGAGAAGATCCCAAAACTAGACATCAATAAACAATTTCACAGTACTTTGACCATTCGGAGAATTCAAGAAATAGCCAGAAGAGTTCTTGATGTCATATATAGAGCAACGCAACAAAAGGACCAAGAAAGTTATTTTAAAGGTTCCTACATTTTATTATTTCAAGAATGAACGTCTAGAAAATGATAATACAACTTTCAGTGTCTATGGATCGTCTATATCGGTTTAGAAATAGACAAATGAATTGAGAAGATCCACAAACTAGAAATCAATGAACAAACAATTTCACTGTACTTTGACTAGTCGGAGATTTTAAGAATTCAAGAAATAGCCAGCAGAGTTCTTGCTGTCACATATAGAGCAACGCAACAAAAGGACCAAGAAAGTTATTTTAAAGGCTCCTACATCTTATTATCTCAAGAATGAACGCTTTGAAAATGATAATACAAGTTTCAGTGTCTATGGATCGTCTATATCGGTTTATAAATGGGCAAAGGAATGGGGAAGGACCCCAATTAGATATCAATGAACCAACATTTTCACAGTACTTTGACCAGTCGGAGATTTCAAGAACTCAAGAAATAGCCAGCAGAGTTTTTGCTGCCACATATAGAGCAACGCAAGAAAAGAAACAAGAAAGCTATTTTAAAGGTTGCAACATCTTATTATTTCAAGAATGAATATCTGAATCCGAAGACTGGTCAGCGACTTACAAAAGACGATTCAGACCATCCGAGTAGCTCATCACAGGAACAAAGCAGGGAAAGTTCTCTGGCAGTCATGGACGATGCAGAAAATGAACCGATCCACTAACTGATTCAGAATACTATTTCTGGAGCAAATCAAGAACTAAATCCTGATGACGATATTGACGAAGAAATCAACTCCATACACGGTGAGGAAACAGCTGCTAACAACAATACGATTTCGTATCTGAATCCGAAGACTGGTCAGAGACTTACAAAAGAAGATTCAGATCATCTAAGTAGCTTATCAAGGAACAAAGCAGGGAAAGTTATCTGGCAGCCATGGACGATGCAGCAAGTGAGCCAAACGACAACATGATTCAGAAAACTATTTCTGGAGCAAATCAAGAACTAAATCCTGTTGACGATATCAACGAAGAAATCGACTCCATACACGGTGAGGAAACAGCTGCTAACAACAATATGATTTCGTATCTGAATCCGAAGACTGGTCAGCGACTTACAAAAGACGATTCAGACCATCCGAGTAGCTCATCATTTGGAACAAAGCAGTGAAATTTCTCTGGCAGTCATGGACGATGCATCAAATGAGCCGAACGACTAACTGATTCAGGAAACTATTTCTGGAGCAAATCAAGATCTAAATTCTGATGACGATATCTACGAAGAAATCAACTCCATACGCGGTAAGGAAACAGCTGCTAATAACAATATGATTTCGTATCTGAATCCGAAGACTGATCAGTGACTTACAAAATACGATTCAGACCATACAATAAGCTCATTGCAGGAACAAAGCAGGTAAAGTTCTCTAGCTAAAACCATTCATGAATTTATCTGTGAATTCTAACACTAGTCATCGACTTGTAATTTACTATTCAAATAATCTAAGCAGATAATCAAATTAACAAAGCAATGCAATAGAACCAGAAACATATAAAGTGAAGTATTGATAAAATGAACTAGTTGTTCTGGAACAAATATTCAAAGAATCCTCTATATCTTTGCAAGTTTTGTCAGTAATAAAATTCAAATTATTTAAACAATCGGAAACTGTTTTAATGGAATGGCCAGAACCTTTTTCTTAAACCGACTAAGAGTAGCATTGTAGAAATGATACTGAATATACAAATGTATTGTGGTTTAGGAGCGATCTGAAGGTTTTGAAAATTTTGGTAAATTCATATTAGAAAATGAAAATTTGAATTGCTTGCTGAATATTTTTTAAACGAACTAAATGACAAATTGGTTCATAAAACTATTTTTGAGCAAATAATCACAAAGTAATTTATGATGCGATCATCTAAGAAAATTTCTTTATATATATTGATAGAACTTACATTTGGTAAAATCAACATATTAGAGTTGAATTTTGTTTTTAGTACTTGTTTATCAACAGTAGTAAAGCAAATATACACAATGGCGAAACGCTTTGAAGAATTTTTTATTTGGCGCTTATTCCAAATTTCTTAGCAATATGCAATAAACTTAAGAGAAAATCGAATATTTAAGAAAATTACTAAGATAAACTATAAATTGAAAACAATTCAGTTTGATAAACAATGTATTGATTTTATACACTAAATGTGATCTAAATAATATTACATTTATTGTGAATGGAAAGGCTTCCATATGCTTTTTTGGCCATATATAGTATTATATTTGTTTCATTTTGTTAGAAACCTTCTTATTGTTGTTGAAAGTTGTATAAAAGATACATTTATAACGTAAACATGATTTTAAAGGGAATTAATTAGATGATTTATTACAAAATATCGTTCAGTACTGTTGCATGTTCAACTATTTGAAATTTCTACTGCTAGAAGAAATGTAAACTTCAGTGATGAAGCTATCATAGACGCATGTGGAGAACAAATAAAGAAAACTTCTAACATTGAAATAATTAAAATATAATAATCCTTTTCCATGTGAAAATGTAAGATTTTTGTATTAAAAATACCTTTTTGGAATGTGTTTATTGATGTTTTATTCAAACTATATTATCTTGGAATGAGACTCAATTAACAATATTAATATGTTCAACGAATGAATGTTCAATCAGTGAATTGAATAAATGAATTTTATATTCGGAACACAGCAATAGAAGCCATGTTATTCCCAAATAACAATAAAGAAGCTGAATTCTCTATAATACATTCCATTATACTGTGTATTTTCATTCAAACTATTCGACATGAAATGAAAAGAATAAAACTGTTCGAATAGAAGGTGAACCAAGTGTCATTGTAAACAATCCGTATTCATTTTACTTGAGATTCGAAGGTGTTGTTTTAAGCGTATAATTGTTCACTTTCAAAACATATGAATCGTAAGATTTTAAGAATTATTCTTACGTAATGAGAAAAATAAAAGATTTTAGTATGAACTGATAATATCCAAGAATTTCAAGCGACTGCTAACTAAAGTCATGACAGTGTTGGAGAAATGGTATTTTAGCATGTAGAATTTGTTTGTATTGCAACGTTCTATGTCCAAATATCTGAATATTGGATTTAAAGCAAACTCATTAATTAATCAGATGAATAAAACAAATTATGGTAGAAAAAATTAATAACCTTAGAAAATTCTTATTTCTTGTAAAATGCAGATTCATGTAAAGAATTTAATACCGCTATCTTATTTAAAACATGTGTTTCGTAACGGATGTGTTTATGTATCTTAACATTATAATTCAATGAGTAAATAATGAGATAAATATAATATTGTAATATATATCTCAACTACAATGTACTTCTCCAATAGGGACTCATTGTGAAAATATAAGTTTCACATTAGAAGATTGCTGTTGTATTTTCAAAATATTTTAAAATGGAATTCAAACAATATTGATATGAAAAAACGATTCGAATGGAGATAATATGGATCAAATAGACTATAGAAAACAATATCAAATTCAGCAACAAAGAATATTAATGATTTTAAATTGGAATATGTAATGCCGATTCAAAACTTACTAAATTAAGTGTTAATGTTAAAACAATATGAAAATCCACATTGCTAGTAACTAAAAATTAAAAAAAAAATTTCAGGACAAAATGGCAATCCATTTTGTCTAAACACACAAGTTTGATAAGCAAAGATATGTTGAAGGTTATCTGAATAATTCGATCATTGTCCTTGACAATATCATGTTTACGTAAATAACTAAGCAGTCAATAAAATATTCAATTACCAAATATTTGGCCGAGCACCTAGGCTCACTCTAGACAATACCATTCATTTTACACGAGGAAAATATCGAAACGACACTGTGCCAGGATACAAAAGAAGTCCTGCAATCCGTTAGGAAATACAAGACTGACGACAATCTCGCCTTAGCAATGAACGAAGCCACGCTTTACAGTTTGATTGCTCCGTCGGAAATCCATGGGGTCACCAGTCAGTAAAAAACCTTCCTCTCCATTTGCAGGTGATATCGTCTACACACACACGACAGATCGCAGAACACTTTGCAGATTAGGAGGAAATTCCGAAGAATAACTTCAATTCGTCAACACATCTCAAACAAACAGCGACAAACGCCAGGATTTAACATCGGTCAATAGTCGCGTATGGAAATTTCCGAAGAAAAACCACATTTTAGCCAATATTGGCGATATATATTAATCAGCTACAGAAATTTCCGAAGAAAAACTGCCTTTTACTGAATAATATCAAGGCTCCAAAACTATCGCAAGTCGTAACAGTTAACGTAAAGCAGGGGCTCGCAGATAGCACGTCTTTCCTCGACCGAAGCAGTTCAAGAATGACGGTCCGGTTGCGAAAGCTGTTCGCGTTCGGGCTACATAGGGGAGGGGATTCGACCCTGGGTCTGAACTTGATTCGCTTAGCGACAAACCCCCGGTCCAAAGGGGTGTGTCGACAAGTCGGAGAGAAGGGGGTCGGGAGACTGACCACCTGTGATATCACGTGGTTGTGTTTGTGTCCGTAGCACGTGGTGGAAATTGGAAAAGAATATTTTTGGAGAATTTAAAGCTATGCTGTATATAAACTAGAATTCATTTATATTGAGTAGTTTTGAATTTTTATTTTTTCTCCCTTGGGAAAATAAATATAGTTAATATTTATGTACGAATATTCATTTAAAAAAGTTTATATAGTAAATTATACTGTCATTTATTCAGAGGCGTAGAGAATATAGAACTGAAAATGCTATACATTTCGTAGATTTTTTTTTAAAAATCGGTTAATATTAAC
This sequence comes from Troglohyphantes excavatus, assembly GCA_963932185.1. NCBI lineage: Eukaryota > Metazoa > Arthropoda > Arachnida > Araneae > Linyphiidae > Troglohyphantes > Troglohyphantes excavatus. The sequence continues at coordinate 38,936,979 of OZ010678.1, forward strand.
AATTTTAATTATATTAGTACAATTTAAATTAAATACAATTTAAATTATATAGTCATCATAGCAATGATTTGTATACGTGCATTCAATTAAAAATATTTTCCTAAAAACGGCCGATAACTAGTTAGATTTAATAACTATTAATTAAATAAAGGTAACGAATATGTAAATTTTTTAATTTTGTTAATTAAATTTTCTATTATTTATTCAAAAATGAAATTTAAACTAAAATTCCTCAAATAATTAGAATTCTTAATAAAACTCATTGAAAATTCGCACATGTTTTTTACATTTAATTTAATTGGAACAGTACGGAATATAATTAGTCAATGACGATAATTGCAATAGATAATTTTAAATACAACTAATAGCTATTGTTATATTTTACACATAGAACTTAAACCGAAGCATTCTAAATTGTCTAACAATGTCTTTAATCTACGTAGTTAATTTACTTATTTAAAATTACAATTGATATTTTCGTAAAATGTTTAGAAACCTTTAATGAAATATATATTAACAATTTAATTAACTATATTTACAATTTAATTTAATATTGGATTCCATCACAAATCAATACACTATTTTTTTTTGAAGATTATCTTCTAATTTGAATTGCAATAGGATTAATTTGACTCTTTTCATTGTCTTAACTTATTAGTATTGTTTATTAGACTATAATTATGTAATACATTGTATGTTGTGAATTAATATCTTTTCAAAATCACATGAATTTTATATCAGGTCCATTGCTATTGACTCACCATCTATTCTTTAGTGATAGGTTATATTATTTAAATAAATTTAATATACGACATATGTATTTTTTTTTTCAAAATAAATTATTATATAACACATTTCAAGGAAAACAACATGAGCTTGATCGATAAATATTCTATTAATTTAACGAAAATTGAATTATTATTGGTATTTTTGTTCGAAATTAATAAAAAAACAATATTTAAATCTAATATAGTCGCAAATGACTACAATAGTTTAGCATAAAATTAACCAATATACAAAGAATTAATTATATATAACGTAATTTTTCAGATATTACGTTATTCAAAGAGTATTGTTGTGCAGTCGGTAGTTAATGTTATTGTTATTTATTGTTAGTTAGTATAGCATTTTCATGCGGATTTTTTATGTGGAGAATAGCTCATTAAGCTAACAAATTGCTGAAAATCTGGTAAAGTAAGATTTAGATTAAATTTATTTGAGTACTTTAGAACTACAATTTTCCGGATCAGTTTGAACCAGATCCCAACCGGATAACTGAATATTCGGATAATTGGATAATTCACGAATCAAAAAGGTTTTTGTATAGTAAATAAAATGAACTTTGCTTTGGTATGTAATGTAATTTAATAACTATTATTAAAAACAATATATTTCAACTAAAATTTTAAAATGTGGATTTGCCGGATATCTTTGTTTTCTCAGATATTCGGATAATTGGTAATCCACTCTGTTTGATCCAGATAACGGAAGTTCGGATAATTGGAGTTCTACAATATATATAGGTATTCCATTTAATAAATAATAAGCTTGCTAAATATAGTCCATTATTTTAGCTGAAAATTGGTAAAATTAAGTCATTTCTAATCATCACTAACACAGCTGCTAAGAACATTGCCTTATTTTCCATATATAGCTAGGGTCTATGGACCCTTTATTTTAGGGACCCGCACTGCTAAATAGCTGCACATAAATTGTGAAAATATCATCTCTTTATCGGAAAATAATCGTGTTATTGTATTTTTTTCGAATATTTACTCTAATCCCTGTTAATATTTTGTTTGCGTTTTCTTTTATATGTATAGTAAAATTAACACGATAGATGTTGTTTGACTACGAGATTATTTTTTTTTAAGCATCGCCTACAATACTAGTTTGTTTTATTGTCAGAGTTTAGCTAAGTGTATTTATTAATTAAATATTCGGATCATATAGTGTACTAAATACAAATATTTTAATAAATCAAGTATTTTTTTAAAATAAAAACTGAGCATTAGACAATATACCACTGCCTTCACACACTGCCTAATCCATTATAATAAAAGAGTATGTGTGTCTGGGTCATGCAAAACACTATCTTACACTACTCGGATATGTCTGAAAATGTATATATATGTACTATTCCACCTCTAATAGAGCACCTGAGGTTTTGAATTTTAAAATTTCGTATATGTTTTTGTTTATAACGGTTTAATTCTATTTTTTTAATTTCGACAATTTAAAAAATATATAATATGTATATAATTAATTACGAAAATACATTTTATAAATCTGTAAGATCTTGACAACAATTATATATTTTAAAATTAATATAAATTAATGAGATATGTTTGAAACAATTGAAAGTGGACGATCAAAAATTGCTTTAACGAAATAACTTATTCTGGCATTTATGCTTAAAAGGAAAAAAACTAACGGAAATGCAAACATTCTGAGATGTACCCGGAAATGCATAAGCAGTTATTTTGCCCTCGAGAAAACAAAATAGAAGGACTAAACAAAAAGAATGAACCAAAGATTTTAACAAAATGTAAGGCGTGTAAAACCGCGGGTAAGAGCCATAACTTATATTTATATGCGGGATCCCATGCAACGCGGGGCTACACAGCTAGTAATTAAAATATAAAACATACATAAATATTTTAATTAAAAAAATATAAATTTAGAAAGTATTTCTTGCAACAGCTTTTACATGTTCTTCTAGTAAGTGATGAGAAGGGGTGGAAGGACAAAGGCCCATCCTTAGTCAAAGCAGTTGGCCTTTGTCAAAGCAACTGTATGGGGGGAAAAGATAAATGATGTTTGCGAAGGGAAAAATCCCTGTTTGTGTGGTCCTATATGTAAAGAGGTTAATTTTTTCTACAATATTCTGTCAAACATCGCATGTACGGGAATTCTCAACGAATTCAATTTGAGTGGATTTTTTTTTTTCAGTTTGTGAAACTTAAAGAAAATTTAAATTCAAATGCTCGTTTTTGTAACTGATATATTTGGAAACAAAACGAATAAACTCGCATGCTTAAAAAACACATGTACTAATATTCGCGAGGTCCATGTGGCTTGGTTATATGCGGGTGGTGCTCTTAATTGGGAAATTGTGCGTTCGATACCCATTGAACCGAACATCGCCGAAGTGAGTTTTGCCTGTTGAACATCGCTATTGTTTTCCCAATAACGAAATATTACTGTTACGACGCTCGCATTGAAGTTGTGTTTTACTAACTACGAAAATTATTTGAATAATTATAATTTAAATCGCAGAGTCTTTACACGACAGAGCAACAGCGTATATTTGGTTGGTTTGGTTAATTAAAGCATGAGAGCTGCACAGTGGGCTATTATCGACGGTTCGGCACCAATCTCGAAGGAGATACCCAAGAACAATGACTTGTAGTTTTGAATCATGGTCAGATGAACGCACCTGAGATGGCACCCGATGCAACCTCAATAGGCGTCAGGACATTGGAACCCGATCATATGTATCGTGCACCAGTCCTGTATTCACGCCAGTATAATTAGCTGGATATTTTTAGACGAGTTCCTAGTATTTTAGTAGCGAAGCTGGCAACCCTCCGATCATAAGATCACTACATTTTTACTTTTCTTTGTCCGTCAGTCGGGCTCGAAATCGCAATCTTCTGATTACCAGCCGAACGCCTTTATCCACTGGGCAACGGGGGGCTCAATTAAATGTATGTTTTGTATTCATTTGTTGATATTTGGAATTAGTTCTATTGATTTGGCTATTGTTTGTAGGTCTTTCCTTCGAAATAAATCCCGAACGGTTGCCAATAGCCCAATGTGAAGCTCTAGTGCGACGTTAATTAACAAAACCTATTCATAGGTTGATGATTGGAAACAAACACAACTCGTCTGTGATTGTCAAAAAATTATGCTATCCCAGGTTTAGTTTGGTTAATTAACGTTGCACTAGAGCTGCACAGTGGGCTATTAGCGACGGTTCGGTCGTATCTCGAAGGAAAGACCCGGGAACGATGCCTCGTATTTTTGAACCATGGTCAGATGACTTGAACTTAGCTTCAGTAGACGTCGGGACTTTAGACCCCAGATCAGATTTATCGTGCACCAGACCCGTACACACGCCGTTAATTTTTACGGATGTTCTGGACGACCTTTCTAGTATTTTGTAGCGAAGCTGACAACCCTCCGATCACAAGATCACTATTTTTTTTTACTTTTCTTTGTCAAGTTCGTCGCACGGGATCGAACCAGGAATCCTCGGATTCCCAGCTGACGCCTTTAACCGCTCGGCCACGGAGGTCTCATCTCTTTATAGGAAAAAAAATAGTGTTATTGTATTTTTTCAAATTTTCACTCTAATCCCTGTAAATATTTTGTGTGCGTTATTTTACGACTTCATTCTCTTGGAAACTGGCGGCCCTTTCCTTCGAGATAGGCCCCGAACCGTCGCCAATAGCCCACTGTGCAGCTCTAGTGCGACGTTGATTGACAAAACCAAACCAAACCTCTTGGAAACTGGGGGCGCTAATAATTATTGGGTTGGTTAACGCCGCAATAGAGCAGCACAGTGGGCTGTTCGGAGCCTATCTGGAGGGAAAGACCCGGGAACGATGCCTCGTATTTTTGAACCATGGTCAGATGACGACCTAATAAATGTATGCTTTTTATTTATGGGTTGATGTTTGGAAACAAACACAACTCGACTGTTATTTTTCAAAAAATTGCTGCCCCAGAAACTTATGATTTAGCGTTAACGATGATTATTTACATTAATGTCTTGGTTTGTAGAATATGATGACCAGTTTGTATTTTACAAAATTAGAGCTTTTATTTCAAGTGCTATACGAGGAAAAACTTCGAATATGCAGCGGAATCAAAATACCAGATCCTCTGGACATTAATTTGCTAGAAAGTGTGTTTGAAGATGACACAAGCAAGTGCGGCCGTACCTCAATTTCGACGCATATGACTTTTTCCAAACGGCTAAATAAAAAATTATACATATTGTCCCAATAGAATTGCTTGCGTCATTGCAGCAAATGTCGAATATGGACAAACCTTGGGCAAGATATATAATCCGTGGATTTTTTTAGATATAAATGGAACAGGCCTAAGTTCACACTGCACTAGAATGGCAAGGTAAGTAAACTATATAATATTTTTTTTAACTATAAATGTGACAGTGTGATATTAAATATTATTAGGTTAAAGTGTTTGGTTAAATGTTAGTTCTTTGGCGACTTTTCTGATATTAATCTACTTGCACTTTCCTAAAATATAATTTTTTTACACTGTTGTTTAATTTTGTTATGATGACAATTTATTAATATTTAATCAAAAACGAATAAGAATTAAAAACGGTTGAAAAGCAACATAAGATATCAATGAAAGTGCTGTAGTTATGTATAAAAATTATTTATTAAATATCAAATAAAAACACCTTTTAATATAATTGGAATTGAATATGATGTGTATGTATATATAATACACAGCGCTAATTTTTAAATCAAGAAGGTTCTGGTTCCTGTTGCTTGTTCGTTTAGTAGTATCGAAAAATAATATATTTTCTGTTTGGTTGATTTGCTACATTTCTTCAGTTAACACGTTAAACCGTCACGCTTTTTAATGCTCTAGGATTTTTGCGGGTCACCAGTGGTCCAGTGGATAAAGACGTTCAGATGGTAATCAGAGGATTGCTAGATCGAGCCGTTCTATGAATTCGACAAAGAAAAGTAAAAAAAAAAGTGATGATCTTGCGATCGGAGGGTTGCCAACATCGCTACAGAAATACTAGAAAGTCGTCTAGAACATCCAACAAATTATACTGGCGTGTAAACGCGATAAATCTGATCGGTGTCCAATGTCCTGACACCTATTGAGGTGGCGTTGGGATCCAGCTCAGGTGTTGTCCTCGTCATCTGACCATGGTTCAAAAATACGAGTCATCGTTCCCGGGTCTTTTCTTCGAGATTGGCCTCGAACTTCCGCCAATAGCCCACTGTGCAGCTCTAGTGCGACGTTATTTAAACAAATCAAACCGTATTATTACAAATGGCTGCAAACATGCTTGGAATCGAACCCGCGCCCATCGGATGCCTGTTTAGGCCCCCTAACCATTAGGCCACCACATGCCCTGAATATTAAAATAAATATTATTTTAATATTAAATATTTTGCATATGCATTTAAAACCCATCATATTTCCTTCTACCTAAACGCCAGGGAGGATATTTTTCATCCTTTCCCTTAGAAACGGCCACCGACCAGGTGTCTCTCGTAGCAAAGGATTGTCAATCATTGTCACCTGTGTGCCCGCCTTTCGAAGTTTCGTTCTTTATCAGTCGTCTTGACTTGTAATAACGCGCTTCAGTACCTCACTTCCTAAGAACAGGTGGATTTCCAGTATATTCCAACAACTTAAATACAAATGTGATGTTTTTTTTTGTTTGTTTTTTGTAGCTAAACTTTGTAATGAAATTTCTTTGATGTACATTTAATTACAGACTATGTAGGACTTGACGAAGAAAAGTAAAAAAAGTATTGATATTGTGATCGGAAGGTTGCAAGCTGTGCTTCAAAAGTACTAAAAAGACGTCCAGAACATCGTGTACCGGAACCCGTGTATACGGGACTGGTGCACGATACATCTGATCGGAGACCGATGTCCTGACGACTATTGAGATGGCGTCGTGTGCCGGCTCAGGTGTTGTCCTTGTCATCTGACCATGGTTCAAAAATACAAAGCACGTTCTTGGGTTTTTCCTTCAAGATATGCCCCGAAACGTCGCCAATAGCCCACTGCCAAGCTGTAGTGCGAAATATTAACCAAACCAAACCTTTTCTAACTAAAGAAGAATTATTTACAAAATTTGAAATTAAGAAAATAGTAGTTTTAATTACTGTTATTTAAAAAACACGTGCTTTGACAAATGTTAAGTACTAACATTATAACTTCTATAACTTTAATAGAACATTTTAATGCATATTTTTAAAAATTTAAATTCGTAAAATAACATTATATCATTATATTAATGCACGGACATATTTGTGAAACTGTCTTCGCGTTTGCTCATTTTCGTGAAACACGTGATTAGATTTAATTACACGGGAAAAAATATTGAATCTGTTAATAAATAATAAAAATCATTAGTAATTAATATAAATTATGGATTTTTATTTTTTTTCACTACGTATCGTATTGTCATTGGGGTTATGTAAGTATACCAAGTTGTATGAAGTCGTTGGGATAAGCATCGAATGTAATGAAAAATGTGTACATTTTACTCATTTGTGAACACCTATTTTTAACAGTCTAAAGTATCTTATAAAGTTGTGTGATACAGTATATAATTTCTGTTATCTTTTGTTGGTTTCCAAGAAACGAACATTAACTGTACGTATTTTTTAATAACATAACATAGTACTGCCATATTTGCAACTGAATTATCTCTTGTAACTATTCAAATTATGACGCATCACTAATGCCTTGGTATGTTACCTATAATCACCATTACACGTATAACAACACTGCATAATATCACCTACGCAAACGGCCAGCACGTGTTATATGTAGATAATTGTGTTTACAAGTATACGTCACTCCTGTGCAAACCGCGGATTTCAGGAGGACAGAAATTCAATGACTTACATTATGCAACAGCTTTAACTATTAGATAAAGGAGTGATGTGTGAAGCTTAGAACTCCATGAACAAACTAGTTACGTTGTACTAATTTGTTGTGGACAGGCGTGGGTAAAACTTTCGTTGTGACTATGTACGCATTTCGGAAGTAATACTATAAAAAGAGATAGTACAAATTGGTATTTTGTCTGACTTGTGTAAATACTCTTTATGTTCAAAGGTATTTAATAATGTAAATGAGGCCTCCGTGGCCGAGCGGTTAAAGGCTGGGAATCCGAGGATTCCAAGTTCGATCCTAGATGATGGACTTGACAAAGAAAAGTAAAAAAAAAAGAATTAGTGATCTTATGATCGGAGGGTTGCCAGCTCCGTACAAAATACTAGAAAAATCGTCCAGAACATCCGCAAAAATTAACGGCGTGTATACGAGACTGGTGCACGATAAATCTGATCGGGTCCTAACTCCCGACGTCTATCGAAGGCGTTGGGTGCCAGTTCAAGTGTTTCCTCGTCATCTGACCATGGTTCTAAAATAACGAGGTGCATGTATGAATGTGTGTATGAATGGGTGTGTGAATGTAAATGTGTTGCCGGGTCTTTCCTTCGAGATAGACCCCGAACCGTCGCCAATAGCCCGCTGCGCAGCTCTAGTGCGATGTTAATTACCAAACCAAACCGATATCCTGACACCTATTAAGGTTGCGTCGGGTGCCAGTTCAGGTGTTGTCCTCGTCATCTGACTATGGTGTAAAAATACGAGGCAACGTTCCCGGGTATTTCTTCGAGAAAAACCCCGAACCGTCGCCAATAGTCCACTATGCAGCTCTAGTGCAATGTTAATTAACCAAACCAAAAACTAAACTAATAAAGTAAACGTTCATTATAAGGTAACACTTTCAATAAATCAATAAAGAATATATATTTAAATTCTTCTGCGATATGTTTTTTATTCATATTTACTTTACGACACTAAATGTTTGCTTATGTTTAATTTTTAAGAATGCATAATCTTTTTCTGACTGATTACAATACAAGTGAACATTTTCTTCCATTCTCATCAACAATTGTTTCTATTAACGAATCTCAATAACAAAAAGTGTTATATACGGTTTTAATCTCATTAACAAGTTAATTAACAATTAAATTATCCTTTTAGTTGTAATTTTGTTAACACATATTTTAACTTTTATATGTATTACACTACGACAGAAACATTACTGTAATAGTACTAATCATTTCTGTAAAGTACTATGCATATTTGAATTTTTCTGCGATATTTTTTATTCATATTTTCCAGATAACACCAAATTCGTATTTGTGTTTTATTTTTAAACGAGTCCGTATCCCTATTTTAGCGGAGCCCCAGTTGCTCAGTTGGTAAAGCGTTCAGCTACTAATCAGAGGATGGGTGGTTCGAATCCGGGAAATGGACTTGACACAGAAAAGTAAAAAATAGTGATCTTGCGATCGGAGGGTTGCCAGCTTCGCTACAAAAATACTAGAAAGTCGTCCAGAATATCCAACAAATTATACTGGTGTGTATACGGGACTGGTGCACGATACATCTGATCGGGGTCCAAAGTCCCGACGTCTATTGAAGGCGTTGGGTGCCAGTTCAGGTGTTTCCTCGTCATCTGACCATGGTTCTAAAATAACGAGGTGCATGTATGAATGGGTGTGTGAATGTGTATGTGTTCCTGGGTCTTTCCTTCGAGATTGACCCCGAACCGTCGCCAATAGCCCACTGTGCAGCTCTATTGCGACGTTAATTAACAAAACCAAACCAACCAACCCTATTTTAGCCATCGCGGATACCCCATTGTGCAGCTTTAGGGCGTCGCTAATTCAGCCAACCATATTTGTTTCATGTAAGCAACATAAAACTTGAAACAGGTCTTTCCGACTTTGTACATACAACACATTCACCATATTTGCTTCCAACTCAAGATAACTATTTCTATTTAAAGTAACCCTTCTTTCCCTCTCGCCCCCAAAGATCATTCAACGCATGTCAGTCCATTGTTGTTTCCTACCTTCCCATGTAATTTCCAAGAATGGAGAATACAATGGCTTCTTCCCTTTTCGTCACCTGTCCTTCGGATTCCAGAAGAAAGGGAAGAGATTGTTTGAATGCAATGGACATCTACACACCTGACCTGTCCATAACATGTTCAGTTAAGTAAACAGGGTATTATAAGAATTTGAAGTTGTAAATCGAACAAAAGACCACCCAGAACATGCGTTTCCATGGCGTCCTTGGATAAAGAATTAGGCTTAGTATGCGAATCCGGAACTTTTTGCATTGTTAATTGTCAATATTAAACGAAGTTATTTATTAATTTGTGTAATTTATAAATTTATGTGATTGAGTTTTGTATACTAATTGGGAATGCTAAGAGTCACTTCCATATCGATGGCTAGAAGTACAATAATTTGATGTCCATTTTTTGTAAACTTCCGTAAAATGCAAAAACGGATTCGGACTTGGGTATTTTTAAACTTGGGCTGAACTTTCAACCTGCCCTACAAAACTATTATTTGGAAGAGAAATACAATGTTTATGCAGGTCGGAAGAGTTACATTGACTCTTATATTTCTTTTTTTATAAAAGTCTGTAATAATTAAAATAACCTGTTTTTTTTAGTATATTCATATAGACTGGTTTCCAGGCTGCGCTGTATTTTTTTAATAGTCTTTTTTTTACTAAAGATCTACCTCAACACATTTTAGTGTCCGCTGAAAACCTTTTATAGCTGACCACGATTTTGTGACAATGGATAATTACAATTAAAAGAAACTTTTGCTAGTTATTTTAACGTATTTAATCTAAGAACATACATCCTTTTTACAAACTATAAACTTTTTATAAATGTTATTTTCTAGAAAGGTTAAATATTTTCTTCAAAATTCATGTTTCGAATTGAATATCTCAGCGGTTTCCGATGAGTGAAATATTTCTTTTGAAATTTCGACACTAACTACAACAAAATCACACTGACGGGGGTCGCCTATTGTAAAAAAATTGTATCGAAGAATAAAAATCTCATAGTATGTTTTTAAGAAACATTTAAAGAAAAAATTACAACATTTTGGCAAAAAATGCTGGACAGTATGAAAATTGCAATAAAAACAGCGAATTTTATTAAATATAGCCAACTTTTTTACAGTTTATGTATAATTAAATAAACGTTGGGGACCTTATAGATGGAGTGCCTTAGGCCCGGGCCTAATGGTAAATCAGGCATGCATCTGTGCCAAAACGCCCTAAATGAAGGTATTTAATTTCGTTTTATTTACCATGAACTCTATATTTCTAAACGTCTATCGTAAACCCTAAAAAAATATATAAGAAAGCATAGAAAAATATACAAAAAACCCTGTCCTCCTATATTATACTCCTACGTTTTATTTTTATTGAAAACCGCGCCAAAAAGCATACAACGGAATTTCGATTGCGAAGCTACAAACCTCCAAAGTGTGTGTGTGTTTTCCTTCAAATATTTGCTTTGATTTTACTTGACGCTATATTTTTGTTGCACGAGTTATGATAACTTGAATTCCTTGCTTTACTTGAATTCAAAACGAAGAAAATCCATACTTCGTTAACCCCCAAATCGTTTATCGCGAAATTCTGCGGAAAACAAAATAGAAATATATTCATCTCAGCTACAGCTGTAAAGTATGGAAAAGTCGAAAATCGGCTTTTCACATGAAATATTCTGCTTTGACATTGATGTTTAGAAGATCTTCAAGTCCCCAGTCTCAGAGACTTTGCATGTATGCCCCATTCTCACCCCTCCTTCCTTTTCCGTTGTTCCATTGTTAGAAGGGGAGGGATCTGGCAAATTAATGGGCCCCACACAAAGGAGGAGTACGGCAAAGAAGGACAGGTTATTGGAACTCCATCTGTGACGTTTGACCACCTGTGACATTGCCAAACTACGTTGCTGTTCCTGCGCTTTGAATAATTTGGAAAAGATGCGATTTCCAAAACTAATGAATTCAACATTAGTGTAATTCACTGAACTCGAACTGTAACTTCTGGAGCGCTCATAATCAGTTCCTTCTATAGACGCGAATGAAGCCATTCTGTATGGTTTGGTTAAATAACGTCGCACTAGAGCTGCACAGTGGGTTATTGGCGACGGTTCGGGGTCAATCTCGAAGGAAATACCCGGGAACACATACACATTCACACATGCACCTCGTTATTTTAGAACCATGGTCAGATGACGAGGAAACACCTGAACTGGCACCCAACGCCTTCAATAGACGTCGGTACTTTGGACCCCGATCAGATGTATCGTGCACCAGTCCCGTATACACGCCAGTATAATTTGTTGGATATTCTGGACGACTTTCTAGTATTTTTGTAGCGAAACTGGCAACCCTCCGATCGCAAGATCACTACTTTTTTACTTTTCTGTGTCAAGTCCATTTCACGGATTCGAACCACCAATCCTCTGATTAGTAGCTGAACGCCTTACCCACTGAGCAACTGGGGCTCGAAGACATTCTGTAAGCAGACACGGTACCCCAGCTAATTTTTAAAGTGATTTTTGTGGTTTTATTCGATCTGAAACCAATATAGAAATGTTAAATATGTTTATAAATTTAATTTCCCACATATAAAATCAATTTGTACATTGCCAAAAATATGGTTTTTCTTTTTTCAGCTTATCCGCTAATTATTGGTTGAAATTTATTCCAAAGAATAGGCATTCAAATTGGGTTTCAATAGAAAATTTACAAAAAAGCACTACAATCCGGCATATGTTAACATGAACAATATACGAAATATAGAAGTTGAAAAGGAAGTAGGATACAGAGTTTTTTAATGTTTAATTGGCTTCAAGTCAACACACTGCCTTGCCCAATCCAAAAGTTACAGTTAGAGATCAGTGGTATAACTTTTATTATAATATGATCGGCAAGTAAATTAATTATATTTTATCGTATTGCTTTGTGCAATACTTCACTTCGTTTAATTTGTTTATTTTGAATGTACTTCGATCATCAAATATTGACGACTAAAAGTGGTAAACGTAAAGAAAAATGTTCGGAAATCGCAAAGTACTGTTTACTCAGTCTATAAGAACGGTTTCTTTACACTTGTTTTTTTTTTAACTACTTAGGGGAAAACCAGGCAATTTTCAGGTTTACTACATTATAAAGCTTAATATTATATTCTAAATGTTTATAGAGATAACAATTTTGAATTTTTTAAGATTTTGATTTTTTTTTTGGTAAAAATTTTGAATTTTTGAAGATTTTGATTATTTTTTTGAAGATTTTGAATTTTTGAAGATTTTGAATGTTTGATTAGTTTGGTTTGATTAATTAACGTCGAATTAGAGCTGAACAATAGATTATTGGTGACGGGTTCGGGGCCTATTTCGAAAGAAAGACCCGGGAACGATGCCTCGTATTTTTGAACCATGACGAGTACCACACCTGAGCTGGCACCCGACGCAACCTCAATAGACGTCAGGACATTGAACCCCGATTAGATTTATAGTGCACCAGTCCAGTATACATGCCAATTAAATTTGCTGGATGTTCTGGTCGACTTTCTAGTATTTTTGTAGCGAAGCTGGCAACCCTCTGATCGCAAGATCACTACTCTTTTACTTTTCTTTGTCAAGTCCATCGCACGGATTCTACCCAGCAATCCTCTGATTACACCCAGCAATCCTCTGATTACTAACTGAACGCCTTTATCCACTGGGTCACTGGAAACACTTTTTGAATTTTTGAAGAACTCAATTGTATGAAGATTTTATCTTGTTTGAAGACTGAAGATTTTTTATGTTTTTATGAAGATCACACTTTTTCTTCTTCTTTTGCAGTAAATATTTCTTTATTCTGAAATTACAGATGAGGATGTTATTACAGAAAATGTTCTTAAATACAGATACAGATTCCACTGTCGTCAAATATAGAGCATGAAAAATCTTTGAAGGATACATTATATTTGAGTATTTTACTGATACAGTTTTTCTGTAATAGAGCATTTACTTAGATTGGCGAAAACATACATTAAGCATACAGTCGCCAATATTTTTAATACTTATTCCTCATTTTTAACTGACTGAACAGCGTGCCAACCTAAACTCCAAAATAAAACCGCCAGAAACTTGAAATTAAAACCGCCAACGCGCGCCAAGTCGAGAGGTTAGCAATTCGACCGCTATGTATTTGGTGTTTCACTTGGAAACAATTTAAATAAAAATATTCGGTTATCCGGCTCAATTAACCGAAATTCTCAATAAACCGGACCGTTTGAAAAAAAAATATTGTTCGATTTCGAAAATTCTATTTTTGTTGGATAGAAAAAAATAAACTTATGCAAAATCTGCAAAAAATCGGTTATCCGGCTGTTATATACCCGGAATTGTCGATTAACCGGATTTTTTTTAAACAATTTATCCGATTTCATAATATTTTCATTGTTTAACAGAAGTTGTACAACAATGACATTTCGTTTAACCAGCATTTATTGCCATGGATAGGGATTGTTTTACGACACTGTTGAGATAAAATGTAAGCACAAAATGTTGTTACTTGAATTTCTTGGTGAATAATAGTAGGGGCGAAGCCCCACGCTAAATTAAAAACTAAAAAGGGAACAATAAAATAATCTTTCTAAAAAAAGGAAAACTGACTTTAAGAAAATGCGCTAAAAAGTAAAAAATAATTTTTAATTTTACGAACTAATTGAAAAAATTTAATTATTTAATATATTTTTTACTTATTAGAACTTTTTGAAGTTGGTGCCAATTTACAAAAATCATAACTAAATTTTGGCGCCGATTTCAAAAAGTTTCAATAAGTATAAAAATGATATTAAATAATTCAATTTTTCAACTCGTTCGCAAAATTAAAAATTATTTTTTACTTTTTAGCGCATTTTTCTTAATTTCGGTTTTCCTTTTTTCTAGAAAGATTATTTTATCTTTGGTCAGAATTTACCCACAAATTAAAATTGTTTTAGACAATTTGTGCTTAGTTTTCTTTTGTAACCTTTTTTATATTTAGATTTTAAAGAGTGTTATTCCTGCAATAACCAGCGACGAAGAAATTTTTAGTGACTTCGACCCTAACACTTAATCTTTATTTTCCTTTGTTTTCCAATCTAATCTACACATTCTGTATAAAACTTCAATTTAACCGACCAATTTCGACTGACATCACGGAGCTTCACATCAAATCTCCATGAATTCTTGATCACGCACCCCCACCAAATCCTTGCCCCAACATTTTTCGCACAGGCAAGGGATAAAATATTCACAACCGCAGGATCCTAACCCCTTCTTTCAATTTAGGAGCCCCCGTTTTGTTGTGTGCGAAGTATAGGTAAAAACCCTCTTCAATAGCAAGGGAAAAGATGAAGATGAACATTTTTAGGGTGGCCCGATAGATTGCAAAATATCCGACCTTATTCCAAGAGATGGAGGGTCTTTTGTAGAATCTTTAGGTCGGATATATCTTTTAAACCATCCAAAGTTTGGATGAAAGCATGAATAATAGATATTTCTATATAGTTTAAGAGAGAGGAGAGAGGGGAAAGTTTTCGGAAACTGGAAGTTCAATGGAGGATGATAATTTGGGAGAGGTTTTTGGTTTGGGGGGAAGAATGTATCGGGGTTTCTGTTGTGTGGTTTTGAATATTTATTTGAGGGTTTCGTTTTGTGGAAGCTTAACCTCAGTATGAAAGTTTGAAAGAGTTCTTTCTTCTTTTTATTATCTCATAGTAAATACCGTGTATCCGGGCTAAAAGTATCCAGAAGTAATGGCTTACACTGAAATATACACACAGCAGATGAAGTATACCCGGCATTGCTCGTGCTTTATCCAGAGTTTTGGCCGGTTTCTTTACTGTGGCGCATTAATTTGGACACTAATTTTGCAATTTCGAAGATATTTTTACATATATGACCATATTTGCGTTCATTTGGCAACAATTTTATTCATTTGGCAACATTTTAATTAATTTGGCGCTATTTTCATTGATTTGGCGATATTTTCGTTAATTTGGCGATATTTTCATTGATTTGGCGATATTTTCATTAATTTAGCGACATTTTCATTAATTTGGCAATATTTTCATTCATTTGGCGATGTTTTTATTAGAAGTCAAATAATAGACTCTACGCATGTGGAAGTTTAAGTTACTTTATTAAATATATAATGTCAACACATAACGATAACAAAACGGTCTGGCTTTCTGGCCGTTACGAACAACCCCTTACACATTGACTAGTTACGTATATATAGTACCGTATGCCCACGGTTACAGTTTACAATATTGTTATTTGCATAAGTCCGAATTATCCAACAAGCGGCCCCATCGGACTTCTTGAAAACTCGAATCCATTGAATATAGTCCATGTTATTTCTTGAACATCAAACTTGAAAAACACTTGAACATGAAAAATAAATCAAACACATTTAATGAAATATATTATACAAACAATTTTTCAA
The DNA here is from genome assembly GCA_963932185.1 of Troglohyphantes excavatus. Classification (NCBI taxonomy): domain Eukaryota; kingdom Metazoa; phylum Arthropoda; class Arachnida; order Araneae; family Linyphiidae; genus Troglohyphantes; species Troglohyphantes excavatus. The sequence goes on from OZ010678.1 coordinate 38,953,103, forward strand.
TTTTTCTTTTACAAGTGGTTTTGTTAGAAAATCTGCTAAGTTATTTGAAGATTTTACATACTTTAACTCGAATTTATTTTCATCTAACAATTGTCTTATAAACTGATATTTAATATCAATGTGTTTAGTTTTTACATTCTCTACACAATTTTTCGTAAAAAATATAGCTGACTGGTTATCACAAAACTGTGTAGGAATTACAACTCTCATTAAATTTAATTCACGTAATATCTCAAAAAACCAAATTAATTCTTTTACTGATTCCGTTAATGATACAAACTCGGATTCCATTGAACTTAGTGCAATACACTGCTGTTTTTTAGATTTCCAGCTAAATGGTATTCCACCAAAAAATAAAATGTACCCACTTGTAGAATGCCGGTTTGATAATCTACTGCCCCAACTAGCATCAGAGTAAGCTTTTAAATCATAATCACAAACATTTAAAAGATTAATCTTATAATCTACAGTATTGAAAACATAATTTAATATATCCACTACAATTTTCCAATGCTCAAACGTGTACGCGTTACAATATTGAGACATGACATTTACAGAAAAACTTATATCGGGTCGACTTCTATCTGCCAAAAAAGATAAACATCCAATTAAAGTTCGATATGGAAAATCAATCATTAAATCATTTTCAACAATTTCGGAATCTTTAATTTTATCTGGAAGAATCATACCAACTTTAAATGGTAAATTTACATTAGATTTAGGCAATCCTTCAAATCGTTTCATTAACCTTTTAATGTAAGTTTGTTGATGCAGAAAAATTCCACTTTCATTAGTTTCAAAATTAACACCGAGTAAGAATTTAACTTTTCCTAACTCTTTAATATCTAATTTTAACTTAAGTTTGTCAATAACATTTTGAATTTCATTTGATTCTTTACCAAATAAAATTAAATCATCTACATATACCAACAAAATAACATTTTTATATTTATAAACACAATTTACCCATTTCATTCTTTTAAATCCTAGGTTTGTAATTATGGAATCAAATTCATTGTTCCACTGTCTACCAGATTGTTTAAGTCCATAAATGGCTCTTGATAACTTACACACTTTATTTTCTTCACCTTTTTTCAAAAAACCTGTTGGTTGTTTCATATAAATCACTTTGTCCAACTTACTATACAAATATGCAGACTTCACGTCCACCTGAAAATGTTGCCACTTTAACATGCAAACAAGAATTATAAATAAAAATTTCAAAACAGAAAAATTTATTACAGGTGAAAATATATCCAAATAATCCATACCATATTCTTGTTTGAACCCCTGTGCAACGAGTCTAGCTTTATAACGTTTCACTCGATTACTTTCATCACATTTGATAGTATAAACCCATTTACTCCCCACTATTCTAGCTTCAGGAGGTGGGTTAACTAATTCCCAAACGTTTCTATTTTTCATAGTTTGAATCTCCTCCTGCATTGCGGAATTCCACTCATCTTTATTAGTGCTTTTCTGTGTGTCCGCAAACGTTTTAGGTAATTCTACGTTATAAACTTCATTTTGGAAAATATCGTTTATATTATTTTCGAAATACATTGACTCGTTGGTATTCCTAATTTCTGAATCAGTGTCAGAGCTCGTATTGTCGTTGCACAAAGTTTCAGACAAATCTACACTTTTAGGTTCAGACTTAAAACAACATACATTGGGATCATATTTTATATCATGCATTTCACAATACTTTTGAACATCATTTTGTGATCTTAATCTTGCATTATCAGGTGTAAAATAATATACATACACTCTATTACCTAACGCATTAACTTTTTCCTCCCTTCTCCAATCTGTAACATCCAAAAACCTTTCTGGTTTGTCGAATTCTACAAGTCGTGTTTTATTGACCTTAACCTCGCTTTTTGTTTCTTTAAGCTTGGATTTTAAATCTGGTTCGGATTTACGTTTTACATCCAAATCGTCCTCATCGTCACTTAATAATTCAAAATTAAGGCTACTTTTAATTTTTACATATTCACACGCTCTATCTTTACCAAATAACACATCTACAGCTTTCTTACTTTCATCTATTTTAACGTGAATAGTCTCCTCAATTTTTCTTTCTTTAGGAAGATATATTCTATACCCCTTTGTCCTACTAGCATACCCTACTAAAATACCGACTTTAGCTCTGGGTTGTAACTTATTTCGCTTAACTTTTGGTACGTGAACGAACGCTAAAGATCCGAATATCTTTAAGTGTCTTACAGACGGTTTGTAACCAGTCCAAAGTTCCATGGGTGTCTTACCATTTAACAATTTATGTTCACAGCGATTTCTTACATACACAAACGCGTAAAGTGCTTCACCCCAAAAATTTGGATTTAGTCCGCTATCTAACAGCATTGATCTAACCCCATCCATACACGTTCTATTGAATTTTTCACAAATACCCATTTGTTCCGGCGTGTATACAGACGATCTTTCAATTTTTATACCCAAATTCCTTAAATAATTCTCGAATTCTTTATGAACAAATTCTAATCCGGAATCGCTCCTTACACATTTTAATTTAGTATTGAGCTGTCTCTCAGATTTTACCAAATAATCTTTAAAACAATCGAACACTTCAGTTTTATTTTTAATAGTGTAAACATCTACTTTTCTAGTAAATTCGTCAATTATAGATAAGAAATATCTTTTACCGCCTAAGCTTTTTACTGGAGCTGGCCCCCATAAATCCATATGTACTCTGTCTAGTACTTTGTGGGTTCTACGGTCATAATTTAGTTTTAGAGAGGTTCTAGTTGACTTTGCTACTTTACAAATATCACACGAATCCAATTTACCTACTAATTTTTCTAAACCTTTTACAACATTATTTCGACTCATTTGCTGTAGTAAGGGAATATTTACATGACAAAAACGTTTATGAACAGTTTCAATATTTGTACTACTGATAACATTACATTCAGATTCAATATTTTTACAATATGCATACATTATATACAATTTTCCCCTCCTATGCACAGTGAAAAAATATTCATTTAACTCATTATATACAGTCATTTTATTATTTCCCCAAATTATAGTATGATTAGCAAGATCGATGTTAGCCCCTCCTATGAGGTTACGACGTATGTTTGGTGCATACAAAACGTTCATTAATCTTAAATTAATTTTACGATTTTCATCTATCACAACTAATTTTACAGTACCTGTGCCTTCTATTTTCAAGCTTGTGTTTTTATCTCCTACTAGCGCTGTTGTTGACTCCAAAGGCTTGAAGTTTTCAAAGTAATCACGTCTGTTGCAGAAATGCGACGTTGCCGCCGAATCAATTAGCCACTCTGTAACTCCGTGGTTGTTTTCATTTCTTTCGACGTACTCGCTGTTGTTCATTTGTTCGGCACAATCTCTTTCTAATCCGATGTAATACATGCCATCCTTTCTTGTGGTTTGCTCTTTTCCTTGAAAAACGTTGTCGTGACGCTTTTGAGTTGCTCCTTGATATGGTAGTCGTTCTGTACAATTTCTCAAAATGTGACCCATCTTCTTACATCTCCAGCACGGCCCCAAAATCGTGCGTACTGCGGCTTCTTTCATTTGCTGTCTGGGTTTTCGAATCTTCTTAGTTTTCATCACAAATGCATCCGCAACTTCGTCAATATTTTTATCTTTTTGTTTCTGCTGTATACGTCCAGACTCGTTCACTAGCTGGTCTTCTATATTTTGCATCGTGAACTGCTTATCCTCCAGTCTGTACAAAACTTGAACTAGGTTGTCGTAATCATCAGGCAGTCTTCTTATTAATTGAAAGCACTTCAATAACTCGGGTATGTCGAATCCAGCTTCTTTAACCTGCAATGATTTGTCTGCTACTCTCTTGATAAAAATTCCGATGGTCTCGTTGTCCGGCTCATATCTCAGGTCGTAGAATTCGTCTACTAATCCGGCTAGGCGTGCTCTTGAAGTTGGTTCAAAATTCTTTTTCAAAATAAACCAAGCTTCTTTACCATCAGTGGTTGTGGATATCAAGGATTGATATTTTCTTTCAACTGCTTGATATATTGAGGTATACGCTCTGTTCTTCCGCCACTCATATGCTCGCTTGTCCCGTTCTGAAGCTTCTTCGGAATACGGCGTAGTCTCGCCTGTAATGAACTCCCAGGATCCTCTGTCCAGCAAAAGAACTCTGATATCATTCTTCCAAGTAGAAAAGTTCGTTCCGTTTAATTTTGGAAAGTTAAAGCTCATCTCACTTAGCTCAGCCATCTGGATTCACACACGGTTAAAATTTCTAATTTTAAATCCTAACACTTATTCATATTTTAATAAAACCTTTTTGACTGACTGACGAACGCTTTTCCATGCTGACTGGGGCCCATAACCCTTATTAGAAGTCAAATAATAGACTCTACGCATGTGGAAGTTTAAGTTACTTTATTAAATATATAATGTCAACACATAACGATAACAAAACGGTCTGGCTTTCTGGCCGTTACGAACAACCCCTTACACATTGACTAGTTACGTATATATAGTACCGTATGCCCACGGTTACAGTTTACAATATTGTTATTTGCATAAGTCCGAATTATCCAACAGTTTTCATTAATTTGGCGACATTTTCATTCCTTTTGCGACATTTTCATTCATATGGCGATATTTTTTTCTGTTTGCGACAATTTTTTTTATTTGGCCACATTTTTATTCATTTTATGATATTTGGCGATATTTATTTATCAGCCAATGAGAATGTATCGTTTATCCCTCTTCACAGGTTACATAATAAATATTAAAATGTTAAATTATCACAATCTTAAAATGTTACATGTCCTTCCTATGAGAAAAGTTTTTAGAAAACCGTATTTTGGGCAGTTCGAGTACGAATTTTTAAACATCCTTTCTTAGCGCAAACCTAGGGCAACTTGATTTTTGGTGAATAATAGTAGGCCCCCTCCCCTGCTAAATTAAAAACTAAAACAGGTAAACTAGAATAATCTTTTTTTTTTTTTTAAAGTGTAACAGACTTCAAGAAAATGCGTTAACAAGTACAAAATAATTTTTAATTTTAAAAACAAGTTGAAAAAATTCAATTATTTTATATTAATTTTATACTTATTACAAATTTTTGTTGTTGGCGCCGATTTAAATTTTTTTTAATAAGTATAAAATTGATATTAAATAATTAAAGTTTTTCAACTATTTTGTAAAATTAAAAATTATTTTGTACTTTTTAGGGAATTTTTTTAAAGTCGGTTTTCTTCTTTTTAAAAACGATTATTTTTATGTACTTATTATTATTTTTATGTATAAAAAATACAGTTATTAGCTACGATCATTTATTTCTACCATTTAATTCACATGACATTTAAGCTCCTAAATATTCCACACAAATCTCACTCTATATCCTGCAATCCCTAGTCCCCGCATTTTCATCAGCAATCTCGCTCATTTTCCATATCTGCTATCTTAATCATTCCGTCAGATCCAACGCCATGTTCTATTGAGCATAGAATTTCACTACATCTCTCATTCGGAATGTACGGATTGTCTATTCGTTTAAAACCCACGATTTCCCAAAGGAAAATCCCCTTTCCCTTTTCCAAATGGCAGCCCTAATCTCGTAATGCCTTCTTGTGGCTGACCTAATTCTCTTAATTAACGCTTCCAGACTTAATCAAAGTTTGAGGAACGTGGGGCCTCGTTCAAGGGCTGCTTAATCAAAAATTATCGCCAAATCCAAGAAACATGTCGCCAAGTTCTCTAAACAAAATTGCTACCTGATTTTTCATAATCACGTTAAGACTTTAAGGGACCCCAACTTTTATGTAATTGCACATAAATTGTATAAATTATGATCGAAAGAGTTTGGTATTTTTATTGCAGTAAGCTTTTAAAAACGATAAGTTTTTAAACAATTTTTATCAGTACTTTATACTTTCATTATGTTTAAGAGATTTCCAAAAATTATCGCCAAATCCAAGAAACATGTCGCCAAGTTCTCTAAACAAAATTGCTACCTGATTTTTCATAATCACGTTAAGACTTTAAGGGACCCCAACTTTTATGTAATTGCACATAAATTGTATAAATTATGATCGAAAGAGTTTGGTATTTTTATTGCAGTAAGCTTTTAAAAACGATAAGTTTTTAAACAATTTTTATCAGTACTTTATACTTTCATTATGTTTAAGAGATTTCCAAAAATTATCGCCAAATCCAAGAAACATGTCGCCAAGTTCTCTAAACAAAATTGCTACCTGATTTTTCATAAATACGTTAAGACTTTAAGGGACCCCAACTTTTATTTAATTGTACATAAATTGTATAAATTATGATCGAAATAGTTTATTTTTATTGCATTAAGCTTTTATAAGTTTCTAAACAATTGTATCAGTACTTTATATTTTCATTATTTTTAAAAGGTTTCTAAAAAATATCCCAAAATCCAAGAAATTTGTCGCCAAGTTCTCTAAACAAAATTGCTGTAACTAAAACCTGATTTTTCATTAGACACATTAAGCCGTACGACTTTAAGGATTCCAACTCACTTGCGCATAAATCGTTATAAATTACATCATGACAAAATCGGAAGAGTTTGTTATTTTTATTACTGTAAGCTTTCACAAGTTTCTAAATAATTTAATCAGTTCTTTATATTTTTATTATTTTTAAGAAATTACCAAAAATTATCGCCAAATCTAAGAAACATGCCGCCAAGTTCTCTAAACAAAATAATTGCACATAAATTGTATAAATTACGTCAAAATCGGAAGAGTTTGTTATTTTTATTTTAGTAAGCTTTTGCAAGCTTCTAAACAATTTTATCAGTACTTTACATTTTCATTATTTTTAATAGATTTCCAAAAATTACCGCCAAATCCAAGAAAACATGTCGCCAAGTTCTCTAAACAAAATTGATGTATGGACACGATTTTTCATTAGGCACATAAGAACGGACATACTATTTTAAAATAAACCAACTTTTATTTAATTGCACATAAATTGTATAACTTATTACAAAATTAGGATAATGTGTTATTTTTATTGCAATACTTAATTTGTTTTATAAAACCATTAAAAAACCTGCATTTTCTCAATACTAATTTCAAGGCTGAAATTTTTTAGCATTAAAAAATCACGGTTGACGAAACCTGTTCGTTGTTCCAAATCGAACACATTTATAAAACCTTTATCTTTACAACTTTTATGAAGACTCAATTTTAACAGGAAACTAATTTATTAACACACCTTTTAAATATATTTAACATAATTTCTTAGTTTGTCTAAAAATACTAATTATCGGCGATATTTTTTTATTCGCCAATTCGGCGATTTTAGTTCAAATAAGATACACTCATTGACGTTAACACTGTGGGGATTATTGCATGGAACGGGTCCGTCGACCGTTCTATTATATTGTGTTCTGTCGGGTCCGCCGAGTGAATCCTTTGTTCTTCCAACTAATTTCCGGACGAGTCCGACGTGATCGGAAAGCTTCCATGTTTAAGTGTAAAAATACACAATAGTTGAATAGTTAGTTTCTGTGGTATTACTGTTTAGTTTGTGGAGCGGTTTAGTTTGTGTGTGGTTAAGATTTCACTAAATAACTTGATTTAAGTGTCAATGTGGTTTATGAAAGGAAAATAAAAATTTAATTTAATTATAAAGTGTTATTGAACAAGTGAATAAATAACACAATAAATATTCCATAAAAGGGGATGTGTTACTACATTCACTCAATAACTTTCCTAGCATAGGGTAGGTAGGCGTTGGCTAGTTTTCATAGTATCTAGGATCATCGAAGATTTTAAGGGGAAATAACAGAAACGGGAATAACTGGTCTTAGAAAAGAGACGTAAAAAAGATGATTCACCTTAGACATCAGGAAAAATCAATAAAGAAAAATAAAATTAAAAAAATAATTATTCATTAAAGAATATTTCTACTGTTTAATTTAAAAATAAAAATTCTTGCAAATAAAGTATTGGAAAAAATAAGTGCATATATGATCAGTGTTAATATTTGATATGTAATTAACATAAAAAAATTAATTCATTTTGATGGATATTAAATAAAGAAAACAGTATATTTTCTAAAAAAAATAAAATGTTAAAGAACGACAATAAAAATAAAGATAATTTATCTGAAATAATTATGAATGAACTACACAAAAAATATTTTTTTAATTTATTAACTACAGAAATCAAACATAGATGGCGCCATGTATACCCTTACTACGGCCCTACGATTTCTATTTGATGGAAATTTTAAATATTAATTTAAAATAACTAACTAAAATTTTTAAATTCCGGCTCACACATGCACAATTGTTAAATAGTATTTATGCTTAAAATTTCAGAAGTTTCCGTTAGGAATAAGTATGTGTTTTGCGTACCCCAGACAAACGGGTAGACTTTCTTTGATTATTAAAGATACAAAAATGTTTAAAATCCCTTACCACCTGTCAGTTGCTAAAACAACACTCCGTTCTTTAAAATGAGCAAGACCAAATTTTCTTGAGCTTAAAATATGACTATTTTTTGTAAGTTTGTCCTCTTACTGAATACGAAATAATGGGTAGTCACAAATATCATGCTACTGTCATTATTTAAATGTTTAACTAGACATATCTTGTATGAATTAGTTTGTTTATTACTACTAAAGCTAAGCGACTTGTTTAAAATGTAAAGCGAGGTAGTTGAGCTAAAATAGCGTTTAATTGTGCCTATTCAACACTGTAAAAAAGAAGGTACTTAAAAATGAGTACCTGCAATGAGCACTGACGTATTCAAATTTAAGTAATCGTACTTTCTCATAAATGAGCAGTGTGATTTAATATTGCTCATCTCAGCTTTTGTTCAAGTCATCTTAACAAAGCTACCTGACACATTTAAAATAGGTGTTCAGAAGATGGTTTTCCACATCATTTGATGTTGACTGTTTAAATGATAACCGAGTTTTTACAACTTAATTATCTCACTTCCCATTCTTTTGGCACACCTTTTTATCATTTCTTTCGTTTATAACTTCTTCACGCTACCATGGTAGTACTACTGATAAGGAATTGGACTACGGTGCCTTTGGACATGGGTTCGATTCCCGGTCTTAGTTGTGAATGTTGATATTTATTGAAATTGACTTATGAAGGCAGCCTACCTAGTAAAGCAACAGCTCTTTTGACCCATTGTACTCGTCTTTAGTACATGTCTTTTTCAAAATTGAAACAAGGATTTCGAGAAATGATAAGTATCGATTGTACTAAAATTTTACTACATTTTACTTATTTTAGAATACCTATTTTTAACAGTTGATAGTCACAAGTTATCAAACGACTGTCGTTGTTTAGACGTTAACTTATTGCTACCTACTTGCTAGCTAACCTAGCTAAGCTACTTGTTTAAAATACAAAGCGAGGTAGTTGAGTTAACCCTTTGCTCTCCGATGTCGCCACTCAGGCGCCAACATAACGACCAGTTCTTTTGGTCTACTGTTCTTTAAAATAAAGAGCACGGCGTGATCTTGTGTTTAAAAAACATCGATTTTTTTTTCTTCAAATTGTTCTCTTGCAGATCCGAAACATATTACGATTTTCTTCCCTCTATCAGCATAAAAAATCGTGAGTAAAGAAACAGGGAGAGGAATAATTGTTCCGTGAAAAGAACGCAATGTCAAAGGGTTAAAATAGTGTTTAATTATGCCAATAAAGGTCAATGTGATATACAGCCGAAAAATAACCACCCTCCAATAACTTGTTGCAACCCTGTATATTATTTTACTTGTCATTCTAAGCATCAAATATATTATCAGAAAGAACAGAAACGAAAATAACTGTTTAATAAAAATAACGCAAATATCTTAAACGTTATTGGTATGCACATTATATCTTTACGGTCGAAATGCGACTCTCAGTCACAAAAATAACGACCCGTTCTTTTGTTACCTGTTCTTCAAATCGAACGAGAAGTGTAGGTTCTTGAACATAAATAACGTTTTCCGTTCGTTACTTTGTTCTTTCTAACTCCATTTGAAAATACATTTTTGATTACATTCGATTTTTATTATAGCTCCGAATACATAAGTTTAATTTTTGAAAAAGACATGTACTCAAAAATGAGTAAAGTGAATAAAAAGAGCATTTGCTTACCTACATAAACTGCCTTTATAAATCACTTTCAATAATTTTCAACAAATACAACTACGAATCGTCCAACCCAATTCGTCTACCTGATGTCTTCCGCACCCAAGTCCAGGGTCAAGAACAATGGCAAAAGAATGGGAAGCAAGATAATTGAGTTATAATAACTCAGTTTCCATTTAAGCAATCGACGTCAAATAAGGTGGAAAACCATCTACTGAACAACTATTTTGACTGTCAGGTCGCTTTGTTAAGATGACTTGAACAGAAGATGAGATTAGCAATATTAAATCACACTGCTCATTTATGAGAAAGTACGACTAGTTAAATTTGAGTACGTCATCGCTCATTTACGATGTAATAGGGGAGTTTCACGCCGAGAAGAAGAAGACCGCTGTTCCAACCGAACAGGGAGAAAAATCCGCGACGCTGAAGAAGTTCCGCAGGATTAGCGTGGAACTTTAGTTCCTGTAATACAATTTAAAGTTTTTCTCATTGAATAATATCTCAATCTAAAAATATTTACTTCATACACTGATATAGATTGTACTCATCCTTTATGAAGCACTTTTTGTGTTGAAATAAAAGTATTTTTCCGTATTCTGTTGTAATTGTAATTATAGACAGATATAATATAAGTATTTCTTTATTTAAATCTATTCGAATATAAAATAAAAATATTATTTATTTGGAAAAAACAAATATTATAAACAAACTTTCCCATAATTGCAAGCGTAGCGACTAAACAAACAAAAACAAAGTTGTCTGCTGTAGGGAAGAAATCGAAACTACTAGTAAGTTTCCATCATGATACGTCACGCGAAACTCCCGCATTGTACTCACAGAAAAACAAGTACGTTCATGTACTCGTTTTTAATCAAATTTTTTACAATGTATGGACATCACTTGGGTATTATCGGGGTAACGATCAGGGAATAAATTAGGGGAAATAACAGGAACGAGATTTAACTGTTCCATAAAAATAACGCAAATATCCAACCTCGATCGCAAGGATTAAATACATTTTAAAATTAGCATATTTACAGTTACTAATCAATCTTCTCTCGATTCTCCTCATTAAATCACTCAAAACGACCCAAAATAACCCTCCTTATTGCTTTATTACCCACATAACGAAATCAAAACGATTCAAAATATCCGCTTCATTGATTCATCATCGTTAATTGCGCCAACCGAATGCCATAATCCCGCCAAACCCCTCGGAGAATGACTTATTAAGAAAAATACCCACAGATCAAGATCCCGAATTACAAGGTCGCCATTCCCAACCCTTCATCCCATTTAGTCAAGAAATCTCTTAATCCACTCAGGAAGGCGGGCCCACTAAATTTAACTACCCCACCCCTTCGCCGGGCCAGATTAATTCAATTTCTGCAAATTAATGGATTCGTCTGGATGGGGGTGAATGGCGCCGGTGTCTTGGATGAGGAAATGGGATTGATGTTGATTGAGTGTGTGGGGATGAATAGATGGTATTTTTTTGGTTGAATGTATCCTTGGATGATGTAATTAGCTGAATTGGTTTGTTTATTTGTGTGTGGGGGTAGAAAATGCTTAATATTCGAAATGCTGAATTTATTTGATCAGTGCTTATTTTGAAGAGAAATGCTTTAAAAACATAAATGGACCGATATCCACGTAATTCTTACTTTAAGTAGTATAGTAGCACCTCTTTATAATGGAATAATGACGTTGAAGGTTCACCCCAATCAGTTCAAATTTTGACATATAGATGGCGCCACCCACTGTAATAACTATTAATTGCTTAATAATTAATTAATTAATCGAATAATATTTCATAATTTTGACACACACGCTTTGTCCCTTTCCAATGACACCTTGATCATAAGAATTTAATAAATAGTTTAGAAGTAGTGACATAGCGACACTAAACAACTACCATAATCTGCACAGATTTGTTTTCTATTAAAGTTTTTAAAGATGGCATTAGCAGTAGATTACAAAACATTACAAAAGTTTTTTTATGTACAATATTTTGTCATGGAGACACGCTCATCATTTTTTTTTTAAATGACCTTGAACATTCAGCATAATCAGTTCAAATTTTGGGATGTAGATGGCGCCGCGATAATAACTATTAATTGCATAATATTTTATGGTTTTGACATGTTTCGTCCCATCTACAGTTCACACCCTTTAAAATGACACCTTGATCATAAAAATTGGACATATAGTTTAAAAGTGGTGACACAGCGACAGTGAAAAACTGCCATGATCTGCACATATTTGTTTTCTATTAAACTTTTTAAAGATGGCATTAGTCTTAGATTTCAAAAATTTATAAAAGTTTTTTATGTATATATTTTTGTGAAAACTTGCTCATAAATTTTTTAATGCCCTCGAAAATTCAGCCTGATCAGTTCAAATATCACGATATAGATGGCGCCACGATAATAACCATTAATTGCTTAATAGTTAATTAATTGCATTATATTTTATAGTTTTTACATGTTTTGCCCCATCTACGGTTCACTCCCTTTCAAATGACACCTTGATAATAAACATTGCTTAAAAAAATTTAATGTCACAAAATAACGTCCAGCCTCTTAAATATATAAATATTGCATAGTCTTCCGTTTGAACCCAATTTGGCTTTATGTGAAGTACTCCACTTATGCTTGGGATACATATTATGAAATATGACTTATAAATTAAATCATTTAATGGTTCTTGATAAAACAAATTATCCTTATGAGATATATCCACGACTTATCCTTATGAGAGATAACGACGTGTGTTGATAATTTTCCCAGTAAGTCAAAAAAATATTTTTTTTATTAATAAAAATACCCTATATTTAAACATTTTTGGAAATTATTGCAGTTAGGGATCTTTTGTAAATATTTTAAACACAACAAATTAAAAACAATTTAACCAAAATGTGGGGAAAATGTAATAAAACTATCGAAAAGTGGAAAATTTTACAATTTTTTTCTCATTTCTCAAAGGTTTTTAAATACTGAGTTAATATAAATAAATATTTTTGCTGCTAACAGATTATTTTATTAGTGCGCAAGAACATTAACGATAAATAATCGAATTAATTTGACTTATTTAGTTTTTCCCTCTAGCCCACAATATCATAAACTATTTTTAAATTAGACTTATTAAAAAATATCTTTGTATATAAAAAATAGATAAAATACAATCATATCTTTTTATTATAGTCTATCAAAAATAAAAAAATAATATATAGAAAACATTAGACAAATAAAAAAAAACTAAAAACACTTTAATTAATGGTAATATCCTTATCGGAAAAGTGCAAGTACTAAATAATACAACAGCACTTACTATTTTCCATAATTTAATTTTTTTATTATAATTTACGCCTAAACCCCCTCCTAAAAGAACCTTATTATTATTATCATCAACATACTTCCAGCTAAATAATCTCTCCATATATATATATAGATAAAAAAGAACCCGGAACGAATTATACCTGAATTCACTTCCCTTCATCCCTAATGGGATCCTAAAGAATCATCCGAATTCATTAAATGTGAAAAAGGATTACTGATATATCGATTCAAGTGAATAATCGGCGCACAAAGGGAATAGCCCCCTGAAACTCCTCCACAAAGCTAATGCGTTAAATAAGCATACATAATAGGAGAATATAAGCGTAATGGATTCATGAATATGCAGATATGGTTCGGTAGCAAGGGCTTTGCCGCTAGGGAGCTTTTCTTTAATGTATTTTATAGTTTTGGAAGGCCGCGTTCTGGTTGGGTATTTCGGCGTTCATATTTATTATTGGTTCTTTTGACCCGTATCGAATAAGGGTTGAAATGTGTAATTTCATATTTTGCTGTTGTTTTTTGTTAGTTCTTTAAGTGTTTTTGACGGTATAGTTATGGTATGAAGGTATATAGATGAGTAGACATAGTGTAAATACGTTAATATTTACGTAGGTATAAATATTTACTTAGGTAATGATTATTGGTTCTTTTGACCCGTACCGAATGAGGGTTGAAATGCGTAATTTCATATTTTGTTATTTATTTGGTAGTGTCTTACGGGTTTTTGACAGTATAGTTATGATATGAAGGTATGTATATGTGTAGACATAGGGCGAAAAAACGAAGTTATGTTTACGTAGATATAAATATTTATTTAGGCATTGATATTTATTATTGGTACTTTTGACCCGTATCGAATGAGGGTTGAAATGCGTAATTTCATATTTTGTTGTTTATTTGGTAATGTCTTAAGTGTTTTCGACAGTATAGTTATGATAAAAAGTTATACTTAAATAAGCATACATAATAGGAGAATATAAGCGTAATGGATTCATGAATATGCAGATATGGTTCGGTAGCAAGGGCTTTGCCGCTAGGGAGCTTTTCTTTAATGTATTTTATAGTTTTGGAAGGCCGCGTTCTGGTTGGGTATTTCGGCGTTGATATTTATTATTGGTTCTTTTGACCCGTATCGAATGAGGGTTGAAATGCGTAAATTCATATTTTGTTGGTTTTTTTTGTTAGTTTTAAATGTTATTGACAATATATTTATGATATGAAGGTATGTAGATGTGTAGACATAGTGTAAATACGTTAATATTTACGTAGGTATAAATATTTACTTAGGTAATGATTATTGGTTCTTTTGACCCGTACCGAATGAGGGTTGAAATGCGTAATTTCATATTTTGTTATTTATTTGGTAGTGTCTTACGGGTTTTTGACAGTATAGTTATGATATGAAGGTATGTATATGTGTAGACATAGGGCGAAAAAACGAAGTTATGTTTACGTAGATATAAATATTTATTTAGGCATTGATATTTATTATTGGTACTTTTGACCCGTATCGAATGAGGGTTGAAATGCGTAATTTCATATTTTGTTGTTTATTTGGTAATGTCTTAAGTGTTTTCGACAGTATAGTTATGATAAAAAGTTATACTTAAATAAGCATACATAATAGGAGAATATAAGCGTAATGGATTCATGAATATGCAGATATGGTTCGGTAGCAAGGGCTTTGCCGCTAGGGAGCTTTTCTTTAATGTATTTTATAGTTTTGGAAGGCCGCGTTCTGGTTGGGTATTTCGGCGTTGATATTTATTATTGGTTCTTTTGACCCGTATCGAATGAGGGTTGAAATGCGTAAATTCATATTTTGTTGGTTTTTTTTGTTAGTTTTAAATGTTATTGACAATATATTTATGATATGAAGGTATGTAGATGTGTAGCAATATGGCGTAAAAACGTAATTATATTTATTTACTTAGGCATTGATATTTGTTATTGGTTCTTTTGACCCGCATCAAATGAGTTTTGAAATGCGTAATTTCATATTTTTTTTTATTTTATATTTAAGTGTTTTTGACAATATAGTTATGATAAAAAGGTATGTAGATATGTATACATAGGGCGTAAATACGTAGTTATATATATTTACTTAGGCATTGATATTTGTTATTGGTTCTTTTGACCCGCATCAAATGAGGGTTGAAATGCGTAAATTCATATTTTGTTGTTTATTTAGTAGTGTCTTAAGTGGTTTTGACAGTATAGTTATGATATGAACATATGCAGAAGTATACATAGGCCGTAAATACGTAGTTATATTTACGTAGATAGAAATATTTACTTAGGCATTGATATTTGTTATTGGTTCTTTTGACCCGTGTTGAATGAGGGTTGAAATGCGTAATTTCTTATTTTGTTGTTGTTTTTTTGTTAGTTTAAAGTGTTTTTGACAATATAGTTATGATATGAAGGTATGTAGATGTGTAGCAATATGGCGTAAATACGTAGTTATATATATTTACTTAGGCAGTGCTATTTGTTATTGGTTATTTTGACCGGTATCGAATAAGGGTTGAAATGCGTAATTTCATATTTTGTTGGTTTTTTCGGTAGTGTGTTTGACAGTATAGTTATGATATGAACATATGCAGAAGTATACATAGGCCGTAAATACTTAGTTATAAATGTGTAATTTAATATATATATATATATATATATATATATATATATATATATATATATATATATATACAGTCAAACCCCGTTATAACGAACCCTCAACGGACTAGTTCAGAAGTTCGCTATAGCCGAGGGTTCACTATATCCGAATTTTTAAATATTGACGATATAAAAACTTCCTAAAGTCCTTAAACAGGTTTTGTGCGAAACAAATTATTTACACTGAATTGCAATTAGTAATAGGCAATAATAAAGTAAAATAATTTTTTTTTCTTAAAAAAAAATTAAATTAAATTAATTTTACTACTACTTAAATTTATTTATCTAAAGTATGAAAAGAAGTTTTGATTTTTTGTTGAAAGCATCAAAAGAGTCCATTACATTCTTATCCACAGTTTCTGTGCTTATTATGCAAAATATTCACAGCTGCCTTCCCTTGGCATCAGAAATGGAAGGACCTGAACTAACATCCCCTTCGTATGCAATATCTGTAGATAAACGATAATCACCGTTTTCTATTCTCTTAATAATTTTCGCTTTATCCTCAATGGAAAAGGCATTAGCAAACAGGAGCGATTTTAAACCTACGCGGAGTCCACAAGTTAAACGACAATCTTCAGCAATAGAATGAAAGGAATAGGCAAAGAATGCATGCTAAACCAGTTGAACGGGGGAAGGGGAGGAACTGATTAGGGGAGTCTGTTGTCACCTTTGAGGAACCTGGCTTCTGTCAAAGGAACAAAGGGTAAGGAATGTGGTCGGGGCGAGTGAAAGTTTTGGGAAAAACCTGAAACTAAACTGGAAAAATGTGAATTTTAGTTCGCTACATCCGAATTCCTTACTTTTGAAGATCGTTATAAGCATTTGAAAATACATTAGTGACATAGGAGTTGGGTTGGGACCAATTGAAAAGTTCGTTACAACCGAGGGATCGTTATATCCCGGGTTCGTTATACCGAGGTTTGACTGTATATATATATATATATATATATATATATTTGGTAGTGTCTTGCTTTCGACAGTATTGTTATGATATAAAGTTATACTTAAATAAGCATAATTAATAAGAGAATGTAAGCGTAATGGGTTCATGAATATGCAGTATGCTTCGGTAGCAAAGGCTTTGCCGCTAGGGAGATTTTCTTTAATGTATTTTATAGTTTTGGAATGTCATGTGTTGGATGGGTATTTTGGCGTTGATATTTATTATTGGTTCTTTTGACACGTATCGAATGAGGGTTGAAATGTGTAATTTCATATTTTGTTGTTTTTTGGTAGTGGGAAATATTTTTAGATGTGTTTGAGAGTATAGTTATGATGTGAAGGTAGAAGTGCATACATAAGGTTTAAATACGTAGTTATATATACGTAGGTATATAAATTATATGATATATATATATAATAAAATATAGATATAAAATTCTTATTTCCTATGCATCTGATATTGTCATCATAAATACTATTCAAACTCTAATTATGCACCTGAGAGCCAGAATTTAAAAATTTATTTGGTTATTTTCTTAATTAATATTTATAGTTTCAATTCGTAAGAAATCGTAGTGCCTTAGCGACATATACATGGCGCCATCTATGTTTGATTTCAGTAGTTTTTTTTCTGGTTTTCAAATATTTTTTGTATAGTTCATGCAAAATTATTTAAGATAAATTTTCTTTAGTTTTATTGTCTTTCTTTAACACGGTTTGTTTGTTCTCTTTATTTACTTTGTGTAAAAAAATAATTTATTTATTTTATATTAATTTATGAATTATTAACATTAATCATATGTTCACTTATTTTTCTCAACAACTTTATTTGCAAGACTTTTTTTCTTAAGTAAATAGCAGAAATACTATTAGGTGTAATTTATTTTTTCATTGAGTTAACTTGTTTATGAAGAGCCCAGCTCAGGTGTCGTCTACAGCAACTGACCATGGTTTAAAATTACGAAGCTGTGTTTTCGATCTTTTCCTGTAAGACAGATCGCGAACTGTCGCCTATAACCCACTATGTAACTCTACTGCAACGCTATTTGACCCACCCAACTACGATTTTCCCCTAGGTATTTAAAGGAGCTATTTGCCGATACAACTCTCAACAATACTTTTCCAATTTTAAATCAAAATATCTTCTAAAACACTACCAACTCCCCTCTAAGAATTCCTAAAATCTATCTCCTTTTCAAATGCAAAATCTTATCCACCTCGATATCCAACATCCAGGCGCATTCACTCCAATTTCAATGAACGGATGCTCTATTAACTCAGCCACTCCGTTAGCAAATGGGGAATCGGGCATCAAACGGGAATCATCATTAGCGCTACTCGGGCTGATTAAAACACACGGCAGCCCAAACAGCTAATGAATTATTACTAGCAGGGCCGAATCTGCATATGGCGAGCATTGTGGGCGACTTGTCTTGGCGAGCTTTATAACTTATTCAGTTTATGGAAAAGGTAAGTTGGCTCACTTAGGATAGGAGCTTAAGTTGCTCGGAAATGGAAAGTTATCAATGTTTAATGCGATTGTTCTGCTACTTAGTTTGAGTTGGGTGTTATTTCTTAAGGGTTAAGATGGTGTCACTGAACTGGTGTTATTTTTTAAGGGTTAAGATGGTGTCACTGAACTGGTGTTATTTCTTAAGGGTTAAGATGGTGTCACTAACCTTGTGTTATTTCTCAAGGGTTAAGAGGGTATCACTGAACTGTTGTTATTTCTCAAGGGTTAAGAGGGTATCACTGAACTGTTGTTATTTCTTAAGGTTAGGAGGGTATCACTGACCTGGTGTTATTTCTCAAGGGTTAAGAGGGTATCATTGAACTGTTATTTCTTAAGGATTAAGATGGTATCACTGAACTGGTGTTATTTCTTAGGATAAGATGGTATCACTGAACTGGTATTATTCATTAAAGGTTAAGATGGTGTCACTGAACTGGTGTCATTTTTTAAGGTTAGGATGGTATCACTGACCTGGTGTTATTTCTCAAGGGTTAAGAGGATATCACTGAACTGATGTTATTTCTAGTAACTTCAAAAATACAACTTCTAAAAAAATAACAACTTCCAAAACTTCCCGAGCCAGTTTTAAAACAACAGACTTCGAAGCAACTGATTGCCTTTATCACAATCCTTTTTATAAAGATAAGGGATCTAACAACGGTTATAAGAACTAGACACATGGTTCCCTACGTGACAATACTATAATAGTTAACATAAAACTCAATAGATGCAACTAGAGGTCATTTTAAAGTTGTGTAGGATATATGCTACAGTATGCATTAGAGGGTTAAGATGGTATAGCTGAATAGGTAATATTTCTTAAAGGTTAAGATGGTATAACTGAACAGGTATTATTTCTTAAGGGTTAAGATGGTATCACTGAACTGGTGTTATTTCTTAAGGGTAAGATGGTATCACTGAACTGGTGTTATTTCCTATGGGTAAGATGGTATCACTGAATTGGTGTTATTTCTTAAGGGTAAGATGGTATCACTGAACTGGTGTTATTTCTTTAGGGTGAAAATAGTATCACTGAACTGGTGTTATTTTTTATAGATTAATTATAAATTATAGTTTTATTCTTATAGATTAATTCTTATAGATTAATTCTTATAGATTAATTTTTATAGATTAATTCTTATAGATTAATTCTTATAGATTAATTCATATAGATTAATTCTTATAAATTAATTCTTATAGATTAATTCTTATAGATTAATTATAGATTATTTCTTATAGATTAATTAAGATAGTATCACTGAAATGGTGTTATTTCTTAAGGGTTAAGATGGTGTGGGTTGGATATTTTAGTTCGTGAAAAGTATTGTGAACAAGTTGTATAATACAGGAGGTATTTAAGAGCTAAATACTACTATGTCGGAATATGGAGAAAGTGTAAATCTTATTGCATAAACGGACATATCAGTGTAATGAATATGTATTTAAAATTTAGTATTTTTAAATAAAATTTAATATACAATCAAATACATTATTCTAATAAAACCCTTACCAATTTATAAAAGGTTATATCCACCAAATCCATTTTATTTTTTGTTTTTAATACTGCTAAAAGTATGACAGTTGCGTAATACATGGGGAAAAAAAGTACATTCAAAATATGAAATTTCAGCGTTTCAAGTTTAACATTTGAATAAAATATCGACTTTCTATGAAAGCGGCGTATGTCATGCATAACCATCGTAAGAGAATTCGACGATTTTACATTTTGCAGAAAAAATGACGACAAATCATCGTTGACATATTTATACGATACTGTCTTTCTTTATTTTTATGACATACGCTTTATTGTAATAAAAATGGAAGTGTAAGACGATAAACACAGTTCGATGTCATAAACAAGTTAAAAATATATATTCAACCTTTTCAATAACAACTCGTATATATTTCATAACTCCCTATATTTTCATAGGGCATCGGGAAATGTGCTTTTGATTATATTTGTCAATAGTGAAATGCGCTTTGGATATAACAGAATCTGAAATAAAGGTAAAGGAATAAGAGTATAAATATTATATGTTTCTAAATTGTGGATAATGGCGTATAAGATTAACGAGAGAAAATCTGTCAAATAACGGTTATACGTCATTATTGCGGATAAAAACCGTATAAGCATAACTGGAGAATAAATGTCATTTAACGGTTTTATGTCAATATCACAGTTAAGATTTACTTTTAAAATATTTACGGGAGAATAACTGCCAAACAACGGTTATATGTCTGTCTATAATACAGAAAAAAAATGCAACAGAATTACAGGAGAATAAATGTTAAATAACGGTTATATGTCAATATAACCGGATAAAAAACGTAAAAGATTTACGAAAGAATAACTGTCAAATAACGGTTATATTACGGAAAAAAACGTAAAAGATTTACAGGAGAATAACTCTCAAATAACGGTTATATGTCAATATTACAGTTAAGATTTACAGTTAAAAGATTTACGGAAGAATAACTGTCAAACAACGGTTATATATCTGTCTATAATACAGAAAAAAACCCGTAAAAGAATTACAGAAGAATAACGGTTATATGTTAATATTAAGAATTAAAACCGTAAAAGACTTACGAAAGAATAATTGTAAAACAACGGTTATAT
The DNA here is from genome assembly GCA_963932185.1 of Troglohyphantes excavatus. Lineage (NCBI taxonomy): Eukaryota > Metazoa > Arthropoda > Arachnida > Araneae > Linyphiidae > Troglohyphantes > Troglohyphantes excavatus. The sequence goes on from OZ010678.1 coordinate 38,974,303, forward strand.
TACGGAAAAAACGTAAAACATTTACAGGAGAATAACTGTCAAATAACGGTTATATGTCAATATTACAGTTACGATTTACAGTTAAAAGATTTACTGGAGAATAACTGTTAAATAACGGTTATATGTTAATAGTAAGGATTAAAACCGTAAAAGATTTACGAAAGAATAACTGTAAAACAACGGTTATATTACGGAAAAACGTAAAAGATTTACAGGAGAATAACTGTCAAGTAACAGTTATATGTCAATATTACGGTTAAAAACCTTAAACGATTTACAGTAGGAAAACTGTCAAATAACGGTTATATGTCAATTTTAAGGATAAAAGCCGTAAAAGATTTACGGGAGACCGTCACTTGCAGTTTTAAACCGTTTGCATACGAGTTTATTATTTTAAAGTTGTGGATTGGAATCACGAATTTGAAATTGCAGCCAGCTCCGGTTCGGAGGGTTGCCAGTTTCGTCCATTGTCGCCTACAAAAAAGCTGTGTATGGGGAACTGGTGCACGTTAAAACTGTCGTTATCCAAACGTTCTCGCGCCTGTAAAGGCGCGTGGTGTGCCAGCTCAGATACTGTCCTCATCATCACAAGAGTTCAGCCGCTAAAAAGAAAAATTTTATTTTTGTCGAAAAACAAATTGATTCAATATGTAGAAAATAATATATCTAAACGTATTTAACATTTCTATAACGGTTTTGAGAAGGGAAAAACTTAATATATTAGTTGGGGAAGAGTATGGCCACAACCGCATCAATAGAAGGCACTGGTTATAAGCGTTCCAGAAGTTGCACGGAGTTCAGTGCGAAGAGCGGATGTTCACTTAAACAGAAGCTAAACAACAATTATTTTAGTCTTTCAGTTGGTTTGGTTAATTAACGTCGCACTAGAGCTGCACAGCAGGCTATTGGCGACGGTTCGGGGTCTATCTTGAAGGAAAGACGCGGGAACACATACACATTCATATTCACACACACATTCACAAATGCACCTCGTTATTTTAGAACCATTGTCAGATGACGAGGAAACACCTCAACTGGTTTTGGTTAATTAACGTCGTACTAGAGCTGCACAGTGGGCTATTGGCGACGGTTCGGGGTCTATCTCGAAGGAAAGACACGGGAACACATATACATTCACACACACATTCATACATGCACCTCGTTATTTTAGAACCATGGTCAGATGACGAGGAAACACCTGAAATGGCACCCAACGCCTTCAATAGACGTCGGGACTTTGGACCACGATCAGATCTATCGTGCACCAGTCCCGTATATACGCCGTTAATTTATTTTTGCGGATGTTCTGGACGACTTTTCTAGTATTTTGTAGCGAAGCTGGCAATACTCCGATTACAAGGTCACTACATTATTTACTTTTCTTTGTCAAGTCCATCTCCTAGGATCGAACCAGTAATCTTCATATTCCCAGCTGATGCCTTTAACCACTCGGCCACGGAGGCCTCTCACCTAAACAGAAGCGAGCCCCAGTTGCTCAGTTGGTAAGGCGTTCAGCTACTAATCAGAGGATTGGTGGTTCGAATCCGTGCAATGGACTTGACATAGAAAAGTAAAAAAGTAGTGATCTTGCGATCGGAGGGTTGCCAGCTTCGCTACAAAAATACTAGAAAGTCGTCCAGATTATCCAACAAATTATACTGGCGTGTAAACGGGACTGGTGCACGATACATCTGATCGGGGTCCAAAGTCCCGACGTCTATTGAAGGCGTTGGGTACCAGTTCAGGTGTTTCCTCGTCATCTGACCATGGTTCTAAAACAACGAGGTGCAGGTATGAATGAATGTGTGTGTGAATGTGTATGTGTTCCCGGGTCTTTTCTTCGAAATAGACCCCAAACCGTCGCCAATAGCCCACTGTGCAGCTCTATTGCGACGTTAATTAACAAAACCAAACCAAACCATCGCCTGGGATCGAACCAGAAATCTTCATATTCCCAGCTGACGCCTTTAACCGCTCGGCCACGGAGGCCTCTCACCTAAACAGAAGCGAAACAACACATTTTTCGATCTTTCAAAGTGAAAAAACCTTTCTGGCTTTGTTCCGACACAGCCACTCCGAATGAATTTTTTTTATGTTAAAGGTCCGGAAACACCAAAGCGTCCAGAATATCCAACAAATTATACTGGAGTGTATACGGGACTGGTGCACGATACATCTAATCGGGGTCCAAAGTCCCGACGTCTATTGAAGGCGTTGGGTGCCAGTTCAGGTGTTTCCTCGTCATCTGACCATGGTTCTAAAATAACGAGGTGCATGTATGAATGTGTGTGTGAATGTGTATGTGTTTCCGGGTCTTTTCTTTGAGATAGACCCCGAACCGTCGCCAATATTCCACTTTGCAGATGTAGTGCGACGTTAATTAATAAAACCAAAATAAAACCAAACCAAACTCAACACCACCTTCCGAACTCCTTTCAATCTCACACACCTCCCCTCTATTGACCATCCCCTCAACTCACACATTCAACCATCCCCAAACCCAAAAAAGAACATCCAAAAAACAAAAACTCCTCCCCTGATCTTACCCACCCCCTTCTAATTCCATTAACTTCGGTAGCAGTCATTATATTTCCAGCTATTCCCAATATTGGTCTTTCTTATAAAAGCGGGCCGTCCCCCTTTGCCCTTCTGTGTGTATGGATTTGGTGGGGTTGAGCAAAAGGATTCCTTGTAGATCCTAGGGTGGGACACAGATCTGTCTTATTACTCAAGGGAGATGATTCCGGGTTCCTTTTTTTGGGGTTTTATTGCTGTAGTCCGTAAGGATGAGGTTGAATTTGGTTGGGGTTTATGGTGTGGAAGAATTGAATTTAAGGTTGTTAGTGTCTCTTGATGAATTGGCGCTGGTATTGGCCCTTTTGTGAATTGGCTTGTAAATGTTTCGAGTTTGACTGATACCGTTTGAGAGTTGTTTTAAAAGCAAGAGTTTTTAGGCTGGTATATATGGAAGAATGATTTACTGTCTGAGAGTTGAAAAAAGTTAATATTTGGTTTGCTTAATTGGCGTCGCACGAGAGCTGCACAGCGGGTTATTGGCGATGGTTCATAGCCTATCTCAAAGGAAAGACGCGAAAACGATGCCTCGTATTTTTTAATCTGCTTCGATCCGATCGCAAGATCACTACTTTTTTACTTTTCTTTGTCTAGTCCATTGCACGTATGTCGCCAATATCCCACTGTGCAGCTCTAGTGCGACGTTAATAAACCAAACCAAACCAAACCAAACCGAACTATTAATCCTCTTATTACCAGCTGAACCTCTTTGCTACCTCTTTGCAGATAAGTAGGTGTACGGAAAAACACCATTTCCCATTTGAACTCTTTACAGATAAGTAGGAGTGCGGAAAAACACCATTTCCCATTTGAACCCTTTGCAGATAAGTAGGTGTACGGAAAAACACAATTTCCCATTTGAGCACTTTACAGATAAGTAGGTGTACGGAAAAACACAATTTCCCATTTGAACCCTTTGCAGATAAGTAGGTGTACGGAAAAACACAATTTCCCATTTGAACCCTTTGCAGATAAGTAGGTGTACGGAAAAACACCATTTCCCATTTGAACTCTTTGCAGATAAATAGGTGTACGGAAAAACACCATTTCCCATTTGAGCACTTTACAGATAAGTAGGTGTACGGAAAAACACCATTTCCCATTTGAGCACTTTACAGATAAGTAGGTGTACGGAAAAACACAATTTCCCATTTGAACTCTTTGCAGATAAGTAGATGTTCGGAAAAACACCATTTCCCATTTGAACCCTTTGCAGATAAGTAGATGTTCGGAAAAACACCATTTCCCATTTGAACCCTTTACAGATAAGTAGGAGTGCGGAAAAACACCATTTCCCATTTGAACTCTTTGCAGATAAATAGGTGTACGGAAAAACACCATTTCCCATTTGAGCACTTTACAGATAAGTAGGTGTACGGAAAAACACCATTTCCCATTTGAACTCTTTACAGATAATAATCGTGATTACGAGTTTTTAAATCGGTAATTGTAATACGTAATTTAAATCTGAATTTTACCTTTTCAATCTCAATAAAGACTCTAAATATACTAAGATATAAATACACACACGCACACACGATTAAATAGAAAAAATTGAATTTAATTACATTTTTTGAGCTACCACTTTTTTTAAAAATATTCAGTAAACAAATATTTACAATATTTAAATTAATTAATAAACTCCTGTTAAAGTAACATGTACTTTTAAAAGCTTTCCGATTTGGTTAGCATGCATTATAAAACATTAATGAAGCTGGATTTAATCTCTTTCAGGGACTGTGTTTTTAAGATAATAATTATACGTTTTTAACCCTCTGAGCGTTTAGATAAAGGGAAAAATTGTAACGTTGTTTTCTCTGAAAAATATTTTATTTTTTCAATGCATGTATTATTGAGGTTGCGTCGGGTGCCAGCTCAGGTGTCTTCCATTTATCTGACCAGGGTTCAAAAATACGAGGCATTGTTCCCGGGTCAATAGCCCACTATTCAGCTCTAGGGCGACATTATTTAATCATACTAATCAATGCATGCATATTATATATATATATATATTACGGTAATTAATATAGCTTCCAAGAAACACACCAATGCTTTAGCTTTAAAAAAATATATTTTAACATCGAATATGTCTATAAATTTAAAGTTTAATTGTTTCGCTCGAAAAGCTGAAAATCCAAAATTACTTATCTTCCCCTATGGGTGCTCTTTTTCCGTTCCTCTGTCCGACTCACTGAGAGGAGGAATTGCTTCATCTCGGCTTTGCTAACTCATCGACATCCTTATGCTCGTTTCTGAACTTATACCAAATGTACAGTTCTATACCGTAAAAAAATGTACTTAAAAATTAGTTCCTGAACATAATCGTTTTTCTCTGAGTACAATTGCATCGTAATTGAGCGATGACGTACCAAAAATTCAGTAATCATACTTTTTCAAAAATGAGCAGTGTGATATAATATTGAACATCTCGGTTTCTGTTCAAGCCATCTTAACAAAGTTACGTGACACACTTAAAATAGTTGTTGTACTGAAGATAATACTTCCCATTCTTCTGACGCACCTCTTTAACGTTACATCAGTTTATAACTTCTTCACGTCGCGTACAGCGGATAAGGCGCTGGAATGCGGTGCCTTAGGATATGGGTTCGATTCCCGGTAAGCCTTGGTTATAATTGCTGATGTTTATTGAAAGTGATTTATGAAGGCAGTCTACGCAGTCAAACAACTGCTATTTTTAATCATTTTTACTCATTGTACTTATTTTTGAGTACATATCTTTTTCAAAAATGAAACAATGAGCTATGATAAGCATCGAATGTACTCAAAAATAAGTACATTTTAATACTTTGTGAGTACCTTTTTCAACGGTGCGTATAATCACATTACCTGATGTAATAATGCTCTTGGTACATAATGATAATCATCCGCTATACGTGCATTTTAGTACGTACAATAAACACGTTCTGTAATACGATACTATACCGCTATATAAATATACAATAGCTACGTACATAACTGTTCTAAACTGCATAATGCATTGATCCATAAAACACTGTCTTTCCACAAACAGAGGCCTCCGTGGCCGAGTGGATTAAGGCGTCAGCTTGGAATCCAAGGGTCCCCGGTTTAAACCTTGCGATGGACTAGACTAAAGAATAGTAAAAAGTAGTGATATTGCGATCGGAGAGTTGCCAACTTCTCTACCAAAATACTAGAATGTCGTCCAGAACATCCACAAAAAATTAACGGCGTGTATACGGGACTGGTGCACGATACATCTGATCGGGGTCCAAAGTCCCGACGTCTATATAAGGCGTTGGGTGCCAGCTCAGGTGTTGTCTCGTCATCTGACCATGGTTCAAAAATACGGGGCATCGTTCCCGGGTCTTTCTTTCGAGATAGTCCCCGAACCGTCGCCAATAGCCAACTGTGCAGCTCTAGTGCGACGTTAATTAATTAAACCAATCAAACCAACTTTCCACAAACAAAGGTCATTCTTCAAAAATCAAACTCACCAATTTCCAGTAGACCAGCCGATATTAAACTCATTAACTGACAATCATCCGCTATACGTGCATTTGAGTACGTATCATATACTCGTTCTATAATACGATACTATACAGCTATACAAATATACAATAGCTACGTACATAACTGTTCCAAACTGCATAATGCATTGATCCACAAAGCATTGTCTTTCCACAAACAAAGGTCATTCTTCAAAAATCAAACTCGCCAATTTCCAGTAGACCAGCCGACATTATACTCATTAACTGACAATCATCCGCTATACGTGCATTTTAGTACGTATCATATACACGTTCTATAATACGATACTATACAGCTATACAAATATACAATAGCTACGTACATAACTGTTCCAAACTGAATAATGCATTGATCCACAAAGCATTGTCTTTCCACAAACAAAGGTCCTTCTTCAAAAAGCAAACTCGCCAATTTCCAGTAGACCAGCCGACATTATACTCATTAACTGACAATCATCCGCTATACGTGCATTTTAGTACGTATCATAAACACGTTCTATAATACGATACTATACAGCTATACAAATATACAATAGCTACGTACATAACTGTTCCAAACTGCATAATGCATTGATCCACAAAGCATTGTCTTTCCGCAAACAAAGGCCATTCTTCAAGAAGCAAACTCGCCAATTTCCAGTAGACCAGCCGACATTAAACTCATTAACTGACAATCATCCGCTATACGTGCATTTTAGTACGTATCATAAACACGTTCTATAATACGATGCTATACAGCTATACAAATATACAATAGCTACGTACATAACTGTTCCAAACTGCATAATGCATTGATCCACAAAGCATTGTCTTTCCGCAAACAAAGGCCATTCTTCAAGAAGCAAACTCGCCAATTTCCAGTAGACCAGCCGACATTAAACTCATTAACTGACAATCATCCGCTATACGTGCATTTTAGTACGTATCATAAACACGTTCTATAATACGATGCTATACAGCTATACAAATATACAATAGCTACGTACATAACTGTTCCAAACTGCATAATGCATTGATCCACAAAGCATTGTCTTTCCGCAAACAAAGGCCATTCTTCAAGAAGCAAACTCGCCAATTTCCAGTACACCAGCCGACATTAAACTCATTAACTGACAATCATCCGCTATACGTGCATTTTAGTACGTATCATAAACACGTTCTATAATACGATGCTATACAGCTATACAAATATACAATAGCTACGTACATAACTGTTCCAAACTGCATAATGCATTGATCCACAAAGCATTGTCTTTCCACAAACAAAGGCCATTCTTCAAGAAGCAAACTCGCCAATTTCCAGTAGACCAGCCGACATTAAACTCCCTCAAATCGAATTCCACCTCCACCGGGGGGCGCGCACACAGCGGAATCCCTCTTCGAACGTGGAGAAGCAAGGGGGTCGTTCCAGTGCATAATTTAGAACTGCTTCCCCGTAATCGTCTGGAGAAAAATGGCCGACAAATCCGATGTGACGCAAATGGAACTTCTTCGCACCTCTTACCCAACTAATCGCTTGAAAGTTTAATGGAATAAAGGAGGTGTTCCGAAAAGGGGAACACCGGCTCCGTGCTCTTTTATTGTTTTCTTGTGGGGTACCCTCTTTGGGATGGGGTTGGTCATTTGTTAGCAGACGATAATGCTTTCCGACTTTAACTTTTGTTGAGGTACATGGGCTTATTCATTCTCATTTATTAGGAGCTGGATGTGTGTGGTTTTTTCTTATGGTGTGGACAAGGTAGATTGATTGGTTGATGAATTAACCTTAAAGAATGAAGTTTTGGATGTGTTGGGAAGAACCTGTAGCGATGTGTGTGACGGAGAAGGTTTTAAATTGTTACCATATACTCTACCTCTTGACCCAAAAAGATCGCCAAGATCGTGCAGTGCTATCAATATAACTCTTTCAATTGGAATTTTTAATTTTTTTTTCGCGTTAAAATTTTTTCTTTAAAATATAATAATTCATGGTAATAAAGAAAATTAATTAGAAAACCTTAAATAAAAATTGAAAAAAAAAGTAAAAATTAAAAAAAAATGTACGAATTAAAACAACAAATTCTGCTCAAATCTTTCAATTTTACTTTTAATTTATTATTTTTTTTTATCCGAAATACCCTGCAAAAATTACGAAGAAACTCTTTATTAAAATATAGAGCCCCAGTTGCTCAGTGGATAAGGCGTTCAGCTACTAATCAGAGGATTGCTGGTTCGAATCCGTGAAATGGACTTGACATAGAAAAGTAAAAAAGTAGTGATCTTGCGATCGGAGGGTTGCCAGCATCGCTACAAAAATACTAGAAAAGTCGTCCAGAATATCCAACAAATTATACTGGCGTGTATACGGGACTGGTGCACGATACATCTGATCGGGGTCCAAAGTCCCGACGTCTATTGAAGGCGTTGGGTGCCAGTTCAGGTGTTTCCTCGTCATCTGACCATGGTTCTAAAATAACGAGGTGCATGTATGAATGTGTGTGTGATGTGTGTATGTGTTCCCGGGTCTTTCCTTCGAGATTGACCCCGAACCGTCGCCAATTGCCCACTGTGCAGCTCTAGTGCGACGTTAATTAACAAAACAAAACCTTCAGTGTGAATTTTTAATTTTTTTTTTTTGCTTTGAAATTTTTTCTTTAAAATCTGGTGATCTATGGTAATAAAGATAATTAATTAGAAAACCTGGAATAAAATTTTTTAAAAAAAAAAGTAAAAATTAAAAAAAAAAAAAAATTCCTTAAATGTTTCAATTTTATTTTTAATTATTTTTTTTTTATCCATAATACCCTGCAAAAATTAAGATGAAACTCTTTATTAAAATATTATATATACAATATTTTTTTACACAATTTATACACTATTTTCGCTTCGCCGATAAGCCAGGGAGGAAAGAGGGTAAAGGAAAAAACCCGATGAGTAGCAGAATAAAAAGTAATGCCAACTGGTTCTGTGCAGCAATCTGTATCCCTTGATGCATTGCGGCGATGAGATTTTTTTGTGCGCTTTGATCGGTTTTCAAATTCTGCGCATAAGTGTTTCCTATTTGGAAACTTCTGGTAGGGGAGTTTTGCAGCGACACTGTACTTCGTTCACCTTTCTTTCTGCCTCAATCAGTTCAGAGAAAGCGTTTCCACTTCTTCAGTGTTTATACCTCATAGCAAATACGAGATCGTCAACATTGAGGCCCTCTGAAAGGAGCGGCCGATTCCGATAAACACTAACCCAACAGAAACATTCTTAGACTGGCAGCAAACATAACCAAACGAGTTTCCCGCGTGCTCCCTCATAGTAGAGAAATCATAAGGTTATAATCTCGCTAAAATCAAAGTGAGGACAACATGTATGGCCTCAGATACGTGGTTTACTACGTCATCCATTCATAAATTTTTTCTAGTCCATTCATAAAAATATCCTGTACTACATGAAATAACACATTTACTAATATTTATAAATCACAATTTAATCTAGAACGTTTTTTCATTCATACATTTTGAAAGGAAGTCACGTGTCTGGTGCCATCAGGTGTTTGCATCAAGATGATGACGTCATATTCGCTTTACTACAGTCCATTCATGCTCAAAGCGTGCTCCCGATTGTAAATGTATTACCTTTAATATACATTTAAGTATCATTATTAATAAGTATTACCATACATTAATTATCATACATTAATAATATCATACATTAATAATATCATACATTAATTATCATATATTAATAATCTCATACATTAATTATCATACATTAATAATATCATACATTAATTATCATACATTAATAATATCATACATTAATAATATCATACATTAATAATATCATACATTAATGTTTAAGTATCATACATTAATAAGATAAAAACTCGTCTTATAGAGCATTGCGTTAAGAATATTAAAATACAAATGCAACGTTAAAATACGCAATAAAAGTCCGTAATAATCCGGACATGTTTCGGGAGATACATCACCCTTCATCAGCGGAAAATGTAAAGTCTGTGTGTAATGAAATATAAATAAACCCAAAGAAATCTAAAATGTTGCCAAAGACTAAAAAACTAACTAAAAACTATTACAAACGGTTGGAGTTAACTATTGTGTGCCAACAAGCGGGAAACAATGGTCATATGGTCTCTTGGGAACATGGTCATATATTTAATTTTTCTAACTCACATTTAATTTGCAAACCTAAATCTCCATTTGAACTTGACTTCCTGGAGGCGTTTCATATTTTTAGTAATATTGATTCGGTTGTCAATGAAACGTTTGCGGTCCCAATGTTTCCCGCTTGTTGGCACACAATAGTTAACTCCAACCGTTTGTAATAGTTTTTAGTTAGTTTTTTAGTCTTTGGCAACATTTTAGATTTCTTTGGGTTTATTTATATTTCATTACACACAGACTTTACATTTTCCGCTGATGAAGGGTGATGTATCTCCCGAAACATGTCCGGATTATTACGGACTTTTATTGCGTATTTTAACGTTGCATTTGTATTTTAATATCATACATTAATGTTTAAATATGTATTTAATACACATTTAAGTGTAAATCTTTAAGTGTTATATTTTCAACGTTAAACTTATATATTTTAAATACTATGGCATTTATCAACTTATTTATTATCTTTAAACCTAACGCTCCGAATCTAAACTGAATGGAGACAACAATAACGTGGCCAATGAGCCCATACTCGCCGAAGAAAAGTTGAATAACTTAACTCATTGTAGGTGCATAAATTACAGTATTATACATCTTCTTAACATGTTTTTATAGCAAAATACAATGCATTTATCCACCACAATGGATAAATCCAGCAATCCTGGAAGTAGTAAATATCCGGCAAATACAATAACCACTCCTAAAATTCCCATTTACTCAGTTGATAAGAAGTTCAGCTACTAATCAGAGGATTGGTGGTTCGAATCCGTGCGATGGACTTGACATAGAAAAGTAAAAAAGTAGTGATCTTGCAATCGGAGGGTTGCCAGCTTCGCTACAAAAATACTAGAAAGTCGTCCAGAATATCCAACAAATTATACTGGCGTGTATACGGGACTGGTGCACGATACATCTGATCGGGGTCCAAAGTCCCGACGTCTATTGAAGGCGTTGGGTGCCAGTTCAGGTGTTTTCTCGTCATCTGACCATGGTTCTAAAATAACGAGGTGCAGGTATGTATGAATGTGTGTATGAATGTGTATGTGTTCCCGGGTCTTTCCTTCGAGATAGACCCCGAACCGTCGCCAATAGCCCACTGTGCAGCTCTAGTGCGACGTTAATTAACCAAACCGAACCAAACCAAACCTGAATCTAAACTGAATGGAATCAACAGTAACGCGGCTCATGGACCCATGCTCGCCGAATAACTCATTATAACATCTTCTTAACATATTTTTATAGCAAAATACAATGCATTTATGCACCACAATGGATAAATCCAGCAATCCTGGAAGTAGTAAAAATCCAGCAAATACCATAACCCCTCCTAAAATTCCCAAACGATTCTCCCACTCAAAAACCTGCTGCGTCATCCTCCATCTATTCAACGAGTCGAAGGAGCTTTAAATTCAAATTCCTCCCACCCTTTTTTTCTCTCTATATCACGAAATATGCCAGAAATTCGTCTGCCCTTTTTTTTTCCCATCAGACGATTTCTTTGAAATTCCACTTCCAGCGGTATATGCCAACCCCTTGAAGCAGACGATTTTGCGATCTCGTATCCGTCCTCCTGGAATATGCGGACTGGCCAATGTCAATATTGACATTCTTTTTAGTAGTTAGATCGGGAGTTCTGCGTAGTTGGGGAGTTGGAATTTATTTTAAGGTTTAGTACTGCCTTTAAAAGTATACGGAGACTATTATATTGCTTTCTGTATATAACGTTAAAATGTATAGTTGGATACCATTTCAAGATTTAAATAAGAATAATTATAAAAAATATTTTTTTTTAAATATTTTTCATATATATATTTAATCACATGGATATATATTATTCAGGGTGGTAACATATCCTGAAAAACCGGGAAATCAGGGAATTATCATGGATTTTTTTTTTATTCTGGAAATATCAGGGAAAAGTCAGGGAAATTTTCAAAATTTCACAAAAAATCAGGGACATTTTCAAATTTGGATCATTTAAACGGCGATTATCGTTTATTATGCCCTCTATTCTGGGTAATTTAGTTGTCAATATTTCCTTTTAGTTCTAAAAAAGAATTTTTTTAAAAAAAGTATGGTTATGCGCATTTTTGTATTTTCAGTTTTATTTTTCTAAAAACGTGAACCACTGCTGGAGGGAGCAGCAAAAGCAAAGTGCATTGGACCTTGAATTGTAAGCAACATGTGAGGGACTAATGAATATGTGATTTATTGAAGATTGGAATAGGAAATATGAAGCATATAAAATATTTAAAATTATAATTTGAAAAAACTCGCTGTTTTTGCATTATCTACCTCCAGAGAACATGTTTAATTGCTATTATTCCTCTTGCAATTGCGTACTTTGTGTTGTATCCATAAATTATTCTTTTAACTGTCAACAAGTATCGCGTATAATTTTTCATTTACAATGCAATATATTTATTGTATTATTGTAGCATGGATACTTTGTTTCTATACAAAGCATGTATTGCAACACTTCTTAATGTAATTGTAAAATCAGGGAAATTTTTGTGACACCATCATGGAAATCAGGAAAATTTTTGTGACACCATCATGAAAATCAGGGAAATGTTTGTGACACCATCATGAAAATCAGGGAACTTTTTGTGACACCATCGTGGAAATCAGGGAACTTTTTTTCCAGAATGTTGTTGCCACCCTGTTATTTAACCTCGGATACAAATGTTTTTATCCATTCGAGTAACTCCAGTTTTTTCAGTAGTACACTTACTATAAAAATTGACGAAAAATCTATTTTTTAAAATAATTTTCAAATTTGAAGAACTCTCTACTGACATAATTGAAAATATTTTTTGGAAAAAAAGAGGAATGTGTTGAAAATATGAATTAAACTGTACTGCAGTGAAAAATAAACCTACATATCCGAAATTTTGCTTATTACACGCAACGAAATGAAACAACATGTGAGGTATATAAAATGGTAACTTATATTAGGATTCAAGCAGTACAATAATGCAAATGTAAGCAAGTTCAATTTCATTTCATAGCAACCATTTTGAATTTACACCATCGTCACAGAATATGCGCAAAATTTCTATTATTGCAAAATATTATAAATTCAATTATTTTTCTATCAAATATAAAAATTTCAACTTTGTAAAAAAATATTTTTAAAATTCACTTGTGTGTGTGTGATTGTGTGTGATTGTATGTGTATGTGATTGTGTGTGTGAAACATTTCCCCGATGTGTGTGTGATTGTTTGTGTGTGTGTGACAGTGCGTGTGTGTGTAAACCGTTCATCCACCTGCCTCCTTTAAAAAATATCGTTTTTTTAAGCTTCAGTTTTTAATCCCAGAAATCGAATAAAACCCATTCCAAACTGTTTAATTTCAATACTTTTTATAATGCATGCCAAACATAAAAAACAGCATATAATATAACAAAATTTGGTAGAAATTACGATTTTTTTACAATGATTATAATTTATTGTTTTAGGGTTTTTGAAAAAAGTGGCAGTAAAAGAAATTTATAAAATATAATATTGAATTTAAATTATACATTTTATAAATTTCTTTCATCTTTTAAAACTTCTTTTTACTCTTTTCAAAACCCCACCTCTTGTTTGAATTATTTGATGAAGTCTTTTTGTTTATGTGTATAATTTTGAAATTTTTTATGTTGGTTCGAATTACGTAGTGTTTTGCGCAGCTTGGCCATTTTTGACCCTTGTGCCATAAAACCCTACACAATCAACCAACTTTTCGAAACCACAAATAAAATAAATTTTTAACCGATTTAATAAATACATAAATTAATTTAATAAATACATAATTTAATTTAATAAATACATAATTTAATTTAATAAATACATAATTTAATAAATACATACATAATTTAATTTAATAAATACATACATAATTTAATTTAATAAATACATACATAATTTAATTTAATAAATACATACATAATTTAATTTAATAAATACATACATAATTTAATAAATACATAATTTAATAAATACATAATTTAATAAATACATAATTTAATAAATACATAATTTAATAAATAAATAATTTAATAAATACATACATAATTTAATTTAATAAATACATACATAATTTAATTTAATAAATACATACATAATTTAATTTAATAAATACATACATAATTTAGTTTAATAAATACATAATTTAGTTTAATAAATACATAATTTAATAAATACATACATAATTTAATTTAATAAATACATACATAATTTAGTTTAATAAATACATAATTTAATAAATACATACATAATTTAATTTAATAAATACATACATAATTTAGTTTAATAAATACATAATTTAGTTTAATAAATACATAATTTAATAAATACATACATAATTTAATTTAATAAATACATACATAATTTAGTTTAATAAATACATAATTTAATAAATACATACATAATTTAATTTAATAAATACATACATAATTTAGTTTAATAAATACATACATAATTTAATTTAATAAATACATACATAATTTAATTTAATAAATACATACATAATTTAATAAATACATAATTTAATAAATACATAATTTAATAAATACATAATTTAATAAATACATAATTTAATAAATACATAATTTAATAAATACATAATTTAATAAATACATAATTTAATAAATACATAATTTAATAAATACATAAATTAATAAATACATAATATAATAAATACATAATTTAATTTAATAAATGCATGACTTCTTACATTTAAACATGTTTATTAATATAAATGAAGAACGAAGCATTCGAAACGTGCTTTGTACAAAAAGAATAAATATGACTTTTTATATCACTGAATTCATCAACGATTGTCATTTTATAGAACCACCTACATCATCAGATATAACGCATTTTGTCCCATTTGAATTAATTTGCAAATATTAGAATTTGTACAAGATACTTTTAGGAAAAGTTATTTGGGTTTTCTCATGAATTACCATAATCTGATTAAAAACACGTTTTGAATGTTTATTCTTTAAATATCCGGGATTTAGATTGAATTGGCAAAATTTAAGTTTAACAAATAGTGCATATGTAGGGGATAGCCTAAATGATTCATACAGTTTCAAAATACTTGGAAATAATATGAGATGTGTCAATGAGGCTAACCCTGTATTACCTTCTAAGACATTAAATAATTTGTCAAATGCGAATGTAAGACTATCACACATTGGATTCAGTAAATTTATTACAGTAAATAAGTAAAAAATAACTTATAAAGTTGCACACAATTTTTATTATAAGAATTAATGGAAAAATATTTTCTATGATTGCATTTTAGTAAAATAGATTTTTTTTTTGTATATTTAGAAAACAAATGAAAGTAGGTTTTAGAAGAAGATAAATATTTAAATATTTATATTTAGATTAGAAGATAAATATTTAAATATTTATATTTAGATTAGAAGATAAATATTTAAATATTTATATTTAGATTAGAAGATAAATATTTAAATATTTATATTTAGATTAGAAGATAAATATTTAAATATTTATATTTAGATTAGAAGATAAATATTTAAATATTTATATTTAGATTAGAAGATAAATATTTAAATATTTATATTTAGATTAGAAGATAAATATTTAAATATTTATATTTAGATTAGAAGATAAATATTTAAATATTTATATTTAGATTAGAAGATAAATATTTAAATATTTATATTTAGATTAGAAGATAAATATTTAGAAAAAGATAAAACTAAAACTGACCCAATTAAATAATTTTAATTAGTTTTAAAGAATTTTTTTTCCAAGTTTATTATTAAAATGACATTAATTGAGCAATAGTATAATGTAATTAACTATTCAATTGTAGACTCGTTGGCAGTGCAGGGATTAGAACCGATGAGGTGTCTGTTTTGAGTGCGCATGCGCGGGGTCCACCTTGCTTATTTGAAGACTGGTGACCACTGATTTCTAACTGTAACTTCTGGATTGGGCAAGACAATTTGTTGACGTGAAGCCAATTGAAAGTGTAACAACTACACCCCACTTTCATCGATACCACAATATTTTGTATATTTTTCATGTTAAATTAAGCCGACTTTTGGCTGAGTTCCCCCCCCCCCCCATTTTCTTTGGAAACCCATTTGAAATGCAATTTGTAATTAAAATAGAAAGTCATTTACAAGTCAAAGCCGAAGTAATTAAGAAGCAAGAGCAAAAACTATTTGTTTGGCAATATAAAAATTAATTCTATAAAGTGAAAAGCCCCAGTTGCTCAGTTGGTAAGGCGTTCAGCTACTAATCAGAGGATTGGTGGTTCGAATCCGGGAAATGGACTTGACATAGAAAAGTAAAAAAAGTAGTGATCTTGCGATCGGAGGGTTACCAGCTTCACTATAAAAATACTAGAAAGTCGTCCAGAATATCCAACAAATTATACTGGCGTGTATACGGGACTGGTGCACGATACATCTGATCGGGGTCCAAAGTCCCGACGTCTATTGCAGGCGTTTTGTGCCAGTTCAGGTGTTTCCTCGTCATCTGACCATGGTTCTAAAATAACGAGGTGAATGTATGAATGTGTGTGTGAATGTGTATGTGTTCCCGGGTCTTTCCTTCGAGATTGACCCCGAACCGTCGCCAATAGCCCACTGTGCAGCTCTAGTGCGACGTTAATTAACAAAACCAACCAAACCAATCTATAAGGTGAAAATATAATACTTATACACTTTTAATATTTCTACTATGCTATGGTATTCAAACAACACCACTAAATCACTTTTTAAAAAATCTGGGGAAGAGTATAATTGCTTCCATATTGGCTTCAACGCGCCCATAGATGAAACAAGTTTTGAGCCTTCCAGAAGTTACAGTTAGAGTTCAGTGCTGGTGACTTTCCACGAGTACGAAGAAATTGTTGTGGAGACGTTTATTTGAGTGTGGTCTGTAATACGAAGTCGTCAATGATTATATAATTTATTAAACTGTTTGTAAGATTCAACTGTTATAATTTTAGTTTGTGACTGAATAAATATTCGAGTTAATTAAATTAGTTCTCCTCCTGTTATTTTCAACGCTTTAGTGGCGACGCGGACGAGCGAGCTGGACACTATGAAGCAACCTGGAAATGTTGTTGTTCTTCGAAAGGAATTCTGGATCTTGTCGGCTAAAAATAAGGTGAGTGGATTGTTGTTGTTTATCGCGAGAATAAGTGTGCCTTACAGTGTATTACAGTGGATTTATGTTTATTTAAGATGAGTAACGACGGGAATAGACATGAAGTTGCAGGTGACGTCATAGCTAATTCAGACCTTAGGAAGTTAATAGAATTGAATTGAAGTTACCAGGTTTTGGGGAAACGAAGATGAGTTATGGTTTCTTAGTATTGAAGCTCAGTTTGTGTTGTCTGATATCAAACAAGATGCGACAAAATATTTCGCAGTGGTAGCAGCACTGAACTCTGAGGTGTTAACATATTCAAGTGATATAGTTAAAAAAAAAGTCGGAGCTAAATAAATTTTTAAAAGAAACACTGATAGCTGACATTTTGTATTCGGAACAGCAAAGAATTAAATCTCTTGTATCTATGCGGGTGTTGGGGGAGGATAAACCTCCTTACTTGCGTAGGAAAATTAAACAATTAGCCGATAATAAAGTAGGAAGTGATTTTCTAAAGACTAGGAGGCTCCGCCAACCCCCGGAGGATTGCTACGCACCTATGAGGATTGCTACGCAATCCTCATAGGTTTACTTCGCAAACCACTTCTCGCTTCGCTCGCTAAAAGGTAGAACACAATAAAAATGTGTCCTAGTAACAAAACGTTTTAATTATATATAATTGTAGCATTAGAGAAAAATAAAATTTTCGATATTTAGGCTGTTTTCATGGTTCGCACGGTCCTTAAAAGATCTTAAGAACTACTTAATTTAGATGGGTCCAAGATGGATTAAGAGCCCTTAAAGGCCTTAATTTTCAACTAAGGTCTTTAATTTTTGTCCAACATGATGGATTTTTTTACTGATTCTCATGGATGGTATTTTTCCGTGTCTAATCCGAAAATCCGAGTTTTTAAAATTTTCGGAATCTAGAATTCCGTATTTTATTTACTTTCCGTATTTTAAGTGTCCACACTTTTGACGGGTATACGCGAGGGTAAATCGGCAAGACGAGAAAATGTGTTAATAGACAAATTTAGTGTAAAAACAAACAAACAATAGTGTACTTTTTACCTCTGTTGTCCAATTTTTGTAGTCAATGGTATTTCATTATCATACACGACACTTCATCGCTAAAAAATCTCAGTTCATTTGTGAAGAATTGATACCTATTCTAGAAAAACGGGAAAAAACACAAGAATGTAGCATCTTTAACATTTACAGGGATGGGAATTATGCACCATAGTTTGCTGGAAGTGGCATCCTGCGCCAACTTGCTACAAAACCACGTTTACGTGCGATTCTTGGCCAACGGCGCCAAAAAAAAATATAAGAGGTCCTTAAAAAGTCCTTAAGAACTACTTATGAAACTTTACTTTATGAAATCTGCATAAACCATGGTTTTGACTACTATATCAAGTTAATTAAATTAAACACAAACTGCTTTGTCGACGCGTACACTCTAACGTGGTAAGAAACAATTTCACGTCCGATCCGTGCCTACTAAGATAACACGCGAATGGATAAGGACGTGTTAATTATTCCCATACTGGAATACTATGCTGATACGTTAACTCGTGGGACGTGGAATTAATAAGATAGCTCATAGAAGAGTGCCATAGTGACAGAATTACTACTGCTGTGATAACGATTGACGAATAATTAAATATTTATATTTTTAAATGTTTAATTCACACACAAATGTGTCTAATGGGTGAATGAGTCATAAGTAAACGTGTTCTGTACGTGTTCGTTTGCTTTGATGGCAGATTTGCGTATGTGGTGCTTGTATTTAAAACTCCGTAAATTTAATGTCGTATTTGGGTGTTTTTTTATTAAAATACATTGGTGCCAATTGACAAAAGGTGTAGTGTTGCAAAACGAGCTCATTTGTGTTTTACTCAGGTAACTAATAAGTTTGTTTAAATAATGAATTTTCAAATATTTACATTTTTAAATGGTTAATTTAGACACAAATGTGTCTAATGGGTGAATGAGTCATAAGTAAACGTGTTCTGTACGTGTTCGTTTGCTTTGATGGCAGATTTGCGTATGTGGTGCTTGTATTTAAAACTCCGTAAATTTAATGTCGCATTTGGGTGTTTTTTTATTAAAATACATTGGTGCCAATTGACAAAAGGTGTAGTGTTGCAAAACGAGCTCATTTGTGTTTTACTCTGTTTACCTGTTAAGTTTGTTTAAATAATGAATTTTCAAATATTTACATTTTTAAATGGTTAATTTAGACACAAATGTGTCTAATGGGTGAATGAGTCATAAGTAAACGTGTTCTGTACGTGTTCGTTTGCTTTGATGGCAGATTTGCGTATGTGGTGCTTGTATTTAAAACTCCGTAAATTTAATGTCGCATTTGGGTGTTTTTTTTATTAAAATACATTGGTGCTAATTGAAAAAAGGTGTAATCGTTCAAAGTGGGTTTGTTTATATTTTACTGAAGTAGCTGACATGTTTGTTTAGAGTTGTATAGGGAAGGATAGTTCACATAAATTAAATAAGTTGTGGTTAAATGTCCTTACATTGGTCGTCATGTGAAATTAAGGACATTGGGATGCCAGTTCAAATGCTGTCCTTTTGCAAAAAAAAAAGTTTGGGGTTGCGCGATTATGAAAAATAAGTTTAGTTTACAGGTTTTTACGCTCACTAGCACTTAACGAACTATTTATTGTGTTGAAACATTAATAAATACTATTCGATAAACAAAATTTTGCGATGTTAATCTGATAATACAGAATAAGTATTACAATATATTAGTATGGATAAAATATTAATTATTTAAAATAAAATATTATTAAAATTATTTATTACTACCATTTATTTTGATAAATAATTTATATTATTAATTTAATAAAAAAAAATTAATTTAGAATTGTGCATTTTTAACTTTATTAGATGCTTTTCTGTGAGAAAGGCGTGCGCTATAAAAATTATTAAATTTTTTTTTCTACATTAGAACACTTGCGTCTTTGATATTGTTGTATAGAGGCAATTCCATTTATCGCATGGGAAGAGGGGGAAATTAGTCAAATATCCGGCAGCTTTAACCGTTATAACTGGCATAATCTGTAATTTTTAACCGTTGTAATTGGCATAATCCGGTATCTTTAAACGTTGTAACTGGCATAATCCGGCATCTTTAAACGTTTAACAGGCATAGCCCGTCATCTTTAACCGTTATAACTGGCATAATCCGGCATCTTTAAACTTTTGTAACTTCATTTCTAATCGACGGATCATGGCGAATGTGTGCTAAAATTGAAGAAACCCACTAGTTGTTCAATTCCATTTAACTAGTTGACAGATGAAAATGTTTGTGAGAAAATGTGGGGGTTGAAGGCGAAAATTTGTCGAAGATTGAAGCTAACATGTGTTTCCAAAACTTCACTATGGCACAAACACTTAAAGAGAAGTAAAGAGGGGACCAGGTTTCTCTATTACATCTTCAGTTTTCTGCTTTTCCCCTTGATAAAATCGGAAGGATGTTTTTCAGAATCTCGTGTCCAGATAATTTTTTACAACAACAGTGCACCATACTCAGATGATTACTCCTTCTTGTTCACATCAGCGTTCACTTCACACTTAAGGTGCCTCCTCTCTGCTCCTTCAGTGTGCATCATTGCACTTTACATCAGCACTCATCTCCAATCTCAGTCTGCTCTCGGTCCTCTGATCCTCTTGGTGACTATATTCATCCTGCCTCAATGATCCCCCCCCCCCTCCCATTTTCCCTTTACCGAGGGAGGACTATGGTGAGTCAATACCTTATAATATCTGCCACCCCACTTTCCCACGCAAGTTCCCTACCCTCGTGACAAGAAGTCGCAGAATTTCCTATTCTGACCCCATCAAAAATTAGTATAGTTGAATGCAGGGTTCAATAAAAGGACCAGACTTTAGGGAGACTTTGTAGCCATAAACTAATGTATGTGGGCCTTTTCCCCCAATCGGTGGTTTGAGACGAATTTTCAAAAGAGGGTCAAGCCGACAAGATACACTTACCAAAAATGACCAATCGGACAGGGAACGGTACAGAATGAGAAACGTACGAAAAAACCGTTGAAGTACTGCACAATAAACGTTTATTCGAATTCTTACGGGAGAAAATATTTTAGTAATTTTTAAAATATAAGTTTTTCGCAGTATTTACAATTTCAGGTTTGTGAACTAAGCCGACGAGATACAACAGGACCAGACTTTTGGAAGACGCCGTAGCCATAAACTTAATGTATGTGCCCTTTTTCGTTTCACCGCCTTCCAATCGAGAGCTTAAGATCAATTCCTGAATCAGGGTCAAGCCTACAAGATACACCCTTACTCAAAGTAACCAATTGGACAGGGACAGGTAAAGTTCAGATGTGAACCCTCCATCCCCCCAAAAAATCTGCCCTACAGATCCATCAGAGAGATTCTCTTTAATATTCATACTGCCAAGATCCAAAATGGACACTCTCGTTTTGAAGAGCTTGGAGTAACCTTCTCTGACGGAAGTGTTAGTCAACGAAAATGCACCAGATGTCTCAACTTTAACGATATGTTAACTCAATAATTATAAATTAAACAGCATGAACTCTATTACCTATTTGTGATCTTTTGATTTCACGGAGGTCTGGTGAATATATATCAACCTTATTTATTCGCACATTAAATACACTTGTAAAATGTATGAATGTCTAAGCTTCGAGCATGAATGGACTGTAGTAGTCTTGGAGTCTCCTTGTCTAGAGCTTGGAGTCTCCTTCTCTGACGGAAGTGTTAGTCAACGAAAATACATCAGATGTCTCAACTTTAACTATATGTTAACTCAATAATTATAAATTAAACAACATGAACTCTAATATCTATTTGTGATCTTTTGATTTCACGGAGGTCTGATGAATCTATATCAACCTTATTTATTCGCACATTTAATACACTTGTAAAATTGATGAATGTCTGGTCTAAGCTTCGAGCATGAATGGACGGTAGTAGAGCGAATATGACGTCATTATCGTGAAACCAACATCTCAGACTGAATGGCCTGAGACACCTGACTTTTTTTCAAAATTATGAATTAAAAAATACTCGCGATTGGCTGATGAATTGGGAAATGTGTAACAGTGAAAATTTATGAATGGAATGACGTAATTAACCACGAGTCTGAGGCCATACATGTTGGCCTCACTTTGATGTTAGCGAGATTTTAATCTTATGTTTTCTCTACTATGAAGGATCCATTCTCGAAGGGCCTAAGTGTTCCTAGAGTAATTAAGTTCCGCATTTCATGCTATCAAATCAACAGGAAGAATACGTCCCGGATAATTTAATTGGCAAGTCACAACGTAATGGTTAATCTTATTATTTACGATCATTCCAGCTTTAATCTTAATAGTAATCATCTTATTAATGTGGGTAACTATTAGGTTTTATACAGTGTGTTTAAATTTAATAAAACAACAAAAGTTATACAATTCCGTTTCAATAACTGACAAGTTGAACTATTTGTGAGAATATTGTGTTGAGTAGAAAAGGACGACTTGTTGAAGTTTTCACTGTGCGGCCAAAATATAATTGAATGGCAAAGTTCGAAACGGGTTCATTTCCGAAAATTAAAATTTTGCATTAGACACACAAAAAAATTGCTGTTTCGTTGAATCACTTGACTTTTTTGAGCAGTTTTTTTTTTTAAATTACCGACCATTTTGTACACTGTAAAAAAAAAAGTACTTAAAATGAGTACATGCACCTACTTGATTTTCACTGAGTACAATTGCATCGTTAATGAGCGACGACGTACTCAAATTTAAGTAACCGTACTTTCGCAAAACAGAGCAGAGTGATTTAGTATTGCCAATCTCAGCTTCTGTTCAAGCCATCTTAACAAACTTAAAATAATTGTTCAGAAGATGGTTTTCCCCACTATTTGATGTCGATTGCTGAAATGGAAACCTAGTTAATACAACTAATTTATATTACATCCCATTCTTTTGGCACACCTTTTAAACAAGTATTTTTATTATTACATCGCCGGTGGTACAACAGATAACTGCGGTGTCTTAATATCTGGGTTCGATTCCCGGTAAGTCTTGCTTGTAATTGTCGATATTTATTGAAAGTGATTAATGAAGGCAACCTATGTAGCCTAGCATCTGATATTTTTATTACTTTTACTCATTTTTGAGTACATGTCTTTTTCAAAATTGAAACTAAAGTATTCGGGACCATGATAAACATCGAATGTAATCAAAAATGAGTACATTTTACTTATTTTTGAATACCGATTTTTAACAATGTACGTTATGACAAAGCAGAATAGTATCCCTGAAATAAAATGTAATTTTAGGAAATGACGGTTACAGTTTTGTGAAATGACTGAGTTCATCCAAGGACTTGAGTGAGTTTTAGTAGTGAAACGCCATTAGTAGTGTAGACCGGGGCAAGTTTGGTACAGGGGGATGTTTACACATTGTTAATAGTTTTCAGAATGTTGGTCAGAGGACTCAACTGTCATGTCAGGAGAAGCACCACGGATGCTATTAGCGTTTAATTAATTTTAGTTTTAATTATTAATTTCTCGGTAGCATGCATTTTGAGATAGAGCCGTAACAAAAAAAAAATTACCCACTACGATGACATTTGTCTTTAGATAAAACTATATTCAAATATAAACTATAGCTCCATTTTTTCTGCTCATTGATAATTCGAAAACTTCATACTCTTTAAAATATACAAAAAAAAAAAAATTCTAGGCCTATATACGACCATTTTTTAAATTGACCACATGTTAAATATAAATAAAGAAATATAATCATTGTAATAATTTATTTAAAACTAAATATTGCCATTTTAAACTGAATAAAGAATAAGTTTACGAATAAATAAGTTTGGATAAAATAAAAGTTATAGATTTAAAAAAAATAATAAATTAAATTTATTATTATTTTTTTAATTCTGACACTTTTTTTTATAAAATAAAACTATAATAATAATTAAATTATTTTAACTAAGATTTTAATTGGCTGCAAACATGTTTGTTTCTATTAAATATTAGAAAACAAAAATTTTGTATATTTTAGATACGACCATTTTTTAAATTGACCGCATGTTAAATATAAATAAAGAAATATAGTCATTGTAATAATTTATTTAAAACTAAATACTGCCATTTTAAACTGAATAAAGAATAAGTTTACGAATAAATAAGTTTGAATAAAATAAAAGTTATAGATTTAAAAAAAATAATAAAAAAAGTTATTATTACTTTTTTATTTCTACCACTTTTTTATAAAATAAAACTATAATAATTAAATTATTTTAACTAAGATCATAATTGGCTGCAAACATGTTTGTTTCTATTAATTATTAGAAAAAAAATATTTTGTATATTTTAGACCTATATACGACCACTTTTTAAATTGACCGCATGTTAAATATAAATAAAGAAATATAGTCATTGTAATAATTTATTTAAAACTAAATACTGCCATTTTAAACTGAATAAAGAATAAGTTTACGAATAAATAAGTTTGAATAAAATAAAAGTTATAGATTTAAAAAAATAATAAAAAAAGTTATTATTACTTTTTTATTTCTACCACTTTTTTATAAAATAAAACTATAATAATTAAATTATTTTAACTAAGATCATACTTGGCTGCAAACATGTTTGTTTCTATTAATTATTAGAAAAAAAATATTTTGTATATTTTAGACCTATATACGACCACTTTTTAAATTGACCGCATGTTAAATATAAATAAAGAAATATAGTCATTGTAATAATTTATTTAAAACTAAATACTGCCATTTTAAACTGAATAAAGAATAAGTTTACGAATAAATAAGTTTGAATAAAATAAAAATTATAGATTTAAAAAAAATAATAAAAAAAAAATTTATTATTTTTTTATTTCTACCACTTTTTTATAAAATAAAACTATAATAATTAAACTATTTTAACAAAGATTTCAATTGGCTGCAGACATGTTTGTTTCTATTAAATGATACGCTGTGAGGATAGCGTATACTATAAACCGTATTATTTATGCATTGTGGTATTTAAGTTGTGGGTTTTTAAAGCGTTTCTCAGGGAGTAAGTGGATATGTAAAGCTTTTTCTACTCCAAAACTTTTAAATACGATTTTCGAATTAGGTACTGAAATACATGATTTAAATTATATAAACCTTACAACCTGGGCAGGCGCACCTAGCAGCAGCAAATGTGTATTTCTCCTATTACAGTACAGCATTGTAAAAATAAGTACCTGAACGTACTCGTTTTCCTTTGAGTACAATTGCATCGTAATTGAGCGATGACGTACTCGAATTTAAGTAACCGTACTTTCTCAAAAAGGAGAAGTGTGATTTAATATTGCTGATCTCAGCTTCTGCTCAAGCCATCTTAACAAAGCGACCTGACAAACTTAAAGTATTTGTTCAGAAGATCGTTTTTGACTTTTATGTCGATTGCTCAAATGGAAATTGAATTATTACAACGGAATTATCGTACTTCCCATTGTTTTGGAACACATTTTTAGCATTTCTTCTGTTTATAACTTATTCACGTCGTCCTGGTAGTACAACGGATAAGGCACTGGTTTGCGGTGCCTGAGGATCTGGGTTCAATTCCCGCTAAATTTTGGTTTTAATTGTTAATATTTTTTGTAAGTGATTTATGAAGGCAGCCTTTATAGGCTAGCAACTGTTGTTTTTATTCATTCTACACATTTTTCAGTACATGTCTTTTCCAAAAATGAAACTTATGTATTCGGATCTGTGATAAGCATGGAATGTACTTAAAAGATAGACTATTAGAAGATAGACAAAAGATAGAAGATTTACTATTTATTATGTTACTTATTTTTGAGAACCATTTTTTAATAGTTAGATTTTAAATATGTTTCTAATTTGAATGTTTACAAATTGTGCACTGTTAAAAGTAGGTATTCCAAAATAAGTAAAATTTACTCATTTTGATTACATTCGATGCTTATCATAGCTTCGAATACATAAGTTTCATTTTTGAAGAAAACATGTACTCAAAAATGAGACTCAATGAGTAAAAATGAATAAAAAGAGCAGTAGCTTGCCTATGTAGGCTGCCTTCTTAATCCACTTTCAATAAATATCGACAATTACAGCTCAAACTTACCGGGAATCGAATCCATTTCCTAAGGAACCGCAGTCCGGTGCCTTATCCATTGTAGTACCAGGGCGACGTGAAGAAGTTATAAAGAGAATAAATGTTAAAAAAGTGTGCCAAAAGAACGGAAGAAAGATAATTGAGTTGTAATAGCTCAGTCTCCATTTAAGCAATCGTCATCAAATAATGTGGTAACACCATCTTCTGAACAACTATTTTAAGTGTGTCAGATCGCTTTGTTAGGATGGTTTAAACAGAAGCTGAGATGAGCAATTCAAAAGCACACTTCTGATTTTATTCGAAAGTATGGTTACTTAAATTTGAGTACGTGTCATTGCTCATTTTCAATGCAATTGTACTTAAAAAAAAAGAGTATGGTCATGTATGAAAATGAGTAAAATTAAATAAAAAAGAGAAGTTGCTTGCCTGCATAGACTACCTTTATAAATCACATTAAAAAAATATCGACAATTACAACTTAGACTTACCAGGAATTGATCCCAGGTCTGCAGCATTGCTGTCCACGGTTTTATCCGTTAAGTTATCGAGACGAAGCGAAGATGACTTAAACAGAAGCTGATATTAGCAATATTTATTAATCAAGGATCGAGGTTTTTCACCCAACGTTGTTGATAAGGTCCTACATAAACTTAAAAATCCACTTCAAAATTCCAATCTACCTGAGCGTTCAAATGCTTTGGTTGTTTTACCATATTATCCCCAGATCAGTCATCAAATTTTTAATATTCTCGGTAGGTTCGACATACGTTCCATTTTTTCACCTATCAATAAGATCACCTTCACAAAACTTAAAGACCCTATTGACGACCTTAATAACTGGGGCATATACAGTATTTAATGTCAATGTGGCGTGTCATATATCGGTCAAACAAAGAGAGCATTAAGATTTCGTATTAAGGAGCACCAAGCACATACTGTTAAACAAGAAATAAAGAAATCCTCCATTGCTAAGCACTCTTGGGAACATGGTCATATATTTAATTTTTCTAACCCACATTTAATTTACAAATCCAAATCTCCAGTTGAACTTGACTTCCTGGAGGCGTTTCATATTTTTAGCAATAAGAATTTGATTGTCAATGAAACATTTGCGGTCCCAGTATTCCCCGCCTGTTGGCACACAATAGTTAACTGCAACCGATTGAAATAGTTTTTTGTGTTTTGTTCTTTGGCAACACTTTCAACTCTGGGATTGTTTATATTTTATTACACACAGACTATTCATTTTCTGATGAAGGGAGATGTATCTCCCGAAACAAGTCCGTATTTGAAGGACTTTTATTGCGTATTTTAACGTTGTATTTGTATTTTAATAAATATTTATTAACACTGAATATTTTTGAGAAAGTACGAGTACTTAAGTTTGAGTACGCCACTTATTTACGATGCAATTGTACTCAAAGATAAACGAACAGATTCAGAAACTCATTTTAAGTACCCTTTGTTTTACAGTGTCAATTAGAGTTGTTAAGTTTGTGTAAAGCCTTGTCAACAACGTTGGATGAAAAACGCTTCGAGCATGAATGGACTGTAGTAGAGCGAATATGACGTCATCATCGTGATGCAAACATCTCAGACCTGATGGCACCAGACACGTGATTTCTTTTCCAAATTTATGAATGAAAAAACGTTCACGATTGATTTGTGATTTGGAAATAATAGTAAATGTGTTGCTTCATGAAGTACAGGATATTTTTATGAATGAACTAGAAATAAATTATGAATGGATGACGTAGTAAACCACGTGTCTGAGGCCATACATGTTGGCCTCACTTTGATGTTAGCTAGATTATAACCTTATGATTTCTCTACTATGAGGGTTCCATGCTCCAAGGAAAAACCTCGATCCACAGCAAAACTCTCAAATAGTATAGTTCAACCTGCAGTGAATCTGGTGTAGAACATATGTATGTACACTCAAACCTGTTTTTGTGCCGTCTTTTTTTGAGCGATTTTTTATTTGTGCGATTTTTTTTGTACGGTATATGAAAATTTCAATCAAAATGGGACATAATTCATTCTCTGGCTACCGAGACATATACAAGCGTCTAGTGAAACAATAGTCGCCACAAATACTGATCATTTAGTAACTGAAAACAACTCTAAACGAGTGCGAGGTAGTATCTTCAAGTGGCGAAAGCGATTTAGAACCAGTTTACCACAAGAAAGTTTGCGTATTGTCAGACTACGGAGGTTAATGGTTATACGTTTTGAAAAGTTTTGTATGTGTAAAATAAGTACATATGTAAATAAAATATTTAAAAAATAATGTTCGTATGTGTATTTTCTAAATCAGATTACAAAAGGTTTTGCGAGATTCCAAGTAGCTGCAAAGCCTCGTGTCTTGATTTCGTTTAAAAAAGCAATTCCTAGTTATTTCGTAAGGTTTTGAGTTATTTTCTACGTGAGATTTTTTTTATGCGGTCCCTATTTACCGCATAAAAAATACTTTTTAATTGTGTTGCGAAAACTATTTTTTATAGCTACTCGTGAAGTTTTGTGCGATTTTTTTATGCGGCCCTATCCACCGCATAAAAAATACTTTTTAATTGTGTTGCGTAAACTATTTTTTATAGCTACTCGTGAAGTTTTGTGCGATTTTTTATACGGTCCCTATCCACCGCATAAAAAAATACTTTTTTATTGTGTTGCAAATTTTATTTTATAGCTTCTCGTGAAGTTTTTTGAAATTTTTTTATGCGGTCCCTATCCACCGCACAAAAAACAGGTATGAGTGTATATGCCCCAAAAAAGGATGACAACGGATACCTATTACCAAAAATGGATTCCAAAATAGGCCTTGTGTCTCCACTAATATTTCTAATACTTCCGACTTTTGTCCCCAGGACCATCAGGGTAGCTTAGTCATGGATTTATACGTCGAGCGCCCAAAATAAATCTTCCCCAAGTCATGTTTTTCTTTCCACCGCTGCCTCTGGAAAGAAAATGGAATCATTTTTGACTTTGTAATAAGATTTGGATATCATTGAATTTTACAAGGAGGGGACTGGGGGCTTTCGAAAGTTTGTGGGAAGAAAATGGTGGTACCCCAAGGCTCGGTTTGAAATAAATATTGTATTTGTAAAGTCGGTAGCGTTGTTTAAATTGCGGTGGGTTTAGAGTTTGTAGGGGCCTTATGGCCTTTTGGAAAGGAAATGATGTATGTTTATATAATCGGAAGTTTTGCAATTAGATGCCTTATGTAAATATATGAGTGTTTAACTTGGTATTATTTCATGGTATTTTAGGATAATATTAATATATTTTAAGGTAGTATTAGGGGAGATTAATGTTTTATAAATCAATATAAGAATCTCTTCAGTTCGCTGTAAAAAAATTTACTTAAAAATGAGTAACTGAACATACTCGTTTTTCTTTTAGTACAATTGCATCGTAAATGAGCGATGACGTACTCAAATTTAAGTAATCGTACTTTCTATAAGTAAACTTTATGTAAATAAATAAAGTGTATTCATTTTTTATTATATTCGATGCTTATCATAGCTCCGAATACAATAAATTTCAATTTTGAAAAAGTCATTTAATCAAAAATGAGTAAAATGATTAAAAATTAATAAAAGAGCAGTAGCTTGCCTACACAGGAAGCTTTAATAAATATCGACAATTAAAATCAAGACTTACCGGGAATCGAAACCATATCCTCATGCACCGCAGTCCAGTCCCTTACCAGTTGTACTACCAGGGCGACGTTAAAAAGTTATAAACAGAAAAAAAGTTAAAAAAGTGTCAAAAGATTGGGAAGTAAGATCATTGAATTGTAATTAATGAGTTTCAATTTAAGCAACCGACATCAAATAATGTGGAAAATCATTTCATGAACAACTACGAGCCCTAGTTGCTCAGTTGGTAAGGCGTTCAGCTACTAATCAGAGGATTGGTGGTTCGAATCCGTGAAATAGACTAGACATAGAAAAGTAAAAAAGTAGTGATCTTGCGATTGGAGGGTTGCCAGCTTCGCTACAAAAATACTAGAAAGTCGTCCAGAATATCCAACAAATTATACTGTCGTGTATACGGGACTGGTGCACAATAAATGTGATCGGGGTCCAAAGTCCGGACGTCTATTGAAGGCGTTGGGTGCCAGTTCAGGTGTTTCCTCGTCATCTGACCATATGGTTCTAAAATAACGAGGTGCATGTATGAATGTGTGTATGAATGTGTGTGTGAATGTGTATGTGTTCCCGGGTCTTTCCTTCGAGATTGACCCCGAACCGTCGCCAATAGCCCACTGTGCAGCTCTAGTGCGACGTTAATTAACAAAACCAAAACCAAACCAAACCATGAACAACTACTTTAAGTGGACCTGGCCGCTATGTTAAGATGGCTTGAACAGAAGCTGAAATTAGAAATATTAAATCACACTGCTCATTTTTACGAAAGTACAAGTACTTAAATTTGAGTACGTCATCACTCATTTACGATGGAACTGTACTCGAAGAAAAACGAGAGTGTTCAGATACTCATTTTTAAGTACATTTTATTTACTGTGTACACCTCTAAGAACGCCATGCGCAATGCTAAATTTAGCTCCTCGGATTACGTCATTCGTAGTACAGCCAATCGGGTAATGGTTTCTTTCACAATATTTTTGCATTGTAATCCCCATGAACGCTTCCATATGATTGGTTTGATAGTTAATATAAACTAAAAATATTGGATGTTTGTTGGATGCGTATGTTATGGAAAAAATATGTCAATGGAAATGCATTGCATAGAAAATATGTAAATGTATCCTTCCATTTGCGGTTTTGTAAGAGTTACATTTATTTATTTCCTTTATTTTCCAAGAACATCAAAATTTTTGAAAAATATGCAAATTCAAATTGATTATTTGAGGTTCTGTAGAAACGCGTATTTTTAATAATTTGAAATATTGTTTTATTTCATACGGTAATTTTAGTTAAAAATAGTAGAATGTTAATTAATAAATACATTTACCAAATAAATTCATTAGCCAAGTCATATTAAGTTTAAAAAAAAAACCAATTTTAATATCAAAGTAGTATTTGGTGCATTTTGGTTCTGTTATTCTTGATTGCCGGTCTTATAACACAGCTTTTAATAAACTAGGAAGCTTCCAGAACTGAATTAATAATAATTTGAATAATTCGTATTTTTAATAATTTGAAATATTGTTTTATTTCATACGGTAATTTTAGTTAAAAATAGTAGAATGTAAATTAATAAAAACATTTACAAAATAAATTCATTAGCCAAGTCATATTAAGTTTAAAAAAAAAAAAAATTAATATCAAAGTAGTATTCGGTGCATTTTGGTTCAGTTATTCTTGATTGCCGGTCTTATAACACATCTTTTAATAAACTAGGAAGCTTCCAGAACTGAATTAATAATAATTTGAATAATTTGTATTTTTAATAATTTGAAATATTGTTTGATTTCACACGGTAATTTTAGTTAATTTAGCTTCCAGAACTGAATTAATAATAATTTGAATAATTCGTATTTTTGATAATTTGAAATATTGTTTTATTTCATACGGTAATTTTAGTTAAAAATAGTAGAATGTTAATTAATAAATACATTTACAAAATAAATTCATTAGCCAAGTCATATTAAGTTTAAAAAAAAACAATTTTAATATCAAAGTAGTATTTAGTGCATTTTGGTTCTGTTATTCTTGAATGCCGGTCTTATAACACAGCTTTTAATAAACTAGGTAGCTTTCAGAACTGAATTAATAAACTCATATTTATTAAATATTTAATTAATTAAAGTTTCTAAAAAATGTGGTATTAAAAAAATAATTTCAAATTTATTTTAAATTTATTTAAAATAATTTGATAGTTATTTCAATTATTAATTTTTAATAACTAATAATTTGCTATTTTTTAATAATAAAAGCTTTTATTAGTATAAATAACTTGCAAACATTCAAAACGTGTTTTGTCCAAAATACATATTAAATAGCTTATTACATCATTAAAATCGTTGACGGTATATTTATGTAAATAAATTATTTAATTACTCTAAAGAACATATACACCATTGCAATTAATTTTCAATCTTTGAAATTTCTACACTATTTAAAATAGGTACTCAAAACTAAGTAATATGTACTCATTTTTCAGTATATTCGATGGTTATCATAGCTCCGAAAACATAAGTTTCATTTTTGAGAAAGACATGTATCTAAAAATGAGTAAAAATTAATAAAAAGACAGTAGTTTGCATACATAGGCTGTCTTCATAAATCCTTTTCAATAAATATCAACAGTTTCAAAAAAGACTTACCGGGAATTGAACCCAGATCTGCAAGCACCGCTGTCCAGAGCCTTATCAGTTTAAATTATCAGGGCGATTTAGTTATAAACAGAAGAAATGTTAAAAAGCTGTATCGGAAGTAAAATAACTGAGTTGCAATATCTCAGTTTCAATTGAACCTCAGTTTTAACCTTTTTAACATTACTTATGTTTATAATTTCTGCACGTCGCCCTGGTATTTTAACAGATAAGACTCTGGACAGAAGTGCCTGCAGATCTGGGTTCGATTTCCGGTATGTCTTGGTATTGTCGATATTTATTGAAAGTGGTGATGATTTATGAAGGCAGCATATATATAACCTAACATCTTCCCCTTTTTATTCTTTTTTACCCATTGTACTCATTTTTAAGTACATGTCTTTTTCATAATTGAAACTTATGTATTCGGAGGCATGATAAGCATCGAATATATTCAAAAATGAATACATTTTACTTATTTTTGAATGCCTATTTTTAACAGTGAAAGCGTTAAATAAGTCGTCAAATGCGAGTAAAACTGATAGATATGCCTTTTAGTACCTTTATTGATTTTAATAAGTAAAAAATTGAAAGTTGTAATCAAATCTCATTAAGAAGAAAAATAATTAAAAATATATTTTATTTGATATTTCAGTAAATGTGATTTTTTCATTTTCACTATAAAAGAGGTTAGATTTTAAGAAATTGTTAAATAATTTAAATAAATATTTTTTAGATGAAGATTTTAATTAATTTTCAACATTGACTTTCAAAGTTAATTATTAAAATGAAATTAATTGATGAAAAAGTTATCCAAATAATTATTTCTGTAGACATTCATTAGTTAATGAGCAAAGATTGAAATAAAAAGCTTATTCCTGATTTTTTTTTAAATAAGCAAACACTTTTAATTAATGTAGTTTCATTCTTTATTAAACCACACTGTGAAAATTTGGAATAGGTAGTTTTATACATAGGCAGTGTGAAATAATATTAGAGTTTATAATATTAGTATATTTGCTATAAAACTTTTTTATAGTACAATTTTATATAGATTACGTTTTAAAAAAAAAAAATTGAATTATTAGTTTTATATATAACCTTAGTGGGTATAAATTAATTAAAAAAATAGTATCAGAAATTTAATTATTACGAGACCTTGAATGATTGAAAAGGATTCGTCATAAATAATTAATATTCCAATAACTTTCAACTAGTCAACTTCCATTGTCTAATTTGACTTTTGTCAAGATAATTTGTTTTTAAAAAATAATTCGCCAAGTACGATTACCATCACACAGATAGATAGACAGACTTTAGCTTAAGTGCTACTAACGATGGCTGAAAAAAATAATCCTTCATTATTAATCCTTCATCATTCATTATCAATTCACAAAATTATCCTTAAAAACACCTAAAACTAGTGAATCCAATTTTAAAACTGTTTATTTGACATGGCAACTACAAAACTTCAAATGACTTTAAATAACAAAAATTTTAAATTTTGATTTTGCAATTACTATTTATTAAATAAATTGAGTTAAAAAAGTGGTAGTATAAAACGATTAGTTTAATTTTCTTATATATTATTTTAAACAAAATTCATATAAAACTTCCGTATTACGAATTGGATTCTTAGATTGTTATTGTTCAAATGGTTTACATTTAAATTAAGGTTCGTTATCTAAGATACCGCGCACCATGGGAAAACGGATTCTTAAACAATTGAAAAATTAGGAATGACAGAAAAAAAAATCGGTATATTCCCAGAAAAGTTGGGTGCACTGCATGTACCCAAATAAAAAATTTAGGTGCACTGTGCACTCGCTAAATGTGTACAAAATCTTAATACTTTCTCATATTTCTCAAGATTTATATTCCCAAATATACTCATTCAATGTAATTCGATATTACTTCGCAAATACGTCAAAAGAAAATATAGACTCCATATCAAACTTCCAGAGTCCTACATTTGAAAACAAACGTTTGAAAATGATATACGTCAGGAGTACAATTTCTTTGTAAGGATAAAAAGAGAAACTGTAAATATTGATTTCTCAAAAAAAAAAACTCGACTGTAGAAGTCAGCTGCGAGAAAGTAATAATATATGGTATGGAATCGAATATCACAAAGCAAAAATTTTCAGAATACGTTATTTCGTAGCTATGAATATCTATTTCGATTTATTTTCAATGTATTGCGAAGATACATGGTATATTTTCCCAAGGTTGCATATGAAAGGTGTATATTTTTTATGTTAATAAGGAGAATTTTATGTCAATATGGAGTATATACTTTTATGTCAATAAGGAATATATATTTTCATGTTAATAAAGAGTTTATTTTTATGATAATGAGCATATTTTATGTTAACAATGAGCATATTTTTATGTCAAAAAGTAGAATATTTTTATGTTAATAAATGGGTATATTTTTATGTTAACAAGGAGTATATTTTATGTCGATAACTGGTATATATTTTTATATCAATAATGAGAATATTTTTTTGTTAATAATGATTATATTTTTATGTTAATAAACGGGTATATTTTTATGTTAACAATGAGAATACTTTTATGTCAATAAGGAGTATAAATTTTCATGTTAATAACGAGTTTATTTTTATGTTAATAAGGAGAATTTTACGTTAATCAAGAGTATTTTATGCAATAAGGATTGTATATGTTTATGTTAATAATGGGTATATATTTATGTTAACAATTAGTATATTTCTATGTTAACAATGAGTATATTTTTATGTCAATAATGGGAATATTTTTATGTTAATAAATGGGTATATTTTTATTTTAATAAAGAGTATATGTTTTTATGTCAATAATGAGCATATTTTTATGTATACAATTAGTATATTTTTATGTTAATAAAGAGTATATGTTTTATGTCAATAATGAGAATATTTTTATGTTAATAAATGGGTAAATATTTATGTTAATAAAGAGTAATGTTTTTATGTCAATGAGAATATTTTTATGTTAATAAATGGGTATATTTTTATGTTAATAAAGAGTATATGTTTTTATGTCAATAATGAGAATATTTTTATGTTAATAAATGGGTATATTTTTATGTTAATAAAGAGTATATATTTTTATGTCAATAATGAGCATATTTTTATGTTAACAATGAGTATATTTTTATGTTAATAAAGAGTATATATTTTTATGTCAATAATGAGAATATTTTTATGTTAATAAATGGGTATATTTTTATGTTAATAAAGAGTATATGTTTTTATTTCAATAATGATAATATTTTTATGTTAATAAATGGGTATATTTTTATGTTAACAAGGAGTATATTTTTATGTTAATAAGGGGTATATATTTTTAAAACAATAATGAGAATATTGTTATGTTAATAATGAGTATTTTTGTGTTAACAATGAGTATATTTTATGTTGATAATGGGTATATTTTTATATTAACAATATGTATATTTTTATATGAACAATAAGTATATTTATGTTAATAAGAAGTACATATTTTTATGTCAATAACAATATTTTTATGTTAATGGTTATATTTTTATGTTAACAACGAATATATTTTTATGTTAACAAAGAGTATATTTTTATTCACTGCATGGACATGTCTGAAAATGCATATATAGATATTATTCAACCTTTAATTGCCATCTGATGCTTTGAATTATAAAATTCCGTTTAGTTTTTCGTTTATTACAGTTTTAAAACATAATTTTCTTAAATTGTTAATTAAAAAAATAGTATCTACATTGTTATAAAGTCGTAAGGTCTAGGCAGCATTGAAATACTTTAAAATAAATTAATATGAATAAATTAATTATTTTAAACAATTTTGTAAGTTGGCGAACAAAAACTGCTTTGGCGAAATAATTCTGACAACTGTGCTTAATCAGGAAAACTAACGAAAAAGCTAACATTCGTAGATATACCCGGAGATGCCTGACCAATAGGCCAGTTATTTTGCCTTCGAGAAAATAAAACAAAAGGAATAAATTTCACGAGTGTAAAAGTTTTACGTTTATAAAAACGCGTTATAAAATCATAAGATATTGACAACAATGGCATACTTTAAAATAAATTAATATAAATAAAAAAAAATTATATACAATTGAAAGTTGGCGATCAAAATTTGCTTCGGCGAAATAATTTTGACAATTGTGCCTAATCAAGAAAATTAAAGGAACATCTAACAATCAGATGTATTAGAAGATGTTTGAACAATATGCCAGTTATTTTGCTTTCGATAAACTGAAAGAGAAATAATAAACAAGGATAATTACACCAACGATTTAAAAATTTGTAATGCGTGTAAAGCCGCGGGTAACAACTAGTAACTATTGAAAGGAATAATAAGTAATAGGCAACAATTATAAAAAAATATCAAAGTTAACAACACGATATCCATGTTTTACTTTAATTTTTCCGAAATATCTTAATCAATAATAAGCCAATCAATTAAATAGGCCAATTATTTCGCTATCGAGAAAATAAATTAGAAGGAATAAACTGGGAGAATTAACCAACGGGGTACATATTTCAACGCTCGTGAAGCCGTGGATAACAACTAGTAACTACTAAAAGAAATAGTAAGTAAGAGACCATAATTAAAAATAAGAATATCGAA
Organism: Troglohyphantes excavatus; assembly: GCA_963932185.1. NCBI lineage: Eukaryota > Metazoa > Arthropoda > Arachnida > Araneae > Linyphiidae > Troglohyphantes > Troglohyphantes excavatus. Next base: position 39,011,707 of record OZ010678.1, read on the forward strand.
ATTAACAACATGATATCCATGCTTTACTTCCATCTTTCCAAAATATCCTAATCAATATTAAGCCAATCAATGAAATAGGCCAGTTATTTCGCTTTCGAGAAAATAAATGAGAAGAAATAAACGGGGTAACATTTTTCAGCGCGCGTCAAACCGCGGGTAACAACTAGTAACTACTAAAAGAAATAATAAGTAATAGGCCATAATTAAAAAAAGAATAACGTAATTAACAACAATCCATGTTTTTTATCTTTCCGAAATATCCCAATCATCCAAATAACGTTATCTAATATAACAAAATCACCTAACAACCATCGCAACGGCATAAAAGAACTCGTAGCAACCAATTCTCGATCCCGACGAATCCCGATCCCAAACGAACATACAAACAATTTCTACCGGAATTTCACGTATTTGCTCCGTCTCGCACGAATCTTTGCGTGTACAAACAACTGCTGAATAAGACTTCCCTAAAAGTTCTTCCCTATCCTGCAAAAGATCCCTACTGTGCTTAGATCTAATTAAAGATCGGGGGACTTTGTATTTGTAATGCTTTGTTACGCTGCTTTTGTAGCTGAGGGCTATGAACCTTGGATTTTATTTAAGGCTGTGTTTTGATTGTTAATGGGGGGAGGGGGGGGGGATGAATGCGTGTTAGGTGGATTGTTCTGTTTTGTATGTGTGGTGGATTAAGTGATTGTTGGATGATGTTGCTTTTTGACTGTCTAATGTTGAATGATTAGTTCGGATGATGAACAGTTAATGGAGCCGTCTAAAAGGACGAGTGATAGAAGAGCAAAAATCCCAATTGGTGTTGAATTGTGTAGAAATCTCAATTTGAATTGAAAGTTGTTTTTTAAATTAATTTGATGTAAGCGTCTTTAAAATCAGCTACTTGGGGTATTAGATTGGGAACATAGCTCAGATGAATAGCGCGATTGACATAAATGACTGAATAATACTTCTTAAATCCTTTCTTATACCTTACAAAAGCCTCCGGTGTGTTTAGATTTAATTAAAGATAAAAACCTTATCCTTTTTTTACTCTGCTTTTGTGACTATGGGCCTAGCTCCTGGATTTTCTTTAAGCTTGTGATTTTAAGTAGGGTGATAAAGACACGGTGTTAGATGGATTGTTGTGTGCTGGATTAAGTGATTGTTGGATGATGTTGCTTTTGACTGTCTAATGTTGGATGATTAGTTCGGATGATGAACAGTTAACGGAGACGTCTAAAAGGACGAGTGATAGAAGAGCAAAAATCCCAATTGGTGTTGAATTGTGTAGAAATCTCAATTTGAATTAAAAGTTGTTTTTTAAACTATTTAGATGTAAGCGTCTTTAAAATCAGCTACTTGGGGTATTAGATTGGGAACATAGCTCAGATGAATAGCGCGATTGACATAAATGACTGAATAATACTTCTTAAATCCTTTCTTATACCTTACAAAAGCCTCCGGTGTGTTTAGATATATTTAAAGATAAAAACTTTATCCTTTTTTAACTCTGCTTTTGTGGCTATGGGCCTAGCTCCTGGATTTTCTTTAAGCTTGTGATTTTAAGTAGGGTGATGAAGACACGGTGTTAGATGGATTGTTGTATGGTGGATTAAATGATTGTTGGATGATGTTGCTTTTTGACTGTCTAATGTTGGATGATTAGTTCGGATGATGAACAGTTAACGGAGACGTCTAAAAGAACGAGTGATAAAAGAGCGAAAATTCCAATTGGTCTTGAATCCTGTAGAAATCTCAATTTGAATTGAAAGTTGTTTTTTAAATTAATTTGATGTAAGCGTCTTTAAAATCAGCTACTTGAGGTATTAGATTGGGAACATAGCTCAGATGAATAGCGCGATTGACATAAATGACTGAATAATACTTCTTAAATCCTTTCTTATACCTTACAAAAGCCTCCGGTGTGTTTAGATTTAATTAAAGATAAAAACCTTATCCTTTTTTTACTCTGCTTTTGTGACTATGGGCCTAGCTCCTGGATTTTCTTTAAGCTTGTGATTTTAAGTAGGGTGATAAAGACACGGTGTTAGATGGATTGTTGTGTGGTGGATTAAGTGATTGTTGGATGATGTTGCTTTTGACTGTCTAATGTTGGATGATTAGTTCGGATGATGAACAGTTAACGGAGACGTCTAAAAGGACGAGTGATAGAAGAGCAAAAATCCCAATTGGTGTTGAATTGTGTAGAAATCTCAATTTGAATTAAAAGTTGTTTTTTAAACTATTTAGATGTAAGCGTCTTTAAAATCAGCTACTTGGGGTATTAGATTGGGAACATAGCTCAGATGAATAGCGCGATTGACATAAATGACTGAATAATACTTCTTAAATCCTTTCTTATACCTTACAAAAGCCTCCGGTGTGTTTAGATATATTTAAAGATAAAAACTTTATCCTTTTTTAACTCTGCTTTTGTGGCTAAGTTCCTAGCTCCTGGATTTTCTTTAAGCTTGTGATTTTAAGTAGGGCGATAAAGACACGGTGTTAGATGGATTGTTGTATGGTGGATTAAGTGATTGTTGGATGATGTTGCTTTTTGACTGTCTAATGTTGGATGATTAGTTCGGATGATGAACAGTTAACGGAGACGTCTAAAAGAACGAGTGATAAAAGAGCGAAAATTCCAATTGGTCTTGAATCCTGTAGAAATCTCAATTTGAATTGAAAGTTGTTTTTTAAATTAGTTTGATGTAAGCGTCTTTAAAATCAGCTACTTGGGGTATTAGATTGGGAACATAGCTCAGATGAATAGCGCGATTGACATACATGGCTGAATAATACTTCTTAAATCCTTTCTTATACCTTACAAAAGCCTCCGGTGTGTTTAGATTTAATTAAAGATAAAAACTTTATCCTTTTTTTACTCTGCTTTTGTGACTATGGGCCTAGCTCCTGGATTTTCTTTAAGCTTGTGATTTTAAGTAGGGTGATAAAGACACGGTGTTAGATGGATAAGTGAATTTTTCTGTGTTGTTTGTGTAGTGGATTAAGTGATTGTTGGATGATGTTGATTTTTGACAGTCTAATGTTAGATGATTAGTTCGGATGATGAACAGTTAACGGAGCGGTCTAAAGGGACGAGTGGTGTAAGAGCAAAAATTCTAATTGGTATTCAATCGTGTATATATCGCAATTTTAATTGTGTTAGAATTGTGTAGGAATCTCAATTGAAATATGTTTTTTTTATTATGATTTTGATGTAAGCGTCTTTAAAATAAGCTGCTTGGGGTATCAGTGCTTGGGTTTTACAGTCAAAAATTGTCAAAATCAGGTAATGGAAATGCAAATATTTAAACCATATGTTGCCCTTTAAACAAGAATACCTAAAAGGTATACTAATATAAAAGATGAAATATATTTTAAATAATTAAAAATATTTTATTACCTTTTTAATTACTATCACTTTATTTGAAACAACAATAATTAATAAATTTTTAATAATTGTTAACTTTTTTATATTGTATTTACTTCGTACTTTGTTATGCAAGGTACGTTCTATAAGTAATGCGACCAAATTAAAAAAAAAAGTATTTTTTGGACATATTCGTACAGTTAGTTAAAAATCTTCAAAATAGCACCCTTCTTCGTCGATACATTTATAGAGGCGGTGTTTCCAGGCCTTCTCCGGCAGGTCCTTTAGAACCGATGTAACATGAGCCTGGATGTTTTCAATCGTGTCCCAATGCTGCCCTTTCAGGGTTCCTTTTAAGCGAGGAAACAAAAAAAAGTGTGGGGGAGGCAGGTCAGGACTGTAGGGAGGCTGGGGGTGTGGAACCATTGGGGTATGGGTTCTGGACAGGAAATCGTTGACAACGAAGGCGCTGTGGCTTGGCGCGATCGTGATGAAGTTTCCATGCATCCTTGATGTCACTTCGGCAGCGCGAGGCCCTCCTTTTCAGCCTTTTGAGCACTTCCAAGTAAAAAGCTGCGTTCGCAGTGGTCCCGGCAGGTACGAATTCCTGTTTGGATAATGCCTTTGATATCAAAGAAGACAATGAGCATTGTTTTGATCCTGGACTTGATCATGCCTTCTTGAACGACTTGCGCTGTCTGTGAACTTGTGATTTGGGCAAGCTATCACTCCCAAAGGCCTGCTGAATGAATAGAAACATTTAGGTGGCGGACTTCTCAGGTTGAACGCAACATTTGATAGCTTAACGTAGCTCCATCCATCGCGCCGTGTTCCATTAAGCTCAAAACGGTCTTCAGAGAACGCACGCCCCTGTCTGTCCGGCAGCTTGGAACCGACTGAGAATGGGTGCATTATGAAGCTAATAACCCCCTCCACCTAGCCCAGCAGATTAGAGGGCGCAGCAGTGTCTAGTCGCGTCAGGAAAAAATTCGTCGCATTACTTATGGAACGCAACATGTATTATTGCTGTTATATGAGGTTGGCATAGGAATTTATATCTACTTCAGCGTTATCTATATAAGTTGTAATATAATTTAGTTTTATTTAAAATTATTATATTAGCTTTTTGTTTACTACCACTTTTTTGAAACAACAAATGTTAATAAATAATTAGTAATTGTTAATTACATTATGGTCTCACTGTATCCATGTTTTATTATTGCTGTCCTTTGAGGTTGGCAGATACAATAAACAGTAGAACGAAAGTGTAAATTCATAGTTAGGCATTTAAATCTACTTCAGCGTAAGCTATGTAAGTTGTAATATAATTTTTTTTATATAAAACTATTTTATTAGCTTTGTATTTACTACCACGTTTTTGAAACAAAAAATGTTAATAAATAATTAGTAATTGTTAATTACATTATGATCTCAATGTGACCATATTTTATTATTGCTCTCCTATAATGACGGCAGGTACTACAAACAGTAGAACAAGTGAAATTTCATGGATTGGCATTTAAATCTTATTCAGCGTTAGCTATATAAGTTGTAATATAATTTATTTTTATTTAAAATATTTTATTAGCTTTGTATTTACTACCAGGTTTTTGAAACAACAAATGTTAATAAATAATTAGTAATTGTTACATTATGATCTCTATGTGACCATATTTTATTATTGCTGTCCTTTGAGGGTTGGCAGGTACAATAAACAGTAGAACGAAAGTGTAAATTCATGGTTAGGCATTTAAATCTACCTCAACGTAAGCTATATAAGTTATAATTTAATTTATTTATATTTAAAATTATATTATTAGCTTTTTATTTACTACCACTTTTTTGAAACAACAAATGTTAATAAATAATTAGTAATTGTTAATTACATTATGATCTCAATGTGACCATCTTTTATTATTGCTGTCCTTTGAGGGTTGGCAGGTATAATAAACAGTAGAACGAAACTGTAAGTTCATGGTTAGGCATTTAAATCTACTTCAGCGTTAGTTATATAATTTATTTTTTTATAAAACTATTTTATTAGCTTTTTATCTACTACCACTTTTTTGAAACAACAAATGTTAATAAATAATTAGTAATTGTTAATTACAGTATGATCTCAATGTGACCATCTTTTATTATTGCTGTCCTTTGAGGGTTGGCAGGTAAAATAAACAGTAGAACGAAAGTGTAAGTTCAAGGTTAGGCATTTAAATCTATTTCCGAGTTTTAAAAGCATTTGTTACATATGTGAAGGGAGTTATGCAGCTTTTTTTTAAAATAAAAATTGCGAATTTGTTTTTAAAGGAAATAATTAAATTCTTATTATGGGTCGGTAAACAAAAACCTCACAATCAATTTGTTGTGTTTGAATAGTTCAAAAGTAAACTGTTATTATTAAAAAATAATAACGGGGGTATTTGAGAAATAAAACACTGTTACATACATTAAAACATCCTGTATAGCTTCGTCAAAACAAGAACACTACATAAGATAAAAACTCGTCTATTAGAATATTGCGTTAAGAATATTAAAATACAACGTTAAAATACGTATAATCCGGACATGTTTCGGGAGATACATCACCCTTCATCAGCGGAAAATGTAAAATCTGTGCTTAATAAAATATAAATAAACCCAGAAATTTAAAGTGTTGCCAAAGAACAAAAAAACTAAAAAAAATATGTCAATCGGTTGGAGTCTTCGAGCATGGATCCCTCATAGTAGAGCAAACATCGGGATATCATCTCGCTGACATCAAAGTGAGGTCAACATGTATCGCTACAAACACGTGACTAATGACGTCATTCCATTCATAAAATTTCACTGTTACACATTTCCCAAATCATCAGCCAATCGCGAGTACTTTTTAATTCATAATTTTAAAAAGAAGTCACGTGTTTGTAGCGATTTGGTCTGAGATGTTTGCCTCACGATTATGACATCATATTCTCTCTACTACTGGCCATTCATGCTCGAAGGTTGGAGTTAACTATTGTGTGCCAAGCTAATGAAGGGTGACTTTAAATTTCTGGGTTTATTTATATTTTATTACGCACAGACTTTACATTTTCCGCTGATAAAGGGTGATGTATCTCCCGAAACATGTCCGGATTATACGGATTTTAATTGCGTATTTTAACGTTGTATTTGTATTTTAATAAAGAACACTACATCTTTAACACAGTTTAGTAACACTTCTGAGCTTCTGGGTACTTGCTTTGAAATAGCATTGTCTGGGGGAATATGTTAATAATGCAGTGTTAAACATCCATAAAGGACTTAATTGAGTTTTTCAATTAAACCCATTCATCAAAATGTTTATGTCGCTCAATATTCTTTGTAAAAAATTCACTGTAAAAAAGAGGTGCTTAAAAATTCATACAAGAACATACTCTTTTTTTTAGTACAATTGCGTTGTAAATGAGCGATGACACGTAATAAAATTAAAGTAACCGTACTTTCGAAAAAATGAGCAGTGTGATTTTGTATTGCTTATCTCAGCTTCTGTTCAAGCCACATTAACAAAGCGAACTGACACACTTAAAATAAGAGCCCCAGTTGCTCAGTTGGTAAGGCGTTCAACTACTAATCAGAGGATTGGTGGTTCGAATCCGTGCAATGGACTTGACATAGAAAAGTAAAAAAGTAGTGATCTTGCGATCGGAGGGTTGCCAGCTTCGCTACAAAAATACTAGAAAGTCGTCCAGAATATCCAACAAATTATACTGGCGTGTATACGGGACTGGTGCACGATACATCTGATCGGGGTCCAAAGTCCCGACGTCTATTGAAGGCGTTGGGTGCCAGGTGTTTCCTCGTCATCTGACCATGGTTCTAAAATAACGAGGTGCATGTATGAATGTGTGTGTGAATGTGTATGTGTTCCCGGGTCTTTCCTTCGAGATTGACCCCGAACTGTCGCCAATAGCCCACTGTGCAGCTCTAGTGCGACGTTATTTAACAAAACCAAACCACACTTAAAATAGTTGTTCAGAAGATGGTTTTCTACATTATTTGATGTCGATTGCTTAAATGGAAACTGAGTTATTACAACTCAATTATCTTTCTTCCCATTCTTTTGGCACACCTTTTTAACATTTATTCTCTTTATAACTTCTTCACGTCGCCCTGGTAGTACAACGGATAAGGCACATGACTGCGATACCTGAGGATATTGATTCGATTACCGATAAATTTTTAGCTCTAATTGTCGATATTTATTGAAAGTCATTTATGAAGGCAGCCTACGTAGTCAAGCAAGTGCTATTTTTATTCATTTTTATTTATTGCACTCATTTTTGAGTACATGTCTTTTTCAAAAATGAAACATGAATTCGGAGCTATAATAAGCATCGAATGTACTCATAAATGAGTACATTTTACTTATTTCTGAGTACCTTTTTTTAACATTATAGCTTTGTTAAAACAAGAACATTAATATTTTTAACACAGTACTTCTGAAAACACTGGGTACTGGCAGTGAAATAACATTGTCAGGGAATCTATTTATAATACAGTGTTAAGGGGGACCCGAGCCCCAAAATCCGGAAAAATTGCCATTTTTTTTCTTTGTAAAACGATGCTAAACGTTCTTAAGAAGGTGTGTACAAAATTTCAAAATAGTAAAAAAAACGGAACATAGTTTTTTTAGATGTTTATATACCATTTATTTACTTTCTACACACTTTTCGTCTGCAACAATCGTCATTTACTCGAAATATTTTTTTTAATTTTGGAAACGTTAAAAATGCTAAGGATTTGTAAATAATTAACTTAAAACTAAACTGCTAACAGTTTTTGAAGCTGTAATATTTGTTTTATAAACGTATGTATAGCTTTTTTAAATTAAGTTATGATATATTTTTTTACAAATTATTTAAACTTAGAAATTTGAATATTTTTTGGGGATGTGAACTTAAAATAAGTTTTTGAAGACAATTAAAACGCAAATCTGCAAAAATCTATTCATACGTTTGTAGTATATACTTAGACGTTATTTAAACAATTAAAAAAAATTAAAAACGTTAAAAATTGAAAGGGGAGTAGTGTTTTAAAAAAGTCTTTTTAAGCTTAAAAAACACAAAAAATAACAAAAATATTTTTTTTAAATATATTTTTGTTTTTGATTATTTTTAGAAAAAGATTTTCTAATAAAATAAAAAAAATGGTATTTCTAAATTCATTAATAAACAAATTAGGATTTGGGGCTCGGGTCTCCCTTAAACAGCCATAAAGGACTTAGTCGAATTTGAACACTGAGCCCAATTATCAAAATGTTTATGTCGCTCAAATTCCTATGTAAGCTCGTAATAGAACCGATTTTAAACACGTATGCATGTCAAAATAACACAATGTACATACATTTTAATCTCGGTAGATATTTGAACAGGCGATGACATTGCTCTTTATATCCTGTAAAATTGTGTTATGAATGTCGTGCTGTTGTTAAACAACGATTAATTTCAAAATTTGATAATATGACATTTTGTTGTGTACAACCAGACTTTAAATGTCTTGATCGTACAAAAAATGCATTTTGAAGTTGAAAGTCCCATATAAAATTTGCCAACTTCTTGGAATTTTTTTTACCAACTTAAAAGTGCGCCAACCAAAACCGCGAAATCCCGCAAAAGGGGGAGACGTTACACTGTTAAAAATTGGTACTCAAAAATTAGTAAAAAATTACTAATTTTTAAGTACATATGATGCTTATCATATCTCCGAATACATAAGTTTCATTTTTGGAAAAAACATTTACTCATAAATGAGTAAAAATGAATAAATAAAAAAGCAGTTGCTTTCTTACGCAGCCTGCCTTCATAAATTACTTTCAAAAGGTATCAACAATAACAACCAAGACTTACCGGGAATCGAACTCATATCCTAAGGCACCGCAGTCCAGTGACCTTATCCGTTGTACTACTAGGGCAACGTGAAGAAGTTATAAACAACAGAAATGTTAAAAGGTGTGCCAAAATTTTCGGAAGTAGGGTCGTAATAACTCAGTTTCCATTTAAGCAATCGATATCAAATAATGTGTAAAACCATATTCTGAACAACTATTTTAAGTTTGTCAGGTCGCTTTGTAGGGATGGCTTGAACAGTTGACTTCATAAACCACTTTCAATAAATGTCAATAATTACAACCAAGTCTTACCGGGAATCGAACCCAGATCCTGGGGAACCGCGGTCCAGTGCCTTATCCCTTAAACTACCAAGGCGACCGAAGAAGTTATAAACAGAAGAAGTGTTAAAAAGGTAATCCAAAAGAACGGGAAGTAAGATAATCGAGTTGTAATTACTTAGTTGCCATTTAAGAATTCGACATCAATTAAGGTGGAAAACCATCTTCTGAACAACTGTTTTATGTTAATCAGGTCGCTTCCTTAAGATAACTTGAATAGAAGCTGGGATTATAAATATTAATTCACACTGCTGTTTTTTGAGAAAGTACGATTACTTAAATTTGAGTACGTGAACGCTCATTTAGGATGCAATTGTACTCAAAGAAAAGCCAGTATGTTCAGTTGTATTGCAACAATGTTTTTGTTTTAATCGACGGATGAATCATTTCTTTTCAAAAGAACCATTCTTAAATTATCCATTTTCTTTTGAACATGAAATATATTCAACATACTGTAAACCAATCTTATCCATTTCACCAATCGCAGTGAAAAGAAAACCCCAAAAGTAAAGGAGTCTTGTAAAAAAAATAGAAATAAAATACAAGGAATGAAATGAATTTAATAACGCGGTTTTACTTTCGCTTTAAAAAGAACAACGTAAAAGAAAGCATTTTCATTTTTTTTTGTTCCGTATTCAAAATGTGGCCCAATTCATTTTGCAGCTATTCTCTTTTTATTTTGTGTTTTGTTTTGACATTTACATATAAAAAAAACATCTGATATGCAACAGGAACAAAAAACACTTTAGGCACAAAAAAAATATATTAAAATCATTCCAGATATTATTTTTGTTCTATTTTTTAATGTGCTTAAAAGAAGATTTCGTATTCAAGTATCCATTTCAGGTAGATGTATACAAGTAATACATTGCTTGCTGAAAGTATAATAATTACAGATATTTTTTATTACGGTTACGGACCTTCAAACAATCGGAATTTTACTTTATAGATTATGGATGTTTATAATGTCATTACCATAGAGTAATGATACAAATAGAGGAATAAAAATGCTGATTTCCGTGTGTGCACATTGAAACCACGTGATATGTGGAAATGCCAATTCATTCATGCGCCAATATTACTTGGCAGGCCTTGGCGACTTTAAGAACTAAACGAGATCGAAGTATTGTAATATCGTTTTGTGTTTAATTTTGTATTTAAATATACTTTTTTTTTAACGAGTGGCACAATTTAAGGGAGTTTAACAGATATATTAAGGAGATTTTTCTTACTTTGTAGTTTTAAAATAATTGCATTACATTTTTATGTAAAAAATTTACCATAAGCGAAGTTCTTTCAATTGTTATTTTGTATACTTCAATAAGAAAATATGAACAATAAAACCTGAGAAATATAAAGAGTTTCGCTTCTTCGAGTATTGAACACAAATAAAATATTTTCGTTTCGTTAATGAAGAGGAAATATTTAGCGCATATTGTTTGAAAATAAGTAAATACGTACATATATGTTAAGAAGTTGAATACGGACAGAAATTCTTATCACCAAAAAAGAAGAAAGTGCGCCAAATTTGAAACTCCTGCAGATGTCTGAACGCTAAATGTGGCAGCGCTATAACCACGTGATGTTGGTTTTTCTTTTCAATGTTGACACCGCGGCTTACGAGAGTCTGGTATTGAAGGCGCTCTCTATTTAATATTACAACTCTCTGGTCATTACCTATTGTTTGATACTAAATTTTTGGAGAAAAAAAAATCGTATATTAAGTTATATAAAATTCGAAATTAAAGTTTAAATAAATGTGGATACGCCCGTTTTTGGAAGCAGTTACTATTTGAAAATTTAATTGCTTAAAATTAAACCAATATTTCGTTCACTCACTGATCCTAAATGATTGTGGTTTACTACGTCATCCATTCATAAATGTTTTCTAGTTCATTCATAAAAATATCCTGTACTTCATGAAGTAGCACATTTACTGTTATTTCCAAATCACAAGTCAATCGCGAACGTTTTTTCACTCATACATTTTGAAAGGAAGTCACGTGTCTGGTGCCATCAGGTCTGAGATGTTTGCATCACGATTATGACGTCATATTCTCTCTACTACAGTCCATTCATGCTCGAAGGTCCCAAACGTACCAAAGATATTACGCAAGTATTGTACAGAGTTACCAGTTTGTACTGATATCATATTTGGGACTTTGATTTTAACGCCTAGGTGAATTTCAAACGTATTTATTTTAATTTAACCGAATATTGTTTAAAAAATAATTGCAATTTATACAAAATCCCTTTAATCAGTAAAAATTTGGTTGTAATATATGGCTTGTAATATCACACTACTTTCTAGCCAAAACTGCTTAAACTATATACGCCATTATAAATACTGTTAAAAAAAAGTACTCAATAATTATTCAAATGTACTCATTTTTGGTAACATTCGACGTGTATCATGGCTTCGAATACATAAGTTTCAATTTGTGAAAAGAAATGTACTGAAAAATGAGTACGATAAATGAAAAGAGTATATGCTAGCTTACATAAACTGCCTTCCTAAATCACTTTCAATAAATATCGCCAATTACAACCAAGATTTATCGGGTATCGAACCCAGATCCTCAGGGACCGCAGTCCAGTACCTTATCCGTTAAACTACCAAGGCGATTTGAAGAAGTTTTAAACAGAAGAAATGTTATAAAATGTGTGTCAAAACAATGGGAAGTAAGATAATTGAGTTGTAATTACTCAGTATCCATGTAAGCAATCGACATCGAATAGTGTGGAAAACGATCTTCTGAACAACTATTTTAAGTTTGTCCGGTCGCTTTGTTAAGATGGCTTGAACGGAAGTTAAGATTAGCAATGTTAAATCAGACTTCTCATTTTTGAGAAAGTACGATTACTTAAATTTGAGTACGTCATCGCTCATTTACGATGCAATTGCACTCAAAGAAAAACGAGTATGTTCAGGTACTAATTTTTAAGTACATTTTATTTACTGTGTACACCTCTAAGAACGCCATGCGCAATGCTAAATTTAGCTCCTCCGATTACGTCATTCGTAGTACAGCCAATCGGGTAATGGTTTCTTTCACAATATTTTTGCATTGTAATCCCCATGAACGCTTCCATATGATTGGTTTGATAGTTAATATAAACTAAAAATATTGGATGTTTGTTGGATGCGTTTTTCGGTGTATATCTATGTTGCTTACAATTCCAAAACGGTGTAAATATTTCTTATTTTTTGAAGAAATTGGAACAATTTGTTTCCACTAACTATAATAAATGAGCAACAGTTAACCCACAAAAAAAAATTAGCATACTGTTTAAAAGTTGTACCTAATAAATTAAGCAACAACGCTCGTATAAGTTTTAATTAAAAACCACGAAGTATGCTAAAAGCTTTCGTAAAGGAATTGATTCCTTATTCGTTCATTTCTTCGCCGACAAGTCATTTTTCTCTGCCAAGTTTATCGCCAAAAAAAAGAATTTCCTTGTTAGGGGAATCAGGAATTGGTTATGCAAATTCCGGTATCAAGGAATCGCTTGATTTTGGATAGGAAAGATTGGATGATTTTTCGAAATTTTTTTCGGAAGGGGTATACATTTAAAATATGACCTTTTGTTATAAAATATGCTCGGAAAATATTTTTATCTCAGAAGGTTTTCATCTTTTAAGGCTTTAAATGATACCTGTGTATGAAATTGGAAAATTGAAAAAATATTTTATGCCAAACACATTCTTTTGGCTGAATTGAAATCAATCTCTAATAATAATAAAATAATCTTTCTAAAAAAAACAGAAAACCGACTTTAAGAAATTGCGCTAAAAAGTAAAAAATAATTTTTAATTTTACGAACGAGTTGAAAAAATGTAATTATTTAATGTCAATTTTATACTTATTACAACTTTTTGAAATCGGCGCCAAAATTTAAGGCATGATTTTTATAAATTGGCACCAACTTCAAAAAGTTGTGCTAGTATAAAATTGACATTAAATAATTACATATTTTCAATGCGTTTGTAAAATTAAAAATTATTTTTTACTTTTTAGCGCATTTTTCTTCAAGTCGATTTTCTTTTTTTTAAGAAAGATTATTTTATTTTTCCCTTTTTAGTTTTTAATTTAGCGGAGGACTTTGCCTCCTATTATTATTCACCAAGAAATTCAAGTAACAACTTGTGCTCAACAATGTATATTGTAAAACAATTCCTATCAATGCTGGTTAAATGAAATGTCAATGTTGTAAACTTCTGTTAAAAAATGAAAATATTTTTAAATCGGATAAATTGTTTTAAAAAAAACTCCGGTTAATCGACATTTTTGGATATGTAACAGCCGGATAACCGATTATTTTTTTGCAGATTTTGTCTAAGTGGATACAAAAAAATAATTTTCGAAATCGGACAATATGTTTTTTCAAACTGTCCAGTTAATTGAGAATTCCGGATAGTTAAATGCCGGATAACCGGATATATTTTTTCAAATTGCTCTCCTTTGAAACATCCCCTATCAAACAACAACATAAATTGTGCAAATATCTGAATTAGAACAAAGTTCTGCGCGAACATACATAAAAAATATATATAAAGGTCGAATCTATGACCTCTCGACTTGGCGGATTTAATTTAAAATTTCTGGCGGTTTTATTTCGGAGTTTTGGTTGGCGCGCTGTTCAGTCGGTTAAAAAGAAAGAATGTGTCTGTGGCCATTCACTGCCCGAACACGTTTGAAAAATAAATTATGTGTGCGTGTGCGTGCGGGTGATCAGAAACGCCTGCTAGCCATTGTTGTTCTACTGGGCCTCCTTGATGAAAAGAAGGAAACGCTTTGACAAGTTTCTAAATATATAGACAATTATATGAAAATAAAAATTACTGGAGAGTTGTTACTCGCATCAAAATAAATACTTTTTTTAAACAGAATTCTTTTTATATCTATATTCAAAAAGTATATCAGAATGTAAAAGAAAGAGCAAAATGTTTAAAAATGTATATCTCAAAGTATAAAACAACTGGCACCCCCTTGAAGTAGTAGTTTATAGCTTCTCACACGTTAACGTGTATGACACTACTAACGTGCAAAATCAAACAATCACTTACACGTATCGTCCCAGCGTATCTGCATATGCACTAGTTAACTTGCAGAAACTGTTTTTCGCACTACCACCGTGAGATATAAATTAATTGAGAAAGTAGAGAAAATAAAAACAACTCTAAATACTTTTTTTTTAATTAAGAACCAACCCTCCCCCCCCCCCCCCCCCTCAAAAAAAAATCGAGCATGAATGGACTGTAGTAGAGCGAATATGACGTCATAATCGTGAAACCAACATCTCAGATCGAATGTCCTCAGACACGTGACTTCTTTTAAAAATTATGAATTGAAAAATACTCGCGATTGGCTGATGAATTGGGAAATGTGTAACAGTGAAAATTTATGAATGGAATGCCGTAATTTACCACTTGTCTGAGGCCATACATGTTGGCTTAACTTTGATGTTAGCGAGATTATAATATTATGTTTTCTCTACTATGAAGGATTAATGCTCGAAGGAAAAGACCTTTGGCGATATAAATGTTTTCAATGACGCAGAATTATTTTATTAAATATTTTATAAGTGTATAACTGAGTTTTTCCGTGATTGTAATGTAAAAATTAAAGAGCTAATTTAACAATTTTTTAATTTTTTTTTTTTTTAAGTTTTGGATATGACTTTTTATCAGCTGCAAACCTGTGTTACTCAATCACCATATTTTTCTCATAAAACTTCGATATATTTAGAAACAAGTTAATATTTTTATTTTAGCTCATTTCTTAAAAATATATTTTTATGTTTCTTTAAACAATCAGAACGAACTCTCTGTTAAACCCCGTACAAATAACAATCATAATCCATATTATCAACAATCAACACAATCAAAACCTGAACTTCCAACTCAAGAAACCCAACCTCAATCTTAATTCCCTAATTAATTAATCGAATAAAAGAAACAATCATAATTAAAGACCCCCCTTACTAAATAATCTAATTAGGCAGAATATCACAACTCACACAGTCGAATCAAAAATTATAATAGACGACCTAATATAGGATTCAATTATTTATCACAATACGAAATGAACGGCCTTAGCAACTCCGGTTGAGAAAAGACGAATATATAGAATGAACTGAGGTAGAAAATGAAATTGTTTTAATTTGAAGAGGACCTTAACTTCATTAAAGAGGCTTTGATCCTAAGAGAGGAAAAAGGAATTTCGCTGAGTTGCTTCATCATCAATTAATTTATTTCCTTTAAGTTGCGGTTTATGAGACTGGAGCTGAGTTTAATATTGTTAAGTTCGGCCTGCTTGGATCTGAGTTGTTAAAGTTGAATTTTCGGAATATATCGCTTTGACTAATATTTTAATTGGATAATATAATTAGTTGAATTAAGATGGATTGTTTAAAGAATGAGTGATGTTTTTATGTTTGCACAAAAGTGTATTTAAAAATGAGTACCTGTACTTACTTGTTATTCTTTGAGTACAATGCATTGTAAATAAGCGATGACGTACTCAAATTTGAGTAAGCGTACTTTCGCAAAAATGATCAATGTGGTTTAATTTTGCTAATATCAGTTTCTGTTCAAGCCACCCTAACAAAGCAAACTGAAAAATTTAAAATATTTGCTCGGAAAATGGTTTCTTACATTATTTGATGTCTATTGCTTAAATGGAAACTGAGTTATTACAACTAAATTATCTTACTTTCCGTTTTTTGGCACACCTTTTTAACATTTCTTCTGTTTATAACTTCTTTAAGTCGTCCTGCTAGTTTCACGGATAATGCTCTGAACTGCGTTGTCTGAGGATCTGGGTTCCTTTCCAGGTAAGTCTTCGTTGTTATTGTTGGTATTTATTGAAAGTGATTTACTAAGAACACCTATGTAAGCAAACAACTGCTGTTTTTATTAAGTTTTACTCATTTTTGAGTACAGGACTTTTTAAAAAAAATGAAACTGCTGTATTCGGAGCTATGAAAACAATCGAATGTACTAAAAATTAGTACATTTTATTTATTTTTTAGTATATATTTTTAACAGTGTAGCTTCAAATTGTTTTTTTTAATTCATTAACAAATTACGAATTATAAAATATTTACCCAATAAATAATAACTTCGAATTCCATCACATTTTAAATGAAAATCTATTTTAAAAGTTTTTAATTTAATCAATTACACATCACAAAATCTATACCATCATTAACTAAAATTTCTTTCCAGTTAATTTTGTCAGATTCAAAACTAAAATTTATCCTTTAACGTAGCAACAAATGTAAATGATATATCATGTAAAAGAAATAACTTAATCAAAAATTAATATTTTCCAAACTTTCATTGGTCATATTTAATTTCAATCAGCCATAAAGCACGATACAAATTGCAAAATATAAAATATTCACCCAATAAAATATCCACTTATGAATGTTATAACAATTTAAAATAAAAATAAATTTGAAATTGGATTTATAAAACTGTAATTTAGATGTTTTTTTATATTCAAAGAATTTCATACCGTAAAATCTATACCATCATTAATAACAATTTATTTCTAAGTAATTTTCTCACATACAAAAAATGTTATTTACACTTTAAATTAATAACAAATTACAACAGGTAAAGGATTTATCAATTAAAAGAAATCACTCAATTCCACCAAATTACAAATAAAAAATTAATATTTTCAAAACTGTCATTGGCCGTTTTAAATTTCAATCACTTGAAAAGCACAATATAAATTACAAAATATAAAATATTCACTTAGAATTTCATTACATTTTAAATGAAAATCTAACTTAAAGGTTTTTTTTTAATTTAATCTATTACAAATCGTCAAATCTATATCATCATTAACAAACATTTCTTTCCAAGTAATTTTGTCAGATACAAAACTTATATTTCCACTTTACATATTGTAATTCGTTTTTAACGATTTATCAAGTAAAAAAAATCACAAAATTCCACCAAACTACAAATCAAAAATTCATATTTTCCAAACCTTCATTGGCTATTTTCAATTTCCATCAACCACAAATCCCAAAACCGATCATAGAATCTATTCCTGTCATGCCCATTTCAACCGAATCCTTATTAACATTTCTACATCTATGAAGCCATTCTCCCTAATTGCACAGCAAATGTCACGATCAGTTATTGTCGAGGTCATCAAGATATCTGCTCAGGACAGGGCTTCCAGGTCAACAAGCGTCATGATCGTATAAGGAGGCGGAAAAACGAGAAAAGAAGGAGGCGGAGGAAAAAGTTTCCTTCGTCCGGTCATGCCGTGAAAGAGACATCGTCTAACAGTAAACGATGATGGAGTAAATAAACGGAATGGGATGACAAACCAGCGAGCCCCGTCGCCATTGTTGGTCACCCAATATTCTAAAAGTAACGTTTGTAAGGATAATTTTGTTGAGTGACTTAAGCAATGTTTTATATAATTAAAATGTACAATATTACACCGGCCTCCGTGGCTGAGTGGATTAAGGCGTCATCTGAGAATCCAAAGGGTCCCCGGTTCGAACCTTTGCGCGGACTAGACTAAAGATTAGTGAAAAGTTGTGATATTGCGATCGGAGGGTTGCCAACTTCTCTACCAAAATACTAGAATGTCGTCCAGAACATCCACAAAAATTAACGGCGTGTATACGGGACTGGTGCACGATAAATCTGTTCGGGGTCCATAGTTCCGACATCTATTGAAGGCGTCGGGTGCCAGCTCAGGTGTTGTCCTCGTCATCTGACTATGGTTGAAAAATACGAAGCATCGTTCCCGGGTCTTTCCTTCGAGATAGGCCCCGAACCGTCGCCGATAGCCCACTGTGCAGTTCTAGTGCGACGTTAATTAACGAAACCAAACCAATATTACATCACTTTCTATTCCCCAGATTGGTTCCCCTTTTTGAACCATGGTCAGATGACGAGGTAACACCTGAGCTGGCACCTGCCGTAACCTCAATAGGCGTCATGATATTGGACCACGATCAGATTCATCGTGCACTAATCCCGTATACACGCCAGTAAAACTTTTTGAATATTTTTAGAATACTTCCTGCACTGTTAAAAATAAGTATTCAAAATAAGTAAACCGTACTAATTTTTTATTGCATTCGATGGTTTTGGCTCCAAATACATAAGTTTTATTTTTGAAAAAGATATGTACTCACAAATGAGTAAAAATGAATAAAAAGAGCAGTAGCTTGCCTACATAGGCTGCCTTCATAAACCACTTTCAATAAATACCAACAATTACAACTTAGACTTACCGGGAATCGAACCCATGTCTGCAGCACCGCTGTCCACAACTTAAGACATGTGTTAGAAATATTTACAACATGGATTTAATAAAAAAATTATGCATTCTTCCTTAATTTCCATTTGGAAATGAAAATTATGCCGAATATACATTTTCATTTGTAGTCTATTGCTGTCATCTAACTTGGCTTCCTTAAACATCAATAGGATTAAATAAGTAGTTACTAGAAAAACATTTCCGTACAATACACCCTTCCCTCCCCACCGCCAAAAAACCCATCAGGGTAGTTAAAAGCAAAGCATTAATGCGACTAATGACCCTTAACGATTCGCATTAAAAAATATTTAAAAAACATGTTTTAACAAACGGTTTTGTATGCCTCATTAATTTCGAGTTGGAATGATTCACAACTATTTTTATCAACAGACTAGTGATAAATATGTTTATGTTTTTCTAATATACTGTATTAAATTTTCGAATATAAAATTCCGTTTATTTTTGACAGTACTGCCTAATTTTCATTTGTAGTCTATTTCCTTCATCCAACTCAGACTTGGGCAACATCAATAGATATGTATTTCAACTAACATTCCAAAAACACATTCCTTGACAATCTAATTCATATTACCTTACAACTCAGACGTTTTAATAAAATTGTTTCGTATCCGCCATTAGTTTCGAATTGGAATGGTTCATAACTATGCTTAGCAAAAGACAAAAGATTAATCCAATCTTAATATTCCAATATACTCCATTACATTTTCTGGTACAAATTCCCGTTTATTTCTTGAACTACCGAATCCATCTTCATTTGTAGTCTATTGCCTTTATTCAACTCAGCTTTGGAAAACATCAATAGGACTTTTCTCTCCCAAAGAAAAATACACATTCCTGGACAATCTACTTTATGACCCCATAGTTCTAAAAATACTTCTAAACCACGTTTTAATGAAATTGCTTTACATTCGCCATTAGTTTCGAATATTTCTCAAAACTTTAGTAAAATTACATTTTCTGGCAAAAAAAAAATCCTATTTATTTCTTACACTACCAAATCCATCTTTATTTGTAGTCTATTGCCTTCATCCAACCCAGCTTTGGAAAACATCAATAGGACTTTTCTCTCCCAAAGAAAAATACACATTCCTGGACAATCTTTTTTATGACCCCATAGTTCTAGAAATATTTCTAAACCACGTTTTAATGTTAGTTTCGAATAATTCGCAACCATGGTTTAGTCAAATTACATTTTCTGGCAAAAAAAATCCCATCTATTCCTTACACTACCAAATCCATCTTCATTTGTAGTCTATTGCCTTCATCCAACTCAGCTTTGGAAAACATCAATAGGACTTTTCTCTCCCAAGAAAAATACACATTCCCGGACAATCTACTTTATGACCCCATAGTCCTAGAAATATTTCTAAACCACGTTTTAATGTTAGTTTCGAATAATTCGCAACTATTCTTTAGTCAAATTACATTTTCTGGCAAAAAAAAAAAATCCCGTTTATTTCTTACACTACCAAATCCATCTTCATTTGTAGTCTATTGCCTTCATCCAACTCAGCTTGGGAAAACATCAATAGGACTTTTCTCTCCCAAGAAAAATACACATTCCTGGACAATCTACTTTATGACCCCAAAGTTCTAGAAATATTTCTAAACCACGTTTTAATGTTAATTTCGAATAATTCGCAACCATGCTTTAGTCAAATTACATTTTCTGGCAAAAAAAATCCCATCTATTCCTTACACTACCAAATCCATCTTCATTTGTAGTCTATTGCCTTCATCCAACTCAGCTTTGGAAAACATCAATAGGACTTTTCTCTCCCAAAGAAAAATACACATTCCTGGACAATCTACTTTATACACCCCACGAGTAAAACACCCCAATTCCTCAGAGGTCAATTTCGAACAAACGCCCCCGCTTCCCTAAACACCCCCAGCAGGGTTGGCAGACGAGAAGGATTCAGACGACTAAAAACCGTAAACGATTCCATTGCAGCAGAAGAAATCGTAAATAGAAGGATATTCCGACCGACTGTTCCCGGGAAAAAGCCCCGAGAATAAAGATCGTCTGAAAAGGTGTGGGGGGAGGATGGCGAGAACAAGAACAAGAATGTTGATCACGTGTCGTAAAAAAAAGGGGGCAAACACCATTCCTCACTTCCTTCTATAATCCCAAACAGGTATTTTTTGTATTTTTATTTCTCGGTGGCGGGTCTTTTTATCGCGGCGGTGTTCTTTCTTCTTGGTATTTACCGTTTCTTCGAAGCAACACATGGGCGTCTGTTGCCCCGGCCCATTTGGAATGGACAACGACAGGGACATGAAATGGCCATCTTCTTTTCGCTGTCATTTATTTTGTGGTTTTAAGGGGGGTTAGGACACGATATAGCGCCATGTTTGGTCACACATTTATGCTTGCGTCAGTTTAAGTCTATTGGTTAGTCTAACTGTACATAAAACCAAATGGAACAACACGCAGCCAATAGGAACGTTTCTTCATACCGGGAGCAGGAGCATACTCCTCAACTTTCGATTCAGCGTTTGTTTTGCTACAAGGTTTCAACATTTTCGAATCGCCGTTGATTTCTCGGATATCTCAATAGTTGTTGGTAGCCCAGTGGATAAAGTCGTTCAGCTGGTAATCAGAGGATAGCTAGTTCGAGCCCGTGCGATGGACTTGACAAAGAAAAAGTAGTGATCTTGTAATCGTAGGGTTGCTTTCTTCGATACAAAAGTACTAGAAAGTCATCCAGAACATCTAACAAATTATACCAGCGTGTATACGGGACTAGTGCACAATACAGCTGATCGGGGTCCAAAGTCCTGACGATTTTTGAAGGCGTAGGTTCCAGCTTAGGTCTTGTCCTCGTCATCTGAGCATGGTTCAAAAACATGAGGCATCGTTCCCGGGTCTTTCCTTCGAGGTAGGCCCCGAACCATCGCCTATAACCCACTGTTCAGCTCTAGTTCGACGTTAATTAACCAAGCCAATCAATAATTGTTCTGAAGGGGGGTTGAGTACAAGGTCAGTTCAACGATTTCAATCATGAATGATCCTTGAATATTATTGACGGTATCGTGTGATTGCTGAACTGATTTAGGTACTGACACGCGTGCTTTGAAAATGGGGTTTATGTGATTCATATGACGAGTTTTTAATATCCCACTTTTGAGTTTGATCTATTATTGATCAAGGTCACTTATAAGATTAAGCTTTCTATACTTGAAGTCATGAAAACCCTATATTGATAATAGTGATAAACATTAAAGAAAATAATTCAACAACCACTCGAGCCTCTGGTCACCCTTTTCTCCCTATGTACGAAATAATCTGGTCGAATAGATCATCTGTTAGTTCTTGAGAAATGCATGCGTAATACGGACGTTCCCTAATAGTAAGTGACGCTATTCCATTAAGAATCTATCCAATTCATCTCGCCTCCATTTAGATTCACGAGCTCAAGCTATGCAGGGTTAAAAAACAACAACTTTTTTTAGAAAGAAAAAGAAAACTTGTCATTTATATTTCCACAGTGATTGCCTACCAACAGGTAATCCACGCTGCGATCGACAACAGTACACTTCGGGCAACAGTACACTTTGGGTATCAGCCACAGTAGACTTTGTGTAAAACTTCCCACTTGTTAACGACTGCATATCACCCACAAACAAATGGCCTTACAGAAAGATTCAATATGACGCTTGCAGACATGCTCTTCATGTATGTCGAAGTTGATCAAAAGAACTGGGATTGTGTTCTCCCTTTTGTCACTTTTGCCCAAAGTGTACTGTTGTCGATCGCAGCGTGGATTATCTGTTGGTAGGCAATCACTATGGGATTACTCTCCGTTTTTCACTGCTTAAACTTATGTGCAGAAAATGGCAAACAAATAAAGAAATCTTCTCATCATCCTCAATATTATTTCTGTAGTAAAGATCCCTTTTACGCCCCTTAGACTCAACGATTATTAACACATGAGGTTTCAAAAGAAAGAGAATTTAATGGAACACTGACGAATCGTATTTTCATCTCATAAATGTCAAATGTTTTTTTTAACGCGTTTAAAATAATTCCTTTTAACGATTTTTTTTAAACAAGTTGTTGATCGTGCTGCCATCTAGGGGCAGACGGTTAAACTTTTATTTTTTGGCTCTAACGAATTATCGCACGGGACGGCTAGTAAACTTTAACACTAACTGAACTTAATTGTAATTGCTTGGCATTACATAATCTACAAACATAACACACATTATCTACATCGTTTACACATAATTCAACACTCAAACTTAAGCTGATGTTGACACTCCATCATAATCCGACACTTTAGAAAAATTCATTTCCATCAAACCGAAATCAATCTTTCGCACGAAAATTATTTACTCGCGTTTAATCGAATAAATGCGCGTTAATTAAACTCGGCGACACCTTAACCTTCCTTATCCCTAATTGATTACACGCTTCTGTGCTTAAAAGTCGCAACTTCCCACCGTATAAACGTCGAGCGTATAACGTATAAAGGCGTCACAAAGTTAAAGTTACACTATTGAAATGTTATAATTACTAGTAACAGCATAACGAGGGTCTACTCGAAATCTAATGCTGAAACTACGTGCAATTTGAATATGTTTGTGAGCATGTATTTTGGAAAATTATCTCGTTACGTTAATATAGGGAAAGCTTGTTAATAGGCTTCGCTAAAGTAGCGATTATAATGTATTTCACCATCTGTTGGTATATGCATATTGAAATAAACTTAATATGGTGATTCGGGATTTATGAAGTACGTTTATAATATGCATGTTTAAGTTAATTGGGATTATTATCAATTATTAATCTGATTATCTAAGTAGAAATAAGTTACCTTTAAATAATTAGCACTTTGGATACATTCTCTTTTATATATATATATATATATATATATATATATATATATATATATATATATATATATATATATATATATATATATATATATATATATAATGTAGTGATTATCATTTAGATGGGCAGTCGTTAGTTATTTGATAGGTTCATTAAGTATGATATCCAACAAAGGCTGATTTCACATATTTTATTGTCCGGACATCAGAGCAAGACTTCCTAGTTTCGAGGTTACATCAGGAATCCGTATATAATACGGAATACTTTTAGAAGGAGACTGCACCCTGTACATCTCTAATTGGTTCATCTCGGTTTTAGTTCGCATTTTTGGGTTTGGGTTCGGGATTTTGAAGTGGCGCGGGAGGGAAAGTTGTCACATGAGGTATGTTTTTGTACTGGGAAAAGGGGACTATATCCAAAGTTAAAGAAAGTTAATTAAAGTACATTTTAAAGGTTGGAAGAGTTATAAAATATATTACATATATATATATATATATATATACTTAATAGATCATCACATTACAGATGTGCTTAAACAATGTAAGAGCTTTAACATAACTATTTGTTAGCTGTTTGTTGTGTTTTCGGTGCACTGTAAAAATAAATTATTTAAAAATGAGTACCTGAACCTACTCGGTTTTCTCTGCGTTTAATTGCATCGTAAATGAGCGATGACGTAATCAAATTTAAGTAATCGTGTTTTCTCAAAATGAGCAGTGTGATTTAATATTGCTAATCTCAGCTTCCTTTCAAGCCACTTAACAAAGCGACCTGACACACTTAAAAAAAAATCATAAAGGTCGAATCTTTAACCTCTCGACTTGGCGCGCGATTTGGCGGTTTCAATTTAAATTTTCTGGCGGTTTTATTTTGGAGTTTTGGTTGGCGCGCTGTTCAGTCGGTTAAAAATAGTTGTTCCGAAGATGGTTTTCCACATTATTTGATGTCGTTTTCTTAAATAAAAACTGAGTTATTACAACTCAATTATCTGACTTCCCATTCTTTTGGCACACCTTTTCAGGATTTCTTTTGTTTATAACTTCAAGTCGCCGCGGTAGTTTAATGGATAAGGCTCCAGGCTGCTGTGCCTGAGGATCTGGGTTCGATCCCCGGTAAGTCTAAGTTGTAATTTTTTATATTTTAAGAAGATTATGAAGGTAGCTTATTTAAGCAAAGCTAATGCTCTTTTTATTCATTTTCACTCAAATTTGAGTACAGATCTTTTTCAAAAATGAAACATGTATTCGGAGCTAAAATGAGAATCGAGTGTACTCAAAAATGAGTACATTTTACTTATTTTTGAATACCTATTTTTAACAATGTATCTTTAAATAATTAGAAATTCGAATACATTCTCATTTTGATTTACTTAATGCATACTCACCTTACAGATGTTATTTAACAATGGAAACAATTCAGCGCACTTAGTTATTTAACAATGGAAGCAATTCAGCGCACTTAGTTATTTAACAATGGAAGCAATTCAGCGCACTTAGGTATTTAACAATGGAAGCAATTCAGCGGACTTAGTTATTTAACAATGGAAGCAATTCAGCGCACTTAGTTATTTAACAATGGAAGCAATTCAGCGCACTTAGTTATTTAACAATGGACACAATTCAGCGCACTTAGTTATTTAACAATGGAAGCAATTCAGCGCACTTATTTATTTAACAATGGAAGCAATTCAGCGCACTTAGTTATTTAACAATGGAAGCAATTCAGCGCACTTATTTATTTAACAATGGAAGCAATTCAGCGCACTTATTTATTTAACAATGGAAGCAATTCAGCGCACTTAGTTATTTAACAATGGAAGCAATTCAGCGCACTTAGTAATTTAACAATGGAAGTAATTCAGCGCACTTAGTTATTTAACAATGGAAGCAATTCAGCGCACTTAGGTATTTAACAATGGAAGCAATTCAGCGGACTTAGTTATTTAACAATGGAAGCAATTCAGCGCACTTAGTTATTTAACAATGGAAGCAATTCAGCGCACTTAGTTATTTAACAATGGACACAATTCAGCGCACTTAGTTATTTAACAATGGACGCAATTCAGCGCACTTAGTTATTTAACAATGGAAGCAATTCAGCGCACTTATTTATTTAACAACGGACGCAATTCAGCGCACTTAGTTATTTAACAATGGAAGCAATTCAGCGCACTTATTTATTTAACAATGGAAGCAATTCAGCGCACTTAGTTATTTAACAATGGAAGCAATTCAGCGCACTTATTTGCAAGGTGTTTATTGTTTTTGTCGGTATGGTAATGTTCGGAAATTCAATACTAAATTGTAACAATGTTACACAATTCATTAGATTTATAAAGTCCACTTACAAATTGTATTATTGGATACCGTATATAGTTATAACGCCGTGGTCACGGGTTCAAATCCGGGATAAGGCACCCGTGTTAATTTGTGTTCCTTTCGTTGAGCGCGCTATGGTATCCTGTAAATTATGTGCTTTTTCACAAGAGGCTAATATTTGACACGTTTTTATGGGTTAATAATACCATTTTGCCGTTAAAGTAGAATAAAATATCTATATCTTAAATATCTTAAAGTAGAAAAAAAATATATGAATCTAAACAAATAAATTGCAATTTAATATCCAAACAAATACTTTTTTTCATCCCTTTCAAAACAAAAATACAAACGATATATACCGATTTATAAACAAACCAAACAAAACTCAACATTGTTCCAAAACTCCTTTATTCACGTACGGTTACAAATCCCACAACTCTCAATCCGTTCTAATGAACGAGATTCCGAATGTTTAATATATCCCCAACTTCCATTTTATTCCCTGAGCCATAGGGGAAAAAGTTCCCTCTAAAAAGGGAATAAATTGACGGAGAATTACCCTCTCTCTACACACATCAATGAAAACACATAACTAGGTTAGAGGATTCTTCGGCCATGGAACAAAAAAGTTCTATTCGATCTTTTTGGCGGGAGAACTTTCAGAATATCTTTTATATATCTTTGACCTTAGGGATAAGATGGAGCATTCCAGATACTAACTGCAACTGTGTTCGCGGTTGGGTTCTAAGTGGATGGGGATGATTAGGGTCCGCAATTTGAATAAAAAAAGATAAAAGGGAATTTTTTTTTTAAAGTAATCGTTTAAATATGTGGATGGGTATTGTATAAGATGTTATTTTTATTATTTATAAAATGTTTGAATTTTACTTTGTATACACTTTAGGGTGTACGGAAAGTACTGATTTTGCTTTCACATATTATTATTAAAATGATACATTCAATGAATATGACGAATTGATTGATAAATGGTGCGTTGCTCAGTTGGTAAGGCGTTCAGCTACTAATCAAAGGATTGGTGGTTCGAATCCGTGCAATGGACTTTGTCAAGAAAAGTAAAAAAGTAGTGATATTGCGATCGGAGGGTTGCCAGCTACGCTACAAAAATACTAGAAAGTCGTCCAGAATATCCAACAAATTATACTGGCGTGTATACGGGACTGGTGCACGATACATCTAATCGGGGTCCAAAGTCCCGACGTCTATTGAAGGCGTTGGGTGCCAGTTCAGGTGTTTCCTCGTCATCTGACCATGGTTCTAAAATAACGAGGTGCATGTATGAATGTGTGTGTGTGTGAATGTGTATGTGGTCCCGGGTCTTTTCTTCGAGATTGACCCCGAACCGTCGCCAATAGCCCACTGTGCAGCTATAGTGCGACGTTAATTAACAAAACAAAACAAACAACTGATAAATGGTGCAAGTTCAAAAAGCAGATTTCTGAAATGGAAACGTTTAAAGTTTATTACCTGCCTTGGCTATATGTTATAGTATGATTAAATCCTTAATCTAATACGAAATGGCAAAAATTGTTTCTACTCTGATAAAAATAGGTACTCAAAAATAAGTTAAATGAACTCAATTTTTTACATTCGATGCTTATCATAGCTACTAATACTTAAATTTCATTTTTGAAAAAGACCTCTACTCAACAATGAGTAAAAAATATTAAAAGAGCAGTAGCTTGCCTACATAGGCTGCCTTCCTAAATCACTTTCAATAAATATCAAATATTACAACCAGGACTTACTGGGAATCGAACCCATATCCTCAGGCACCACAGTCCAGTATCTTATCCCTTGTACTATCAGGTTGACTTGAAGAAGTTAAAAACAAAATAAATATTAAAAAGGTGTGCCAAAAAAATTGGGAGGTAAGAAAATTGAGTTATAATAACTCAGTTTCCATTTAATCTATCGACATCAAATAATGTGGAAAACCATGTTCTGAACACCTATTTTAAGTGTGTCAGGTCTTTTTGTTA
This sequence comes from Troglohyphantes excavatus, assembly GCA_963932185.1. Classification (NCBI taxonomy): domain Eukaryota; kingdom Metazoa; phylum Arthropoda; class Arachnida; order Araneae; family Linyphiidae; genus Troglohyphantes; species Troglohyphantes excavatus. The sequence continues at coordinate 39,039,739 of OZ010678.1, forward strand.
AGATGGCTTAAACAGAAGCTGAAATCAGCAATATTAAATCACACTGTTCATTTTTGGGAAAGTACGATTACTTAAATTTGATTACGTCATCACTCATTTAGATGCAATTATATTCAAAGAAAAACGAGTAGGTTCATGAGCTAATTTTTAAGTACCTTTTTTAAAACACAATGTTCTCATAATTTCTTTAAATTGTAAGTTATTCAAATAAATTGCAGAACTTATTGTTTTCTTCAGTTTAATAGCACATTTGCTACAATCCTACAATTAGAACTGAACTTACATCGATTTAGAAGCCATATTCTTCCAAGAATGTGAATAATCCCAAATCTCTTCCCCAGCATTAACAAGATCAGAGAGGGGAATGGGTTAAAAACTGGCTTGGTGGACGTGGCCTCATTTCTACTACAAATGATAGATCATTTAATGTCTTAAGATGATTCCTCCTGGAGTAATAGTGATTTAGAAGCGCGCCTAAATTGCCGGCTTCTGCTTTCTACATCTTCAATATGTGTAACTCTTGTCTCAATGATAAACTTCTTGGTATCATTTTTCTTGTCTTTAACTTCTTTTGCATCCAGTTTAAGTTCTTGTGATTTCTTCCGTAATTGAGTCTTGAAAGGAAATATTACACTGTTAAAAATAGATACTCAAAATAAAGTAAAATGTACTCATTTTTTAGTACATTCGATGCTTATCATGGCTCCGAATGCATAATCTTCATTTTTGAAAAAGTCATGTCCTCAAAAATGAGTACAATGAGTAAAATGAGCAGTTGCTTGCTTCCATAGGCTGCCTTAGTAAATAACTTTCAATAAATATCGGCACTTACAACCAAAACTTATCGGGAATCGATCCCAGATCCTTAGCCTATTGAAGCCTATTGAATATTCGTTGTAATATTAGGGCGGGCGACATAAAGAAGAATATAGAAGAAATGTTAAAAAGGTGTGCCAAAAGAATGGAAAGTAAGATAATTGAGTTGTAGTAGTTCTGTTTTCCTTTAAGCAATTGAAATCAAATAATGTTGAAAAACACCTTCTGAACAAATATTTTAGGTTTGCCAGAGGTCGCTTTGTAAAGATGGCTTGAACAGAAGCTGATATTAGCAACAATAAATCACACTTCTCATTTTTGAGAAAGTATGGTTACTTAAATTGGAATACCTCATTGCTTATTTACGATGCAATTGTACTCTAAATTCGGTTTTACCAAACGTCCCGCTATTGGCCAAACTGAAAAACGCATTTCAAAATTGCTATTTTTTAGTACTTTTTAATGTAACTTCATAAAAACTTTAAATGAGATATTTTTAAAATTTTATAATATATAGTAGAATGTAAGAGAATACATTGCTAGACCAGTTTTAATTGCTCTCTCTCTGTTATTTTCTTTTCTTAATAGGTGTTAAAAAACAGGTTAAAAACAGCACGTTAAAAAAAAGGTGTTTTCTTGAGATATATTACTACTAGAGAGCTATTCTTCAATTAAGGGAGAGCCTAGACCCAAATCCTAAATGTTTTATTAAGGAATTCAGAAATGCCATTTTTTTTTTTGGTTTATTAAAACATCTCTTTTTGAACAATAAATCATAGGAAAAATATAATTTTTTTTTTTCGTTTTTCAAGCCTAAATAGACTTTCTTTTAAAAAACACTACACCTTCAAATTTTAAATATTAAAATTATTATATATATTTAAATTAAAAAAATATTATTTAATTATTATTTAATAAATTAATTTTAATTATTATTTTAATATTATTTAATATTAAAAAAATATAGTTTAATAAATAACATACAAGTTTATACTACAGTCGTATGTATAAATATTTGCCATTTTGTATTTTAATTATTTTTAAAAACTTATTTTAAGTTTACAACCTAAAAAAATATTAAAATTTTTAGTACACACCTTCTTATATATACGTATAGTGTATATATTGAGCAAGAGTAACTATTATTGAACAAGAGAATAATTTTATAAAATATTACCTTTAAATTTTATATTTTCCAGATGTATTAATTCTAGTACAAAAAATAAAATGTATTAAATATATCAAATTTAAAAAAAAAATGTAAAAATGCACCCCATTTGTGAAGAAAATAAATTTAACTTGAGGTACAGATCTAAATTTATATTTTTAGACATTTTAAACAAAACATTTCTGAGAAAAATATTTGAAAACTTAAATTGAGATAAAAATGTTACAAGGATTAATCTGAACTGCTTCCTTTTTCTCTTTATAATCCAATCCAAACAAGTTTCAATAGGATTTCCAGGATTTGGTAATCCCATATATAATGGGATTTGAATTGGGCTTTTAAAGGGATTTGCGATTTCGGAGTCAACGTAAATCCTTTTGTTTCTATTCATTGAAGGGTGAAAGGGGATTTCGTTTGCCCTGAATTATATTACATACTTTTGTTTGTTTATTTATATAACTCCAAGTTAAATTATGTATTTATAATAAAATATGTTATTGATTTTTTTTTCTCGTGAAATGTAGTTGCAAACAACATTGCATTGTTTCTTATATATGTTACCGTTAAAGTATGAAATCCGTTATTTCATAGAATACCTAGTTATTTCATGAAACAACTGATCGTGTCCGTTAAAGTGTAAAACTCTCTTGTATTTCATGGTTTGACTAGTTATTTCATAGAATAACGATCTGCAGCCCGTTAAAGTGTTAAAAATTAATTAAAATCGAAGAAGCACCGGATGTAGAAATATCGCTCCGGTCGGTTGCTACAGCTCAAAGTTTGGGTACTGGTCAGGGATTTAAAAAATGTTCGTGTAAAACCCAGTGTGTCAACAAAAAATGTTTTTGTTTTAGAAGTAATGTTCTTTGTAATTCCAAGTGTCATTTTAGTAATCCTTGTTGTAACAAATGATTTTATGGTACGTTTTCATAAATACCATTTATACGCTGCTTAAATTAGATAAATTGCTTCTTTTTCATTTTAATTGTCTATCATTAGTTTAATTTCATTTTAGATAAATTGTTTATTTTACACTTTAACTGTCTCTCATTAGTTAATTTATAGAATACCTAGTTATTTCATAGAATAACTAGTTAAAGTGTCAAATTAATAACATATTACACACTTTAACGGACACGATCAGTTAATTCATGGAATAACTAGGTATTCTATGAAATAACTGCATTATATACTTTAACGGTAACATATACATAGATTACAACAATGCTAATATTGAAATTATTGAGCAGTGCATAAAAGCAGCCAATATTCACAAAAAGTTGTTTTCAATTAATTGCGAAAAACTGTCAAAACCTAATTATTGTTAACACATTACATTTTTGTTGTTGTTAAAATGAATAAAAACAACTCTATTAATGATTTAAAGTATTATTAATTTCAAAGTATTGAATCAGTGATTAGGTGGTTGCGACTTCAAACTGTATAGTTCAGTCAAAGGCGAACCCGGTCGTATCAGCGCCCACTGTATAGAAAGCCGTACGGCAAGTTCTTTTTACGTCACAAATCCTGTTTGTTACGTCAGGTCACGACACACTCAGAAACTGTAACCGTCCTTCAGGTTGTGACGTAAAAAGCACGTATCATACGGCTTTCTATACAGTGGGCCAAATAGTAGAAAATTAGTGCAGGATAAATCTGAAATGGTTCAAATATCCTCATGTTGTTCGTGGTGGGAAAGTTTAAGAAATGAGGTGCAGGTTCAGGTGCTATCCTTGTAATTTTAAGGTATGTTTTTATAACACAGTTTTCTCATGTATTTTGTCTAGTATTGGTGAATATATATATATATATATATATATATATATATATATATATGTGTGTGTGTGTGTGTGTGTATGGGTGTGTAGGTAGGTATTGTATGTGTGTGTGTGTGCGGATACGTTATGTGTGGTATGTTATGTATTGTATGATATGTATTGTATGGTATGGTTTGTATGGTATGTATTGTATGGAATGTATTGTATTGTATGTATATTAATTTTATATAGTATTCAAATATAATAAAATCTATTTAAAAATATAGAGAAAAATTGTGGTTATAACTATTCAACATTTGATTATGTTGGATTACTAGTTATCATTTAATTTATGTTGTGGAGTTTAGAAAATTAATTGTTACATTATTTTTATACGCTTTTATACCCGTAAATTCTAATTTCAATATTTTCACAAACATTCTTATTCGTTAAACTATGTAATATAAAGAGATCCTATTTAGTAAAGCTTTGAATAAACGAGTGCAAACAATACCTACCAAATCCAAATCGAACATTTCAATTCAAGAATATTGTGCACCTCAATAAGATTTCCGAACTCTTTTCCACTGCAGACGATAAGAATAAACTCAACTCCGAAATTCGAAAATTCCATCAGAGAACAAACACACAGCAGACGACATACGCAAAGTACTTCAACTTCAATTCGGGAGAATAATAATACGTCCTTTTCAAATATCGTTTGCGAATTCGCGAAGCATTCGAAAGAGTTGTCAGACGGTAATAAGACGGATAACGATTACGATTGACTTTGCATCGTTTTGCGACAGAGAAGCGCACACAAAACAATATTCGATTTCGAACATGCGATGTGATAGGGATCGCGCTTGAAAAAGTTCTATTTTTTTTTTGTTCCATCTTGTTTTTATTCTCTAAGTTCTGCTGTTTACATTCGACATGTCTATTTCAAGAATGACAATGGGAAATTTCGATATCTAGTGAGGTACGGAAAAAGAGCGATTGTCCCTGTTTATTGGTTTTCGAATATATTCCGGTGAAGGAGTGTCTTAGTAGGAAAAACAATATGGCGTCCGATTTTGAGTTTCTGCATCAAAGAGAATGGGTTGCATTATAAAAACAAATGTCTGTCCTATTTGGTGCTCTTTTTTGGGAAATAAAACGACAAAAAGTATATATATATATATATATATACACGTTTGAGCTGTTGCACATATTTTATACTCTTCACTGTTAAAAATAGGTAAACTGCACTCCTTTTTTAATATATTCTATACTTATCATGGCTCCCAATAGATAAGTTTCAATTTTGTAAAGGGCATATAGTTAAATATGAGTAAAACGAGCAGATGCTAGCCCACATAGGCTGCCTTCATAAATCACTTTCAATAAATATCGACATCTACAACCCAGACTTATCGGGAATCGAATCCAGACCTTCAGGCACCGCTGTCCATTAAGCTACCAGAACGAGGTGAAGAAGTTATAAACAGAAGTAATGATAAAAAGGTGTGCCTAAAGAATGAGGAATAATATAATTGATCGCACTAGAGCTGCACATTGGGCTATTGGCGACGGTTCGGGGTATCCCGAAGAAAAAACCCGAGAACAATGCCTCGTATTTTTGAAGCATGGTCAGATGAAGAAGACAACACCTGGGGCCCTAGCATGATCTCGGTGGCATCTCGAGATGTCACGACTTTCCTTTGGAATCGAAAGGTCACGTGATATTTCCTTTGATATGCCGACAGAAAGAGTTGAGATTCCAAAGTGACTTCGAAGGTGAGATCTTTTCGCGCGCTTTTCTTATCGCAATCTCAATAAAAGACTTTTCCTGATAGGCCAAGTGTTTGATGACGACCGGAAATTTCGTCACTTTCTTTCAGTGCGCATGATCAAAAAATATCTCGGTTGGGATAGATCCCACGATACAATAAGTAGGTGAGATCGTTTCCAACAGATCTCCGACTTGGTGGGATCGTTTGCAAGAGACTTCCATCGAGATTTCAAGCTAAAAGCTATTTTTTGTAGTTTTCATTATTCTGTTTATTTGTAGATGATTTAATCTACAGACGATAAAATAAACATTTGTCATTATAAATACGTTACTCTTGTATATAACAAAACAATATAAACCAGCATTCAACATATTAAATAAATTTAACTTGGTGTAATCATTTTTCAACTTGGTCATGTAGCTCGGCGTCGCCGATGATCTAAGTTTGAAAAATATTTATATTTTATTTTGTGACGTAAAATGCCTCTTTTTATGCATTGAAAATAAATACATTTTAAACTGGAAGAAATAACATAGTTAATAAATTTAATATTTAGCTATGTACAATAAAAGAAATATTTAAAAAAAAACTTATTACAAATAATAGAAATACTAAGTAAATTTTGAAGAAAAAAATAACATTTATATTATATCTGGATCAATATTAAAGAAAAATAATTTTCAAAATTACTTAAATGAAAATTAGTAGTTACGGAAATTAATTTTTGATTAAAATAATTATGTATTTAGACAAAAAAAAATTGGAATACTTCGTGAATATATGTTATTATATTATGGAACTGTTTATATATATTATAATAAATACTTGCAAAATAATACTATTGTCCTTAATTAATGAGTTTTAATAGAATTTTATGATATTTGTTACAGAAGAAATAAAATTATGTTTTTAGTGTGCAATATGTTTAAGCGTAATGAGTAAATACGATACATTATAAATAGTTCAAATATTATAACAGAACATCGTACAAACGTAAAAATGATCAAACAATTTGTAATGTTTTCGAACAAAATAGTGTGTACCATATGCAACAGGTTTCAGATTTAAATATTAGATAATCATTTCTGTACTAAAATTTGGGTCACGATACGATCGGATTTCGTCCGGAGAGTTTTTATTTCAAGTTCACGTCTGAGCTCACTCAAACTCCGTGCTTGTTTTAGGAAAGAGGGTAGTTAGTAAGGAATTATTACACTTTCCGAATTTTATTAAAATAAATTATGGTAAGCCTAACTATAATGTAATATGCTGCAACATCATTCTGACTATCTTCTTTGTATCGAAATAACTGATCATCATCTGACCAGGGTTCAAAAATACGAAGCAGATGCCCTGAACCGTCGCCAATAGCGCATAATATAGCTCTAGCGCGACATTCCCTAACCAAACCAACCAAATCTCTGTAACAGCCCGCTCCGTAGTGTTCGAATGGTAAGGTTGGTTGGTTTTGTTAATTAACGACGAACTAGAGCTGCACAGTGGGCTATTGGCGAGTCAATCTCAAAGGAAAGACCCAGGAACACATACACATTCACACACACATTGATACATGCACCTCGTTATTTTTAGAACCATGGTCAGATGACGAGGAAACACCTGAACCCAACGCCTTCAATAGACGTCGGGACTTTGGACCCTGATCAGATTTATCGTGCACCAGTCCCGCATACACGCCAGTATAATTTGTTGGATATTCTAGACGAATTTCTAGTATTTTTGTAGCGAAGCTGGCAACCCTCCGATCGCAAGATCACTACTTTTTTACTTTTCTATGTCAAATCCATCGCACGGATTCGAACCACCAATCATCTGATTAGTAGCTGAACGCCTTACCAACTGAGCAACTGGGGCTCGTTCGAATGGTAAGAACGTCAAGCTCACAGTTATGGATTCCCATCAAAACTTTTGGATAAAGTTTAGCTAGTAATCACTGGATTGCTAGTTCGAACCCGTGCGATGGACTTAACAAAGAAAAGTAAAGAAGTAGTGAGATTGCGATCGGTGGATTGCCAGCATCACTACAAAAATACTAGAAACTCATTCAGAGCATCCAACAAATTATACTGGCGAGTATACGGGACTGGTACACGATATATCTGATCGGGTGTCAGATGTACTGACGCCAATTAAGGTTGCGTCGGGTGCCAGTTCAGGTGTTGGCCTCGTCTTCTGACCATGGTTAAAAAATACAAGGGCATCGTTCCCTGGTCTTTCTTTCGAGATAGGCCCCTAACCGTCACCAATAGCCCACTGTGCAGCTCTAGTGCAATGTTTTTTAAACAACCATTCCGCCAAAATTAAAGGATTTTTTTGTTTTTTGTTAATTTTTTTGTTTTTTGCTAACGTCGCACTAGAGCATCACAGTGGGCTATTGGCGACAGTTCGGGGTCTATCTCGAAGGAAAGACCCGGGAACACATACACATTCACACACACATTCATACATGCACCTCGTTATTTTAGAACCATGGTCAGATGACAAGGAAACACCTGAACTGGCACCCAACGCCTTCAATAGACGTCGGGACTTTGGACCCTGATCAGATTTATCGTGCACCAGTCCCGCATACACGCCAGTATAATTTGTTGGATATTCTAGACGAATTTCTAGTATTTTTGTAGCGAAGCTGGCAACCCTCCGATCGCAAGATCACTACTTTTTTACTTTTCTATGTCAAATCCATCGCACGGATTCGAACCACCAATCATCTGATTAGTAGCTGAACGCCTTACCAACTGAGCAACTGGGGCTCGTTCGAATGGTAAGAACGTCAAGCTCACAGTTATGGATTCCCATCAAAACTTTTGGATAAAGTTTAGCTAGTAATCACTGGATTGCTAGTTCGAACCCGTGCGATGGACTTAACAAAGAAAAGTAAAGAAGTAGTGAGATTGCGATCGGTGGATTGCCAGCATCGCTACAAAAATACTAGAAACTCATTCAGAGCATCCAACAAATTATACTGGCGAGTATACGGGACTGGTACACGATAAATCTGATCGGGTGTCAGATGTACTGACGCCAATTGAGGTTGCGTCGGGTGCCAGTTCAGGTGTTGGCCTCGTCTTCTGACCATGGTTAAAAAATACAAGGGCATCGTTCCCTGGTCTTTCTTTCGAGATAGGCCCCTAACCGTCACCAATAGCCCACTGTGCAGCTCTAGTGCAATGTTTTTTAAACAACCATTCCGCCAAAATTAAAGGATTTTTTTTGTTTTTTGTTAATTTTTTTGTTTTTTGCTAACGTCGCACTAGAGCATCACAGTGGGCTATTGGCGACAGTTCGGGGTCTATCTCGAAGGAAAGACCCGGGAACACATACACATTCACACACACATTCATACATGCACCTCGTTATTTTAGAACCATGGTCAGATGACGAGGAAACACCTGAACTGGCACCCAACGCCTTCAATAGACGTCGGGACTTTGGATCCCGATCAGATTTATCGTGCACCTGTCCCGTATACACGCCGTTAATTTTTGAGGATGTTCTGGACGACTTTTCTAGTATTTTGTATTAAAGCTGGCAACCCTCCGATCACAAGATCACTACTTTTTACTTTTCTTTGTCAAGTCCATCGCTAAGGTTCGAACCAGGAAATTTCGTATTCCCAACTGACGCCTTTAACTGCTAGGCCACGGAGGCCTATAAAACCGACGGAAAGACCCAGGGAAACTGTAAAAAAAAATTTGACTAGGGTTACCATACAAAACTGTCTGGCAGAAGACATTCCTTAGTTTATTAATATCTAAATATATAGACGATAAATACCAAATTTTTTTTTATAGATATTTATAAAAAACTATAATTGCATTATATATTTATAAAAACTATATTTTACTATCTAATGTGTAATGCATTTTTTTCACTTGTAAATTATAAATAAATGTTTTTATTCAGCAGAACTGCCACTGCACATCCTCGTCATCTGACCATGGTTCAAAAATACGAGGCATCGTTCTCTGGTTTTTTTTCCTTCGAGATAGGCCCCGAACCGTCCCCAATATCCCACTGTGCAGCTCTAGTGCGACGTTAATTAACCAAAACCACTCCACATCTATAATCTGACCATAGTTCAGAAATACGTGGCAGTTCCCGGGTCTTTCCGTTGAGATACACCTAGAACAGTCCCAATAGCCCAATGTGCAGCTGTAATGCGACATAAATCCAACCAATTGATCAAAACTACTATAAAACGGTTGCATAATACTACCAACAAACCACGAACCGCGTAAGATCTCACTGTTGGGATTGATATCGTCAAACGTCACTTCCTGTGAGATCGATTCCAACGTGGAACAATCCCACCGAGATCATGCTAGGGCCCCTGAGCCGGAACCCTATAAGGGTCCGGACATTGGACCCCGATCACATTTATTATGCAAATCCGACACGCCAGTATAATTTGTTGAATATGTTTAGACGACTTACTAGTATTTTAGTAGCGAAGCTGACAACCCTCCGATCGCAAAATCACTACATTTTTTTCTTTTCTTAAAGTCCATTTGTCGGACTTGAATACGAAATCCTCTGATTACTAGACGAACGCCGGGTCCTCCGTGGCCGAGCGGTTAAGGCGTTCAGCTGCTAATCCGAGGATTGGTGGTTCGAACCCGCGCGATGGACATGACAAAGAAAAGTAAAAAAAAATAGTGCTCATGCGATCGGAGGGTTGCCAGCTTCACTACAAAATACTAGAAAAGTCGTCCAGAACATTCGAAAAAGTTAACGGAAACGCGACTGGTGCACGATTAATCTGATAGGGGTCCAAAGTCTCGACGTCTATTGAAGGCGTTGGGTGCCAGTTCAAGTGTTTTCTCGTCATCTGACCATGGTTCTAAAATAACGAGGTACATGTACGAATGTGTGTGTGAATGTGTATTTGTTCCCGGGTCTTTCCTTCGAGATTGACCCCGAACCGTCGCCAATAGCCCACTGTGCAGCTCTAGTGCGACGTTATTTAACCAAACCGACAAATTATACCTACGTTTATACGGGACTGGTGCACGATGCTTCGGATCGGGGTCCAAAGTCCTGACGCCTATTGAGGTTGCGTTGGGTGCCAATTTGGGTGTAGTCCTCGTCATCTGACTATAGTTAAAAAATACGAGACATCGTTCCCGTGTCTTTCCGTCGAGATAGGCCACGAACCGTCGCCAATAGTCCTGTGCAGCTCTAATAAGACGTTAATGAACAAAACCAAGCCGATATTTACAACGAACCTTCACAAATAGCCCACTGTGCAGCTCTAGTGTGACATTTCTTCAACCAACGAATCTTTACCTAGATCATCGTCATCTGACCATGGTTCAAAAATACGAGACAATGTTCCCGGGTCCTTCCTTCGAGATAGGCCCCGAACCGTTGACAATAGTCCACTGTGCAGCTCTAATGAGACGTTAATTAACAAAACCAAGCCGATATTTACAACCAACCTTTACAAATAGCCCACTGTGCAGTTCTAGTGTGACATTACTTATCATCGTCATCTGACCATGGTTTAAAAATACAAGAAAATGTTCCCGGGTCCATCCTTCGAAATTGGCCCCAAACCATCGACAATAGCCCACTGTGCATCTTTATTGCCGCATTAACTAACGAAAACCAAACCAAATCAACATAGATCCTGATGGTGGCCAATAGTTAGTTGTCCAACACTTATTCTAAGTTAATTTATTTAACATAAAAAAACTGGTATAGATATTTAAAAATACATGTTTCGCAATTTTTCTAGAGAACTAATTCTGGCTCTTAATGAAAGTATTTTATATTTGAATAAATCTTCCGATCCATCAGAATTCTCAAAAACTTATAATAATAATACGATATTTCTCTTCGAGAAACACCCTTATTCGGCTAAAAACGAACCAAAATAAAAACCTTCCCCCCGCAGACGAGAAACAATATTTGACTTGTGGACACTAGCCGACCAATCTGCATACCCAAATACCCCTTATACCAAAAAGACATTTCTTGAAGGGGGTGGTGGGGGAGCAGCAGGGGGGGGGGGGAGATGGGCACCCTCAAAATGGAGAAGCCCATTCGTGCATCCCCTTCCTCTCCTCACTTCACTTCAAGTCGATTTTTATCGAGAAAGATTTCGTCGGTAATCGTCAGCTGTGCATGCCACGGCATTCCTCCGAATATTCGTCTGATTGAAGACCCTCCCAGTATTCTAGACCCCCCCCCCCCCTCTTTGTGGGAATGCACAACGCCGCAAAGAGTCTCTATAGAAAAATATATTTGAAAAATAATATAAGGGGAGAGAATATAATAGAATGAAATGGAAGAAAAAATAGCTTATATAAGGGAAAGAAGCATAGAGAGAAATATTTCAGGGGGGGGGGGGGAGAAACATGTTCTTTTAGTAGAGAAAAAAAGGTATTTTTCTATGAGAGAATCTTTGTGTATTTATATATAAAAATATATTTCTTTTATGATTTAAGTAACGTTTTTATCGCCTTTAAGAGAGTGTTCGTTCATTTTTTTAGAAAATAGTTTTTTTAAGGCAAAAAATGTGGGATTGTTAGTGGAGAGGAAATTTTGAGGCTTAAACGAAAAGTATGTACTATTCCTAGATTGATCACGTACAATTTTAACTGTTGATTTTTTGCCTTTTGAATATTATTTTGATTGCATTATGGCATTGCATTTAATTGTGCTTTTAGTAGAAAGAAAGGGTATTTTTCTATGATATAATCTTTGTGTATTTATATATAAAAGTATATTTCTTTTATGATTTAAGTAACGTTTTTATCGCCTTTAAGAGAGTGTTCGTTCATTTTTTTAGAAAATAGTTTTTTTAAGGCAAAAAATGTGGGATTGTTAGTGGAGAGGAAATTTTGAGGCTTAAACGAAAAGTATGTACTATTCCTAGATTGATCACGTACAATTTTAACTGTTGATTTTTTGCCTTTTGGTTATTATTTTGATTGTATTATGTTCATCGCATTTTTTTTCTTCTTTTAGTAGAAAGAAAGGATATTTTTCTATGATACAATCTTTGTGTATTTATATATAAAAGTATATTTCTTTTATGATTTAAGTAACGTTTTTATCGCCTTTAAGAGAGTGTTCGTTCATTTTTTAGAAAATGGTTTTTTAAGGCAAAAAATGTGGGATTGTTAGTGGAGAGGAAATTTTGAGGCTTAAAAGAAAAGTATGTACTATTCCTAGATTGATCACGTACAATTTTAACTGTTGATTTTTTGCCTTTTGAATATTATTTTGATTGCATTATGTTCATTGCATTTAATTTTTCTTTTAGTAGAAAGAAAGGGTATTTTTCTATGATATAATATTTGTGTATTTATATATAAAAGAATTTATCTTTTATGATTTAAGTAACGTTTTTATGGACTTTAAGGTAGTGTTCATTCATTTTTTTAGAAAATAGTTTTTTAAGGTAAAATATGAGGGATTATTAGTGGAGGGGAAATTTTGAGGCTTAAACGAAAAGTATGTACTATTCCTAGATTGATCACGTACAATTTCCATCTTTTAGTTTTAACAGTGTTTTTTTTGCCTTTCATTTATTATTTTAATTGCATTATGTTCATTATATTTAATTTTTGTTATATTAGAAAAAAATATTTTTCTATAAGAGAATCTTTGTGTATTTATATATAAAAGTATATTTCGTTTAGGTTTTAAGCAACGTTTTTATCTCCTTTAAGAGAGTGTTCGTTCATTTTTTAGAAAATAGTTTTTTAAGGTAAAATATGTGGGATTGTTAGTGGATAGGAAATTTTGAGGCTTAAACGAAAAGTATGTACTATTCCTAGATTGATCACGTACAATTTTAACTGTTCATTTTTTGCCTTTTGAATATTATTTTGATTGCATTATGGCATTGCATTTAATTGTGTTTTTAGTAGAAAGAAAGGGTATTTTTCTATGATATAATCTTTGTGTATTTATATATAAAAGTATATTTCTTTTATGATTTAAGTAACGTTTTTATCGCCTTTAAGGGAGTGTTCGTTCATTTTTCAGAAAATGTTTTTTTAAGGTAAAAGATGTGGGATTGTTAGTGGAGAGGAAATTTTGAGTCTTAAACGAAAAGTATGTACTATTCCTAGATTGATCACGTACAATTTTAACTGTTGAATTTTAGCCTTTTGATTATTATTTTGATTGCATTATGTTCATTGCATTTAATTTTTCTTTTAGTAGAAAGAAAGGGTATTTTTCTATGATATAATATTTGTGTATTTATATATAAAAGAATTTATCTTTTATGATTTAAGTAACGTTTTTATGGACTTTAAGGTAGTGTTCATTCATTTTTTTAGAAAATAGTTTTTTAAGGTAAAATATGAGGGATTATTAGTGGAGGGGAAATTTTGAGGCTTAAACGAAAAGTATGTACTATTCCTAGATTGATCACGTACAATTTCCATCTTTTAGTTTTAACAGTGTTTTTTTTGCCTTTCATTTATTATTTTAATTGCATTATGTTCATTATATTTAATTTTTGTTATATTAGAAAAAAATATTTTTCTATAAGGGAATCTTTGTGTATTTATATATAAAAGTATATTTCGTTTATGATTTAAGCAACGTTTTTATCGCCTTTAAGAGAGTGTTCGTTTATTTTTTAGAAAATAGTTTTTTAAGGTAAAAGATGTGGGATTGTTAGTGGATAGGAAATTTTGAGGCTTAAACGAAAAGTATGTACTATTCCTAGATTGATCACGTACAATTTTAACTGTTCATTTTTTGCCTTTTGAATATTATTTTGATTGCATTATGGCATTGCATTTAATTGTGTTTTTAGTAGAAAGAAAGGGTATTTTTCTATGATATAATCTTTGTGTATTTATATATAAAAGTATATTTCTTTTATGATTTAAGTAACGTTTTTATCGCCTTTAAGAGAGTGTTCGTTCATTTTTTAGAAAATGGTTTTTTAAGGTAAAAGATGTGGGATTGTTAGTGGAGAGGAAATTTTGAGGCTTAAACGAAAAGTATGTACTATTCCTAGATTGATCACGTACAATTTTAACTGTTGAATTTTAGCCTTTTGATTATTATTTTGATTGCATTATGTTCATTGCATTTAATTTTTCTTTTAGTAGAAAGAAAGGGTATTTTTCTATGATACAATCTTTGTGTATTTATATATAAAAGTATATTTCTTTTATGATTTAAGTAACGTTTTTATCGCCTTTAAGAGAGTGTTCGTTCATTTTTTTAGAAAATAGTTTTTTTAAGGCAAAAAATGTGGGATTGTTAGTGGAGAGGAAATTTTGAGGCCTAAACGAAAAGTATGTACTATTCCTAGATTGATCACGTACAATTTTAACTGTTGATTTTTTGCCTTTTGGTTATTATTTTGATTGTATTATGTTCATCGCATTTTTTTTCTTCTTTTAGTAGAAAGAAAGGATATTTTTCTATGATACAATCTTTGTGTATTTATATATAAAAGTATATTTCTTTTATGATTTAAGTAACGTTTTTATCGCCTTTAAGAGAGTGTTCGTTCATTTTTTTAGAAAATAGTTTTTTTAAGGCAAAAAATGTGGGATTGTTAGTGGAGAGGAAATTTTGAGGCTTAAACGAAAAGTATGTACTATTCCTAGATTGATCACGTACAATTTTAACTGTTGATTTTTTGCCTTTTGGTTATTATTTTGATTGTATTATGTTCATCGCATTTTTTTTCTTCTTTTAGTAGAAAGAAAGGATATTTTTCTATGATACAATCTTTGTGTATTTATATATAAAAGTATATTTCTTTTATGATTTAAGTAACGTTTTTATCGCCTTTAAGAGAGTGTTCGTTCATTTTTTTAGAAAATACTTTTTTAAGGTAAAAGATGTGGGATTGTTAGTGGAGAGGAAATTTTTAGGCTTAAACGAAAAGTATGTACTATTCCTAGATTGATCACGTACAATTTTAACTGTTGATTTTTTGCCTTTTGAATATTATTTTGATTGCATTATGGCATTGCATTTAATTGTGCTTTTAGTAGAAAGAAAGGGTATTTTTCTATGATATAATCTTTGTGTATTTATATATAAAAGTATATTTCTTTTATGATTTAAGTAACGTTTTTATCGCCTTTAAGAAAGTGTTCGTTCATTTTTTTTGAAAATAGTTTTTTAAGG